>OX030948.1:34318701-34751201 GCA_943735915.1 Pherbina coryleti
AACCCGGCACCTCTGGGGTCAAGCATGCTACCTCCTCGACTACTGAAGCCGCCTTAATATGGAAATTTCCCCAAACAATTTCCATATACATTCATTAAGAAGCGGTTTGGAAACAACATCAATTTAAAACTACCCAAAAGTTTCCAAAAGATACAATGAGGAATGTTTCCCCATCACGTCTAATGCTACTGTTTCCACATACATTCTTAAGCAGACGGTTTGGAAACAATATCTATTTAAAACTTTCCATAAGTTTCCAAATCACTTCCATATGCAAGCCTTCCAATTTTTGCTAGAGCGTTAATTTTAAAATTTTGACTGAATATAACATTTACAATGACTTGTTGAAAAGTTTCTGAAAATTAAAACCGATGTCGCGCCATGGTGCCAGTTGTGAAGAACCATTTTTAACTAGAACGCATTAAAATTTTCGGACTGATTGTAATTACGTTCTAATTCGACACAAATCGAAGGCAAGCAACCCTGAAAATGTTTGTAAATATGAAAAAATTGAATTTCACGTCTTGGATAAACATTATCTTTCACGTGAAAACAACTTAACGCAAGACCAAGTATCACTTGTTAAACTCCTTACCCTAGGTTGGAACAAATCACAGGTGGTTCACTGATTACCACTGTGGTAGTTTGAGTCCAAAGGATGTCAAACTTTCTGGTGAAGGTGTATGAGATTGCGGAAGGATATTGCGGATGAGATATTTTTTTCGCTGGAGCATCGTTTTCCATTCGCTCAACATGACCCAGCCAGCGGAGCCGCTCGATTTTAATACGTTTAACTATGTCGTTGTCAGCGTACAGCTCATACAGTTTGTGGTTCCATCGAATACGGTACTCGTCATTGATGAAGATTGGACCGAAGATCTTACGAAGGATCTTTCTCTCGAAGGCTTCCAAAGTCTTTTCATCAAAACTGTTCAACGTCCAGGTTTGTGCTGCATATATGGGACGGGTATGATTAGTGACTTATAGAGCGTGAGTTTTATTCGTCGAGAGAGGGCTATGCTTCTCAATTGCCTACTTAGCACAAAATAACACCTGTTGGCAAGAGTTATCCTTAATTTTATCTCAATACTGATATCGTTGAAAGAGTTTATTCTGGATCCTCAAAGGAGATGTTGTCAACAGTGACGTGGTTTTCAAGACGCTGGGACTGTTTATTTATTGACACTAGGTATTTCGTCTTATCTGCATTCACTGCAAGACCCATTTGACTCGACTCTTTCGCTAATCTGGAGAATGCTGCACTGACTTCGCTTGTATTATGGCCAATGATAACGGTATCATCAACATACGCCAGAACCATAATACTTTTGTAGAATATCGTGCCAATGCGTCTCAAATCAGCAGCTCGAATTATCTTCTCCATCATTAGGTTAAAAAAGTCGCACGATAAGGAATCACCTTGTCTGAAACCTCGTTTGGTATCGAATGGAGGAGTGAGATCCTTCCCGATCTTAACTGTGCTGCTGGTGTTCCTCAGTGTCGTTCTGCAAAGGCGGATGAGCTTTTCAAGAATACCAAATTCAGACATGGTGGAGTATAGATGATTTCTTATTGGACTGTCGAAGGCGGCTTTGTAATCGACTAAAAGATGGTGTGTATTGTTTTTTTTTCTCTAGGGTCTTCTGCAAGATTTATTGGAAATATCTGGTTTATGGTGGATTTGCCAGGTCTGAAGCCACACTGGTAAAGTCCAATCAGCTGGTTTACGATGGGCTTCAGTTTATCGTATTATGTGATAAACTCGACAGGACCTTATATGCGATATTAAGAAGGTTTATCCCACGGTAGTTAGCGCAAATGGTGGGATCGCCTTTCGTGTGGATTGGGCAAAGCACACTGAGGTTCCAATCGTTTCGAATGTCCTTACAACGCACCAGAAATAAAAAATGGTCGAAATAGTGGACAAGTCCTAGTGAATCGAAATCAAAAACCAAAGTGGGTTTATTGGCCAATCTAGTAATGATGATAGTTTTTTAGATAATCGCCCCAAACGGTATTGTCCATTTCGATTTGGCAAATAAAGTACCTCTTCCATGGCAAAATTACGAATATAATTGCTTGGTCATCCACCATAGTCTTCCACCACTGAAATCGTATTATTTGGACGGTATATCAAGGAAGTTATATCGAGCAAAATGGAGATTTTGTTGAGAAATTGAAAAATTTTTGACAAAAGAAATCATTTTTTCTTTCATTTTACAGGAACTTTTCACCACCTTACCCTCGAATATTAAAGATTCTTAACATCTGAATGTTCCATATTTAGTTCAGTTCCTATGCATTCTTGTTGCAAATCCACAAATCGAACCATGCAAAATCAATTCCTCTTTGATGTATTTTAAACCTCCTTTAATTTAAAGCTTAATTTCTCAAGCTAATAAAAGCTAATCCTTAATTGATCAGCTGATTAAATATGTAGGTAACAATTCTTTAAGGAAACTACATCAACGTTAAGAAAAAGAAAGAAAAAAAGTTGTAATTCCTCCTAAGCTTGTAATCAATGCTTGATTGCTTAATACATCTACGTCAACAGGAACACACCTAGTGGAAATTTATCACTCATACCTAACAACCTTAAAGTCAGCAAGTCAGACACCTTAAGAGCAGTACAGCGCCCATTCAAGCAAATGAACTGCAAAAAAAATAAAGACAAGTCAAAGAATATGTCCCAAACCCAGCGACACACAGTCAGAAGACAGACAGTCCAAAGAAAGAAAGAAGTAGATAGCGTTGAGTATTTTTAGAACAATACAGTGAGCAAATTTTTTTTCCACTGATCTTTGCAGAGCAAAAGTGAAGAACATAGGTCATAAGGGCGCTGATCTCAGAGGATGCCAGCCAGTCAGTCAGCCAAACAGCCGGAGTGCTGCTACATCGACATTTCTGGGAGACAAAAGAATAAACGATATAGAAGAGGAAACGAAAGAATATAAAAAGAGAGACAAATGCTACGGGGACAAATGCAGGTATGCTGCAGCAGCATCCAAAGCCACTGCAAACACTTTCAGTAGGTTGCGATCTGCCCAGAATACTTAGGTTTAATACATGCAGCAGATACATTGGCAGATGATTAGCTGATGCGAGTGTGGTTTTTCTATAGTTCGTATATTTATGTGTGAGTGTGTGTGTCTGTGTGTATGACTGACTGAGTGGGCATGTAGCATGAGGTAGTGTGTCCCGGGTTACGTCTATTAAAAGCGTCGTCTGCGCTGGCGTTGATGTGCCAGGCAAACATTGCAAATATGAGTGACAAAACAAAAAATGTTGTCTGCAAATAAATAGATGATGAGCACCGGCAGAGCAGAGCATGAATAACCTCAAAAACAAACGAACAAAAAGCAAATGCCAGAGCTTTTTATTCTGGTTTATTGGGGGCCCAATGTAGCAGCGCAATTGACTCGTTTGTTAAAGAGCGTGTCGAGGAACAAAATAACTGCATAACTTAAGCAAAAACTTAAGGGACATTTTTCATCCGATCTTCGACTAAGAAATAGTCCTCTATTGCGCGAACTATAACTTGGGTAACACCAGAGTCAACACAGCAGTTGCCTGGTTCACATTTCGCTGCTGTCGCCTGGAAAAAGTGGTGCGATCAGCAGCGCTGTGGAATTTCGTCTCGGGGCACAGATTCAACTCGTTCAACTCGCATCAACTCTGCTCCAAAATGCCAAACATTTGATGATCGCCTTGCTGCCATTAGTAGTTTATTCAGTTTCTTTTAGTCAGTTTATTTTTAGCTGCCGCAAGTAGAGGCGTTGTGTCGCGATCGCTTGCGTCGCTCTAGGCAGTACAGAAGGGGGTGACCGAATAACGCGCAAAGTCTCGTACATTTTGCTAAGGTGACTGACAGTCAGGCGTGCTGTCAGCTCGTCATGCCATACGTACGTTCAGCGTTTGCACGGATTTTACTGTGCTCTGGCCTAGTCTGGTCTGTACGGGTTGGAGCGGATCGTTTGCTTGGGTCGTCTTAGAGCGTCTTACGCTGCTAACTGACGGACAAACTGTGATATATTTTTCGATGATTTCGTCTTTTGGCCTGGCCTGGTGGGTCGGTGTGTGTGTGTGTATCTGCGTGGTGTGTCTATTTGTCTTGTTGTTCGAAATCATATCGAAATGGTTGCGTCTAGCCTATCTCTGCCCCGGCAAGAAGGCGCTCCGTTCTATTCTGTAAATGCGACCGAGGTGATCGCGCGCTATGAATAAATTTTTGAACCGCATACATTTTGTTTATTTTTTTTTTGTTTTTTTTTTTTACTATCCTCTATTTGTCGCAAGCATTTTTATTATTTTTTACAGAATAGATAGATATAAATGAAGAACAAAAGCATTACATACAGTGGTAATAAGTCAGATAAATTCTTATCGCTAGGTTATAGGGGTGGAGGGTGAAAATTGAGAACGATGGATGATTGTCTTGAATTGATAATAAGATCTGTAAAATCCATGGTAAAATAAACAAAATTGCGGCACAGTTGAGAGCCAAGAATCAGAATTGTCAAAAAACACCGAATAACAGCAAAAATAAACGATTCGAGGGTGGATCTACATCCGCGAGACTACCTTGTTTGTTCTTTCATGGATCAGCGGTTATCAAACTCTATACCTCTATTACTCGAGCTTTCGTTCGTTCGCGAGCAAAGGGCTTTCTCAGCTGATCAGTCAGTTAAAACGAGTACCAGGGATGCCAAGTTTTCTTGATTTCCTAAATAACTTGATCAATTTTCAGTGGCAATAAGTCAGATAAATTCTTATCGCTAGGTTATAGGAATGGAGGGTGAAAATTGAGAAAGATGGACGATTGTCTTACATTGATAATAAGATCAGCGCATAATAAAATAAACAAAGTAGCTACACGGCTGAGAGGCAAGAGTCAGAATTGTCAAAAAACACCGAACAACGAACAACAGCAAAAATAAACGATTCCACGTGAGGGTGGATTTACATCCGCGAGACTACCTTGTTTATTCTTCCATGGATCAGTCGTTATCAAACTATATACCTCTATTACTCGAGCTTTCGTTCGTTCGCGAGCAAAGAGCTTTCTCAGCTGATCAATCAGTTAAAACGAGTACCAGGGATGCCGAATTTTTTTTAAATTTCCTAAACTTCTTGATAAATTATCTCGATTTTGGCCAAAATGAACCGGAATAATGAGCATCTCGAGAAAAATTATTTTTACATCCGCGAGACTACCTTGCTTATTCTTCCATGGATCAGTGGTTATCAAACTATATACCTCTATTACTCGAGCTTTCGTTCGTTCGCGAGCAAAGAGCTTTCTCAGCTGATCAATCAGTTAATACGAGTACCAGGGATGCCAAGTTTTTTCTTGATTTCCTAAATTTCGTGATAAATTTTCTCGATTTTCGGCAAAATGAACCTGAATAAAGAGGATCTCGAGAAAAATTATTTAGTAAGAACTACAGAAATGAAAACATTTTTAGCACATTACGTCTGACTCGTGAACTTTCAAAAAATTCGGGATTTAAAAGAATTCTAAAAGGTTTCCACCTCGATATTACTTTTAAGACAGTTTTGAATACAAGTTGAATGCACGGTGGGTCATTTAAAGCTTCGGGATGTTTTTTGGTTTTTTAAAAAAAAAAAATCAGAAACTATTTGCTGTGAAATGATTTCTTGTTTATTTTGAACCTTGTTAATTTGTAGTGATCACTTGTGGAATATGATTTCTGACATTTCGTTGTGTTTCGGGCTTAATAGCGTCCATTTCATGTCGAATATTGTCTTTCAAGGCTTGCAGGGCCCGTGGCTTGTTGAAATAAGCTTTGTACTTCAAATAACCCCACAGGAAGAAATCTGGAGGGGTTAAGTCGGGCGATCGCGGAGGCCAGTAAAAATCACAATATTTGGAAATTATGTGTTCGGGGAGCAAAGATTGCAATTATGCGCTGTCCTGTTGAAACCAAATGTTGTTCATGCAACTATCAGTCAGAATTGGCATTAAAATTGGCTGTTCCAATGTCGTCTTCGAAGAAAACGGTCCAATGTTGCTTTTCGGACAATTTCCCGTCCAAACACTCACGCATTGGACGTGGAGAGGTTGCTCGTAAATTAATTGAGGATTTTCATTGCCGTAGAACTGAAAATTTTGTTTGTCCATGATCTCATTCAAAGAAAAATTACCCTCATCACTCGCGACGTAGAGACGTGCGAGGTATGCCCAACTGACAAGAACGGCCATGACTAGATGTTAATGGTGATCTTTTAACACTGGCCTGTACAGCCTCAATGTTCTCATCAGACCACCTTGAACGATGTCGGCCTTGATGACAGACATTACCAAGATAACCGGTGGTGATCAATTTTTGGTGTAGTTGCCTAATGGTATGATCTGAAGGCGCTCTCCTCACTCGATATTTTGCACGAAATGCACGTTGTGTTTTCACTATTGACAACATGTTGTAAATGTAAAGCTTGATGATAACAGCGTGTTGTGGGGACAGCGTGTACTGTTCCATGGCACAAATTCACTTGAACTGGCGCTTCGAACGCGGAGGGTCATAAACCGAACTAAAAATTAAAGAAAAAGTTTTAAGGTTCCCAGAAGCCGAAGGTTTAAATGGTCAACCCTGTAATTGTGAAGGCAACTTTTAAATTTTGGTGAGCGAGCTTGTTTTAATTGCTTCGCTAAAAGCTATTGCGAAGCAATTTCTTCGAGTTCTTGAGAGAAAATTCTCATTTAAGCCTCGTAAATACATCTGAAGGAAAACTGTGTTGAGAACCCTCTCCAAATTTGTAAGCGGATGTAAAATTCTCCCACGATACTTTAACAATACTTGTGAGCATGGTTGAATTAATAAGGTTGTCGCATGGGTGAGAGTGAGTTCCCCTAAATGTCAAATCGAAGTTGACAGCTCATACAAAATCTGAAAGCGAAAATTTATAACATGTAAAGCCGATGAAGTTGTTATTCTTGATTTTCATTGATTTTGACAATTGTGGGTACTGAGAAGAGAGTACGAGCTTGTATTGCTTGTTTCTCCACAAGCTCTTACGAAGTAGTGTATTACGAGGTTTTGAGAGCAGAAACTCGTCTATGAGCCAGAAGGGGTCGGTTGACAAATTCGCTGTGCAACAAAATTCATGAAAATGTATGCAGCCGCCAAAAATGAAACCGCCGTAGAAATCCGCGACAGAAAAACGGCAGAATAGAATTATTTTTTCTCAGACGGCTGGCGGATCTCTCTTTCAGTGGCGTAAGTGTTGCCATATTTTAGCTAACTAAGAATTGGCCTTATTCAGTGCTATTTTCTTTCGTGTTGGATTCCATGAGCTGATGTTTCGTTTTGTGTATATGTGTGTTGCATTTGTACCAATTACACCTCGAAAAGCAACACTGATCCGACAACCGATCCTATTCTGGACGTGTTCTCAGCGGATTTCTCCGAAATAGGACCGCCAATCGACAGCCGCTTTGGTTCTGTTCGGGCTCTAGGCCAAACAAATGCTTCTGCGCAAAGCTTGGGAATTTGTGAGTGGAAGTAATAATCTCCCTCCAAGAGTTTATTCAAAGCATTTTAACGGGGTTATTTCCACAATGAAGTAATACTATTACAATAAAAAAATTGGCTATAATTCCTAGCTTTTATCAGTGATGCATACTTGAGGAAATATTTAAGTGAAAAAAAAAAATTAAGGAAAGGAATACAGATACATAAGTGAAAAAAATGTGCTTGCGAGGAACTAAAAAATTTTCCAAATTGTTATTTTGTTTTCTTTCAAACAGTCCCATATAATTTTTTATCCTACATTAGTAAAAAGGTTAAGAGGCTGCTCTTGTAAGAGCGAATCCTCGTTAGTGTGCATCGTATAGGTAATAGCGAAGCACTTTTTGGTAGTTTTATCGTCCTTGCCCTCGTTTCATCGTACAGAATTAATTTTTACGTTGACACGAATATGATGTGGGTCGAATGCTCCACCCCAGTATTACTCGTCTTAAATTTCACCTTCAAACAATGTTCTTTGTCAAAATTTTCACAATAATTTCGTTCCAGGGTAATTTTGACCTCCAAGTCCACAAATATACTTAACATTATTACCAATTTACATGCTAAGATCTTGATAACTGTAAATAGATCAAAAAGTGTGTGTTAAGAAGATAATTTTTTACCATACAGTCAAAGTTTTGTAGGATGGATTTTTGCTGAGAAGGATGTCACAGCTGGACGGACAATGGCCTCCAGTGCTGGAAGGTATCTCCAAAATCAAGAGGATTGGTACATAAACTACAATCAAACCGGAATTAAAGTCCAAAACCTTGTAGATGGTAAGGTACTTACTCTATATACTAGACTTGTTTGTCCGTCGGAAATCTTTCAAAACCGCGGGTATATATTGCCATTGATAAAACGTTCTCTTAAGTCTATGCAACAAACAACAACAACAAACGCATAAACAACATATTAAAAACTTAACTAACCGCGTAAAAGCGGCAAAAGTGCAACAAGAGGTTTACGCTCTCCTACAGAGTCTCACAAACCGTAAGGAGAGTGGTGGGAGGCTATGACAGCGGGTTTAACTTCAACTACGTACATTCAACAAATAAGAAGCACTTCACGCCAACGCCACTACGTCCGTCAGACTCTGTCCTTCCAATACATCGAAGCTGTTGTCGTTCGAACCGCTGTTTGTCTATCTGTCCGTATGTTAGTCCACTTGAACTCTGACCATTTGACCTCCATTGAACTCTTTTTGTTTGAGCGCTGTACGTGTAAGTGATGTGTGTGTGTGTGTGTGAGAGTGATTGAGGTTGTGTTTGCGCTTGTTTTGTTATAAATATTTTAATGTTATTTTATTGTTGTTGTTATTGTAATTGCGGTTGGTTGCCGACTGCTCGTAGCATTTACTAAATGCACTGACCGGCAAGAGCTTCGTACGTGAGCCTGTGAGTTAGTCAAAAGTGAAGAACCTCACATTGGGTGAGGTGTACAGTGCAGTGGTATAATGAGGGGAAGAGTGGGGATTGGGCGCTGTGCGTGCCCAGTGCAGTGAAGTGCATTTTAATGTCATTGTAAATAAAAACTATTCAACTTTAGTCCGATGCCTCTGCTTTTCGCTGCTCCCTCTTGTTCACTGTCATAAAATTACTGGCGCTCTTTTGCTCATTCTTTTAATAGAGTAGCTCGCTCTCTTTTAAATATTATTAAATGTGAACTTGCTGCTTATCTTTTAGATATTATTTTGAATGCTCCTCTTTTTCGAATGCTCAACTCTGCTTAAACGTCGTTTTCTCTCTCATTTGCTCTTTCTCACTATCTCGCCCTCTCTCTATCTCTCTCTTTCTCTCTGTCATTGTTCGTGCTCACCGCATGTTCAGCCGTCATTGCCACAAGTGGGGGCCGCGCTTTTTTTATGACAGTTCAGTGCGGTTGGGGTTTATTTTTGTTCGATTTTGTTTTAGTCGCTAGTACGTTTGCGAATGCGGTCTAGTGACGGCGTATTTGAGCGATTGCGCGCCTTTTGTGTAGTTTTGGAATTTATTTTTTTCTGATTTTTTTTTTTTCATCAACGATTCACATGTTTTTGTAGTGCTACATATATATATATTTATGTGAATAAAAAAATATCTACAAGTGCTAAAAGTTCAACAGCTGTTAAAATAAATATTTTTTTATCGTATCTTTCTAGCCAATTTTATGGATTCACTAACTTTCTAGCTTATCGGCGTAAATGTTGGCTAGTGTATGCGTACTGAAACACTTAAAAAAAACAACAACAACAAAAATAACAACAACTGTCAACACACGTGACTCGAAATGAATGCAGATAAAGTCATATATGTGTGCATATAATACAGAGTGTGCGTGTTTGTGTGTGGCTGGAGAAATACATGTGGAAAGTATGTAGCTCAAGTTGTCAAAAAAGTATCGCATGCTGTCATAATTGTATCTGTAACTAAACTTAATTTTAAAAAAGTGCATGTAGTGCATATAAAACAACAAAGCATTCAATTATTGTGGAGTTTGTGTTCAAGTGTTCTTTTTTTTTACAAAGTTCAGCAACAAATTATTTTAAAATATCACGAACAATCCATTAAAATATAGAAGCTAATAGTAAGCGGCGTGCGGTGTTGAGTTGAAATGTAGAGAACAAAACAAAGGCAGAACAATATGAGCAGCAAATATTAAGAATATAAAAAAAAAACAAGCAGTGTGACTGTCGCGGCCGTGCATCTACATTTAAGTGAGTGTCTCTGTGTGTGTTAGCGCAAACTTAAAAGGTTAAAGCTACAAAAGTCGCGCGAAAGTACTAAACAAAGTGTAAAATGTTGCAAAAAAAATAAAAAACAAAATAATAATTATGCAAAAACACAGATAAATAAATAATTGAAAACATAGCCGCACAATTTTGTATGCGGCGACTTAAACCGGGTGGCGAAAGTGCAAAGTGTCAAAAATCAAGTTTATCAATGATAATAAGTTATAAAAGCTGATAGTAGCTTTAATGTGCCCAAAACACACATTTAAAAGCAAAAAGATACAAGCAAAACTAAAAGATACAAATCTATCTCTGCTTAAAATGAGTAAAAAATTCAAAAATTATGAATTATTTTTGCTAAATATAACAAAAAAAGTAATAAAGTGCAAAATTTTTGTATCTAACACCTTATAGATACTTTTTTAAGAATTGAAAAGAATCGAAAGTGCTTTGAAACAAGTTACATTTAAGAACATTTGAGCAAAATTTGTGAAAAATAATAAAAACTTGAAAAACAAATGCTTTAAAAACAAAAAGATACATAGAAAACTAAAAGATAAAAAAGTATCTTTGCCTAAAATGAGCAAAATATGTGAAAATTATAAATATTTTGAATTGAATATAACAAAAAAAGCCAAAAATTAAATAAGTTTTGTATCTAACAACTAAAAGATACTTATTCAAAAATTTGAAAAACTTTAAAAATGCTTCAAAAGTGCGACCAAACAACTAAAAACAAGTACATCAAAGCAAAATTGTGAAAAAAATTGAAAAAAAAATTCAAAACCTAAAGATACGGTGAAAACTAAAAGATACAAAAAGAATGTTTGCATGAAATGTGTAAAAATACTGAAATTATAAATGATTTAGCATTTACAACAAAAAAAAGCAAAAAAGTAAAATATTTTTTTATCTGACAGCTAAAAGATACTTTTTAAATATATATATAAAAAACTCTAAAAACCGGCAAAACTGAAGTACGCGAGTGGAAAAGTGCATTTGTTTTATATTTTTTATGCGCAACAAGTGTTTTCATCTCTTAGATACAAGCTGCTCAAAGCTGTTGTCTTTAAAAGTTATCTATAGCGTAAAAGTGAAGCGTAAACAATACCAGCTGTTTCTTTTTTTTTTCTTTTTAAAAAAGCAAAACAAATATTTTTTAACCTTGTCAAATTTATAACTTGAAAAAAAAATTGAGTGTCAAGTGAAGTCCAAAAAAAAAAAAAAATAACAAACAAGCAAAAAAGTGCAATTATTGTAGAAGGAAAAAATAATAATAAAAATTGAAAAAAACAACAACAATAATTGATTACAACGGAAGTAAATTAATTGCAATAACTTCAAAATCAACTTAGAAATAAAAAAAAAACAACAAAAAACTACATTAAACAGCGGCAGCAAAACTCTTTGAATGAAAAGCTCAGTTCATTTTTATCTGCTTCTGCTTCTTCTTTATACTACGCCAAACTCATTACTGTCGCCATCACCTGTTGTTGTAATGATGGACAACAATAATGAAGGAAATTGATACCGCCGATAGTCCAGTTGTATGGCCCGCATGGTGTTATTCAGGTTAGTTTTTGTCTTTTATACTCACTCCGTTTGTTTTTTTTTTTTTCTTTTATGCCACATCGAACTTATTTTATGTATCTTTAAGTTATTTATTTGTTTTTGTTGCCTTCTTCTTAATTTTATTATCATATTTTATTAGTTATTCAGCAAAAAGAACTGAATTTTCAATTGTAACGTTTTTATGTCTATCTAACGCTGCTTTTTTAGTGCGCTGTTATTTTTTTATTATTTTGTATCTTTCGTAGTTTTTTCTTTTTTTTTTTTGCTTTGAATCTGCTTTTTGTTTGATTTATCATCTGGTTCTTTGGTTTTTTTTTTCTTTTTAAGTTATCTCTATTTTATTATTGTTTTTTTTTTTTTTTTTTGTTTTTTGTTTGTGTTTCTTCTATAAGCTCATCGTAAATTTTTGTTCTAATTGCTTGCGTAAATATGTCGCTTTACCTTGAGTTCAAAACTTCATACAAAGTTGAAGGTAGTTGAGTTTAACGAAAGCTAGAAATTTTCTAATGTTTATGCTTTGATTTTTGTTAATGGCTTTATCTTTGAGCTGGTGGAATGACAAGACTATTAATTTTTCGCTTCCGATACATTTGCAATGCGAATACACTGTGCAAAATTTGCTTTGAAGTTAACTACATTATTCACGTGAAGTTCAAAAGCATCCACATTGCAGCGCAAAACAACTGAAAGTGATTTGAAAAGTCTATATTTTCTTTTTGAAGCGAAGCTTTTTACGCCTCTTCTACGATTTGCTGGAGTGAAATCTGAAAAAACGACACTTTTTCCGACACCGTTTTTCTAAGAATCGATATTGTTTTTTGCTTGCGTCTATTGCAACAAGGAAATTTTAAATTAAAAATAATTCTTTGTCCGCTGCAGGAATTGAACTCATGCGCGACGGCTAATAGTTTAACGCACTAACCTTCAAACCAAAAGCACTTGCTTAAAAACATAGCTGATTCAATATTAAGTATTGAATCAGCTACTAAAGATATTTTGCAGTAGATCACAATAATCTATTTATAGAAATGTGGATTGGCTAGGCTTGGGTAGTTCATGAACGAACCAGTTCAATTGAACGATTCCCACTTATGAACTATGTGAACTAGTTCAGTGTTTCTCGTTATTTTAGTAGGAACAAAACGAACAAGACCAAAAAAAAAGAGGTGCGTCACTGGACACACGAGAGAAGCGAAGCATTCTCGCAATTTCATAGATTTGATAATATAATGGCTTTTTTCGATTAAAATAATTTTAAATGAGTTGTACAATTTTGGCATTTTAATCTTAAAAACATATTTTTTAAGAATTATATTATGAGCCTTATGACAAATAATTCATGGCATAAAGCTCATAATATAATTCAATAATTCAGCAACAGGTTGCTACAACAACAAAAGTTCTTTGCAGAACAAACCGAGCAGACTAGACCATGGTTTCGTCGGACGCTACTCCGACTCATCAGCAGTGTTGCCAGTCTAGCCTTTTTGAGGCTAGATCTAGCCTTTTTTATTGTCGTCTAGCCTCGAAAATTACCATCTAGCCTCTAACCTTTTTTAAGCTTTTTTTGTTTTATCCTAGCGTTTTCTAGCCTTTTTTTAATATATTGCTTAATATGAATGGACACAGTGCAACCCTGTGCTCAAAAAAAATATTTGGCAATACTTAATAAATTATATGTAATTTCAGCTTGTGAAATTCTAGCTGACGTTTGTCGCGTTTTAATATAAAATAAGAAAAATGGAAAGGTAAGACCTTAAAAAATATTCTTTACAATTCTGGTTTCCATTTACAAGATATTTCATTAATGTGTCGAAAGTCGTCCAAGAATCAGAAGAAACTCTTTGCGTAGTAGATAATGCTGAGTTAGATAGATAATGCTAAAATATGCGATTCTAATGATGAAACTGAAATAACTTCTAGCTCCAGCAATGGGATTTCTTCTGATGAATTAATGGAATTTGATGAGCCCAGTGCAAGCAAGAAAAATCTGAAAAACTCGAAAAAATACGCATTATATACTTATTATATATTTAAACTTGCAAGACTGAATTCCATTTTAATCAATTTCAAATATGTTTTATTCTTGGTATGTTCCTTTTTATATTATACTAGCTGATATACCCGGTGATGCTCGGGGAAAAATGTAAAATTTGATGTTCAGTCCAGGTTTAAACATTTTTAAAATTCCAAATAATCAAAAAATAAGCTGCACTCAATTGATTATAAAATAAAGATCCATGTTTTTTTCTATCGGGTGAAAATAGTGAGAGGCCGAGAAAATAAATTTATAGCTATAACTTTTGATCGGGAAAAGATATTGGTACATTTTTTTTACATAAATTATTCTTGGAGCTTTAACTATTCCATAAAAAGCATAGAAACAACATTTGAAAAAATTAATTTTTTAAAAAATCACTGGTGTGGTGTCTGGTTTTTTGTCGTCAGAAACTGTTAATAAAATTTTTCGTAAAACTGAAAACACTTTTGCTATTAAACGCTATGTAATGTTAAAGATAGTCAAAAATGCTATTTTTAGTTTTTATTATTTTAACAAAAAAATAGTTTTGTGCAGATTTTTGAGTAAACGTCGATATTTTTGAGCTTTTTTTTAAAAAAAAGATTTAATTAAGTGTCTGAATGAAATTTATCAACGAAAAGAAAAATTAAAGAAAATATATTGAAAAACAACCGAGTTATTTGCATCGAAAGTGCGAATTCACGAAAACATACGAATTGCTGATAGCTTTTTGTTATTCCAAGGAAACAATATTATTAGAAAAATACGTTGTATTAAAAGTTTGTGCAATTTTGAAAATATGTGAATGTTTTGGGCGTCAAAATAACAGAATTTTTTTATAATTATTCAAACAAACATTTTTGCTAAAAAAAAAGTATGCTAGAAGGTAGATTTGTGTTTCTTGTAAAGGGGCGGAAGAAGCGTAATCAAAACTAAGTATACCAGAACCTAAGTTAAGATTTAAGTAATATGTGTGCCGAAGTTGAGTTAAATCCGTTCAGCCCTTAAGATTTGTATTCGGGTTAAACCAACAGAAAATGACTTTTATTAATATAGATTCATATTCAGAGAGTAAAATATAAAAATAAAAAAAATAAATAACTGGCCATTTTAGCCCTTGAAAGGACTTTGACCTAGCTTCTTATGATCAATTGTGTTGTGCGTGTTATTAACTTTGTACATAATTGACCGAGAACCGGACCTACATGTTTAACGCCGACCACCTCTGTGACTCCACGGAGTAAAATATAATGTAAGAAAATCTAGCTTTGTTAAGCATTTTTTTTAAGCCATCTAGCCGTTTCTAGCCATTTTTTAAAGCCTATCTAGCTTTTTTCCCCAAAAATTTCTGGCAACACTGTTCATCAGTAGTGTCTGTGGTTTTAGCAGTCCACTAACTTTGACAAGCTAATAAGCACAAGAGTAATAAAACCAAAGCGGAATCATAAAAGCGCTATTCACTTTATCAAAGCAGTATTTTTCTACTCTTTTGCTAGTCGCAAAATTTCAAACATCATGAAATACGAAATTTTTTCGAAAACCTACGAAAATATGATGAAATATTATATGTTTGCGCATATAATAAACATCTACTTTTAAAAAAAAAACCTTCTTCTCGCCTTCTATGGTTTAATACCAACAAAATGTTGGAACCTAGATGGACACGTGATAAAGAAGTAAATAAAAAGCGTAACAACAAAATCTTTGCAGAATCAATGTAGTCAACTTTTTGAAAATTAAATAGGGGGAAATTAAATCCCCCCTAAAATAAGACACATACGTAAACTTTCAAAACGCCGGTACACGTATATTGTTTTTTTGTCCCCTCCACCAGAATCCATTGTCAGAACCTTGTTATTTTGGAAAAAAATTGATTTTGTTGTTCAGTGTAATTAACCATCACCAAAATTTAGACCAATCATGCCTACGTAGCACATTGGTTGAAGAGTGGCCGAAATTAATTTTTTTCATGTTCGCCGATTTGAATAATTTTTTGGTATTTTGTTGTCAGATATCTGAATGTTATGATTCCTTAATATTATATTCATTATTTGTTTGGACAGACATGCTCGAAGTTCATATATGTTCGCTTGTTTAAAATGGCATGCAAATTTACTGTATATTCAATCTTTTGGTACAGTCACAGTAATCTTATCATTTGACTTTGTTGTATATTTTCGTAAGTGACAATTGTCATAGATGACATTTGCATTAAAAAAAGTTGGAAAAAGTGCCATATAAAAAATTTCGTAGAACGAAATATAAACAACATCACAATTTCTATGTTCATCAACTCCAGTGTACTGCATCTTTTTAGCCCTGTGGAGCCCTGTTTAACGAAAGATGTCAAGTTACAGCTTGAAGTCTCAGCTAAAAGTAAAAAAAAATTCAGCTGCTACTACTTGCTATTTGTATCAGGTATGCTGTCCGAGGAAGCTCAGGAAGCGAGGAATAAAGACTATAGAGCCTATAGATTACATCATTCGCGAAGAATTGGACGTGTTTGCAACTAATGAAGACCACTAATGAAGACGTAATGCATAATCTTTTATTGTCTTCAGACCCATTTATAAATACATTTCGCTCAAAGCTGCAAATCAAAAAATTGGAGTACGATAATGATGTTAAAAAATTATTAAAAGACTATGCATAAATTACTTATTCATGTTTGTTCTATTTGTTTTTTTCTATGGGAGGTGGGCGTAAAAGTGGGCGGATCAGGTATATATTTTTAGGAGCCCATTCTACAATTATAATATATATTTTTTGTGAAAATTGAGTTGATGCAGTAAAAATCACGGGAGTAATGCCACTTTTTCAATACAAGTTGTATGGGAAGTGGGCGGATATTTTTCAAATTTCACACAAATGATTCTGAGTGTTTAAAAATAATATGTGCCAAAAAACAATGCCGTAGGTCAAAATTTAGTTTTCTCTTTGTATGAGAGGTGGGCGTAAAAGTGGGCGGAACATTTTGATTTTTCCATTTTTTTCTTGATTCAATCAAAAATTGCCTATGTATCAAGTTTCATTGCCCTTCGACAACTTCTTCTATTTTTAGCCGCTCGTTCTATGAACTTCAACCAATGTGCGTAGTTGCCCGTATGGCCCGCGTGGCCCTTCATACAAATTTTTTTCTATCTTAATTTTGTCTTTGCGATGAGCCAAAATCAAAGAATATCAGCAAAAAAAAAACAACACAAACCGACTCGTTCAGTGTTCAGCACATTTTCCAGTGAACTTTGTGAACAAAAACTCTCCATGATGTCGATGCTGAAGCTGATTGTCCCGTTACTTGTGTGTCGAGTAATTTTTCGTGCAAGCATTGTTATTGTAATAGAAATTAATCCTTGCCGCAGTGCACTGGCAAATAAAATTGAGTTCATTGATTTGTCATAATTGTAACATCTATCAAACATTGAATATATATAAAAAAAATATAAACCAAATTTTCTTACAGTGTACTTCATGACATGTGATTTTATTGCATTGTAATTGTTTTTTGTTTTGTTTGATTTTTTGCCAAACACAACAATTAGCAATATTTTGTGTTGGTTTTTTTAAGTTTTGGCCCGCGCTTAAAATTTCTTGGGCCCCACTGAGTTAGACTACTGGCTAACAATCAAAAGTACTGTGCTATCTCGATTACAACTTTAGCTTCGAATATCCTTCACACAGGACACTGTGGATAAAAATCGTGATTAGCAATATATTGTTGGTTTAAGCCTATGCTTAGTTTGGCTTTAAGACATTCGTAGTTTTTTTTATAAAAGTCAAAGCATTTTAAGATCGTTATTTTTTACTGTTTTCCTCAAAAACCAACTTTGTCCTTGCGGGACAGGAAGACATCCTTTTGACGTAGAATACGTCATTCTCGGAGGTAAGTAGGGTGGTTGATAGTGATCAGGTGTCGGTATTTATATAACTTTTTGAGCCTTTGGTGGGCCTAAAGTACTGATCGTACAATGTTGATGTTAGCACTTGTTGGTCTGCTTGATCCTCAATGCGACAAAAATTCATGTAAGAACTCTCTAACTTATATAAATTTTACACAATTACATGAAATATAAAGCCAACATTTGATGTTTTTGTTTGCTTAAACTTGCTACCTATTTATCGACAGTTTCCGGTTTTATCGACAAAACCATAAAATTTTTATGGGAGCCCCCCTAAGAAGTGGTCGGAGGGAAAAGTAATGGGGGTCGGTCATACATATTAACCCTCTCCGGCACTCTTTTAATGGTCATATGCTCAGGTGTATGGAATAAATAAACAAAAACCATAAAACTTGTATGGGAGCCCCCCTAAGGAGTGGTCGGAGGAAATAGGTGTTAAAAGCAAAAATGTTCCTTTTGCAAAAGTAATGGGGGTCGGTGATACATATTAACCCTTTCCGGCACAAACACAATAAAATTTGTATGGGAGCCCCCCTAAGGAGTGGTCGGAGAGAATAGGTGTTCAAGGCAGAAATGTTCCTTTTGCAAAAATAATGGGGGTCAATGATACATAGTAACCCTCTCCGGCACTCTTTTAAAGGTCATATGCTCAGGTGTATGGAATAAATAAACAAAAACCATAAAATTTGTATGGGAGCCCCCCTAAGGAGTGGTCGGAGAGAATAGCTGTCAAACGAAAAAATGTTCCTTTTGCAAAAATAATGGAGGTCGGTAATACATATTAACCCTCTCCGGCACTCTCTTAAAGGTCATATGCTGAGGTGTATGGCATAAATATACAAAAACTATAAAATTTGTATGGGAGCCCCCCTAAGGAGTGGTCGGAAGGAATAGGTGTCAAAGGAAAAAATGTTCCTTTTGCACTCTTTTAAAGGTCATATGCTCAGGTGTATGGAATAAATATTTTGCTAAATAGTTTTTAAAAAAGATGTCATCAAAAGCGAATTGTCTAATTCTACGTCTTGTGTTACGACATAGTCGAAACTACTGTATCTTTTTTTCCTTAAAATTTTTTTTGGGTGATCTTGACAACTCCATGCAACTTTTGAGACCTCTTAGAATACGATCTAAATTGTTCGATACGTCCTACTGTGCAATTTTCCGAGAAAAATTTACCTGATTTGAAGTGAAAACTCATTTTCCTTATTTATTGCTGCTATCGGGAGAGAAGTCACTTAAGAAGGAAGGTTATAATGTCGATTTTTGATAGAAGGGCAGGATATTTTGTATTTTAATGTTCAGTGATACTACAGATAAGATGATGAAAATTTTGTTTGTGGAAGTAATGAAAATTATATCGCCCATAGTTTCCGAGATATACTACTTTTTATAATTCTAGGAGATATTTGATACCCCTGTGTCAATATTAGGGGGCAATAATGTTTGACAATTTTAAAGGACATTAAATCTGCAAGAATTTCACCGAAGGTCTTGAATCAAAATTTTACTTTGCTCAGGAGTTGAAAGGAAATTAACTACGGGCCCATAGTATAAAATGTGACCTTGAAAAAATCGATTATTTGAGCTAACCCAGAAAAATTTCGTGGACGATATGTTCTACAGACCAATGACTATCAGAAACGATGGGAATTTTTGCAGTTATTTCAAATGACCTTTAAATTGTCTAACATTGTAATTGGCATTCGAAATGACTTCACGGTTTCTTTAATAATTTCTGGATTTAATAGCAGTATTGCTGTTATTTAAAAAATCAAAAATTTAACCGAGTTTACATGACGACATTTAAAAAAAAGGTATACCGGGTACAACCGGGTTTACGAGTATCAACCAGTGCATAGATAAAATTTTAAAATTTAAGCGCTAACGTCTGTACTGAAATAATTAATGTTGATTATAGCAAAATCAATAAAACTATTCACGCAGCCGCTAGTGATGATGATGATGATGATGATGATAGTGATGATGATCAAAGAAGACCTGGCCGTTGACACACAGCATGCTGATGTACGCACGTCCGCAGTCAGCCAGCAAGCGACAATTAAAGCATCGACAGATTGCTTCGACAGCACATTTTGTTATTATTCTGGTTTTCTGTTTAACAGCTTTTGTTATTTTTGTAAATTATTTATTTATTTATGCTTGTAAGTATTTTAAACGTTTCACTCATTGGTGATTCCGGGCAGCAAACTTTGGAGATATCAACTCGTTGGCGCGCTGATTTAAGCTGGTAGCTAGATGAACGGCATTTTGTGGTGGGGAAGGAAATTTTTCAAATCAATTAAAGCGACATAAAGCGTAAATATTTTTGTAAATTTCTAAGTAGATATTGTTTGTTTGTCGATTATGTGCTTTTAGGAGTGCGAATAGATATTGAGCAATAAGAAGAGAAGACAAAAAAAAAAAAAAAAGATAAGAAAGAAAAACAGAACAACAGCGCTGATGACTGCGCAGTTGCACATGCGCGCTGCAACTTTGCGTGTCGCGTCACATTTAGTCGCAGACGAAAATCAGCGTTAAACACGGGTTGCGTTCACCGCTTTGGCAGCTATATTTTTTTTTTTTAAATTTAATTTTGTTGTTTTTTTTATTATTATTATAGCTCAGTTGCTTTTGTTTTCTTCCGTATGTTTTTTTTTGCATTCCTTTGCGCTTGCTTTCGTTTCTTGGGGCATAAGTTCGCGTCAAAGGTTCCAAGAAGGCCAAACGTTCAAAGACTGCAGCACCGCAACCAGAGAGTCTCGGTGCTGTTTATGCCACAAGCTTGACGTAAGGTTATTTATTCGCACTCGTTGGCAACTCAGCATAAACTTGACGAAGATATATAAACTAAAAAGTCTCTTTCCTGTATTGTTGATGTTTGTAATTGTTTGTGTGTGAGTGTCTATGTGTGAATGTGTGTGTGTGTGATGTTTGCTTGTGCTCAGGTCTGGGTCTCTACGTGGAGAGGTAACAAAAAATAAACCTTTGACTTGTCTTGAATTTTAATTTGAGGTTTATGTTCACTTCAGCTCACTCAATTGATTTGTTTTTGTTTTGTATAGCCCAGAACGAACATACTACTATATTCCGACTGATCAACTTCAACTTTGGCTGGAAGTTCGCCATGCTTACCTGTTTTCAAAATCTATAAAAATTTTTAATTAAAATAACTTAAAAAGAGCAACGCTCAAATTTAGCCACGGCTCGGCGACGTCGAATTTGGAACTTCTAATTTTCTATTGATTCTGGGATGTTGTTGTAAATTTGTTTTCCAAATTTGTCAAAATTTTTATTCATTTGCATATCACAATATTGTTTGTTTTGATCTTATTTTTCTCACGGCTCTCATGAATTTTTTTTTTTTTTTTTTTTTTTTAACGTTTATCTACTTTGCTCTCATCGTATCAAATCATTTATTATGAAAGCAAAGATTTCTGTTATTGGAAAGATCGAATTCTAAATGTATGCTGTCATATTTGCTTTTCATAACTGTTGACTGCTCTGTGAAAATACTTACGAAAAGTTCACATCAAAAGTTCTGTCGATATTTCGTTTAGATACGAGGTTTACCTTTTAAGTCTTGCGCCTAACAATAAAAAAAAAACAGTGGTTAATCAGTGGAAATATTTTCCTTGTTTTTCAAAGTTTTCTCCAAATTGATCAAAACACTTTTCCGAACTAATTTTCGAAACATATTTACCGCTCTGAAGTTAGTACCTCCGTAAGGAGGTTTTTGAAGACCTCAACGGCCAGTTCGGGCGTAGAAAAGCGATCGTCACGCATTTTTTTTTTCTAAATGTGAGGGAACAAAAGGAAGTCATTGGGGGCCAAGTTGGGACTATAAGGCGTATTACCCATCAATTCAATGTTTTGAGTGCTCAAAGAGTCTTTTGTTTGAGCTGACAGCTCGCATTGTCGTTATGGAGGATGATCTGGCTTCGGTGATTGATTTTCCTCAATTCTCCGAAGACTTCCGACAAAAAAATGTTTTTGTACGATGCAGCATTAACAGTTCTTCTTTACTCAAGTGGTACGGTTGCGACATAACTGGTTTCTCTGAAAAAACTGACAACCATTTTCTTGGATTTGGTCCGTTCGCGAACAACTTTTGTCGGGTTTTGCTCAGTTTGGAAGACCCAAATAGTGGATTGTTGCTTTGTTTAGGGCTCATAAATGTAGATACATAATTTATCACCTGTGATGGACTCCTAGGACAGTGGGGCCCAAGAAATTTTAACCGCGGGCCAATGCTTAAAAAAACAAAAAACACAAAATATTGCTCATCGTTGCGTTTGGCAAAAAAATTAAACAAAAAAAAAAATACAATTACAATGCAATAAAATTACATGTAATGAAAAATAGCTCGACACACAAGTAACGGAACAATCAGCTTCAGCATCGACATCATCGAGTGTGCGTTTTTTTATTTTGGCTTTGCATGCATTTGCTTTCGTAAAGTTCGCTAGAAAATGTGCTGAACACTGAACGAGTGTGGTTTGTTCTTTGATTTTGGCTCATCGCAAAGACAGAATTAAGATAGAAAAAAATTTGTATGAAGGGCCACGCCGGCCATACGGGCCACTATGTGGGCATGTTTGTCCTAGACGTATTTCAAACTACCACCGCTGTATTTTGCCAGCATTTCCTTGCACCAATCTGCTTGAAACAATTTTCGTCCAGAATCGATGTTTTCTGCCGTTCTTGGACGACCTTTAGGACATTCGTCTTGAAGAAAATGACGACGATGTTCGAACTCATTAAACCACCTTTTTACAGTCGCTAAATGTGGTGCTTCATCACCAAAAGTTGAACTAAGTTGATCGATTTTCTTGTCAATTCACTTCGCAAATCATAAAAATCATGACCCAAAAATGTTCATGTGTTCATTTCAATTTGTTTTTTTTTTTCTGAAATACAAATTGTTTTTTTTTGTTTTTTTTTTATTTTTTTTTTTTAGAGCGATTTAATGAGCAATATATAACAATAATTTTTTTTTTCAAAATGTCTTAACTTAGTGCAACGGCGTTGCATTGAATTTTTACTCAGTGAGTATATAAGCTATGTTAAATGTTTATACAGGAATATAAAGGATTTATACTTGAAATTACGACAGAAATAAAAACAAAAAAAAATCAGATGTCGTATTTTCGTGAAGATAGCAGCAACAAAAATGTGTTATCGTTGCATGGAATTATTACTCGTTCAGGAGACGTGCTGTGGTGAATTTTATTTTACGACAATATAGATGTGCTAATAAGCCTCAAAAAAAAAATATTAAAAAAACAAATTTATCGTCATGACTTCAGGGTGGCAACAATTTAATCTAGTGAAAATGCTAAAACATTGAAAAAACGTTACAATGAATTTTAACTCTGTGACTTTTGCCGCAACATTTAATATTATGGAACCAAAATGATGATGAGGTCTTCGAACTCACGATAACAATAAAAAAAAAACTTACGGTGTCGTTACGCCTCTAAGGAAACCGCTTCATTTGACGTAAATGTATCATTGTTGCATGGATGACTTTTATGCAGCCAAGGCAGTATAAAGGTACCATAGAAAAGCAAAGCCAATGTAGAAACAGAAACAAAAGCAAAATAAAAATTATAGAAAGCAAAAGAAAAAGCGAAAGCAAAAGCAAACATAAAAGCACAAGAAAATGCAAAAAAAAAAAAACGAAAGTAAAAGCAGTGGCCTGTATGGCCAGCGTGGCCTTTCATACAAATTTTTTTCTATCTTAATTTTGTCTTTGTGATGAGCCAAAATCAAAGAACGCCTGCAAAAAACAACACAAACTGCACTTGGTCAGTGTTCAGCACATTTTCCAACGAACTTTACAAAAACAAATGCATGCAAAGCCAAAATAAAAAACGCACACTCGATGATGTCGATGCTGAAGCTGATTGTCCCGTTACTTGTGTGTCGAGTAATTTTTCATTACATGTGATTTTATTGCATTGTAATTGTTTTTTGTTTTGTTTGATTTTTTGCCAAACGCAACGATGAGCAACATTTTGTTTTTTTTTTTTTTTGGGGCCCGCGCTTAAAATTTCTTGGGTCTTCCGCTTAATATTAATAAATGTTATCAAATTTCTTATTCGAAACCGCAAAATATCATCAATACTTCATATTACGTTGGTACGTCTTTTCTAAAAATACTTGATCAAATTCTGGACTTGGGGGTGTAATTTGATGTCAAATTTACTTTTGTAAACCACTTAAACTTCATCATCTCAAACGTTTATAGTATGATGGCCTTTGTTCGCCAAAATAGTTCGGCTTTTTTGGACCCTTACACTGATAAAATTCTATATTCTTCTTTTGTCAGATTTAAACTCGAATATGCTTCATTGATTTGAAATCCATATTATGTTGTAGGTACTACATATTAATCGCATTGAACATATACAAAAAATTTTACCCATTATGCTTTATGATCTTTAAACTTTAGTGAACTTTTTTCCTCATATAATGCTCGGTGTATACGAGTGCTTATAAACCTAAAATCGTTGCAAAGTTAAAGAATTATACTATCGCTAATGCCAACTCTTTTTTATTGCCTCTAAAAATAATAATATTTTGACTACTTATACATAATGCAAGGTCACTAACAGAACCTTCTAAAGGACAAGAATAAAATTTGCGATAAGAAACACTAAGGCCCGTTTTATTCACTCAAAGTTAAAATTTAATCCGCAATTAAGAAGGGAAATTAATGAGGGAAATTGTGTTTTTTCACTCTCAGTTAGGCATTTTTTTGCTAGTTAGGTTTAATTGCGAAATTAGTTAACTTTGGAAAATCGGCCAGTTAGCGACTTAATTGAGGAATTAATTTTTTCTGTGAAGTTTTAAACGTCATTTCATTGATTTTTATATAATTTTTAAGTTTACCTAAAATGAATAACGAAATACTCGAATTGAATCGACGTCGCGATACTTTTAATGATTTACTGTATTTTGTTGGATCCGGATGAAGATGATAGGATGTTATTAGTCGAGCGAAGACAATACAAAATGCATGATCGCATTGATTTAAGCAAATGGGATAACAAAGACTTCATCTGCCGTTTTCGTTTGTCGAAAGCAACGGTTGTTCAACTGTTGCAAAAGATTAAACCATCGCTTGTCCTTATCCAAAAAAGGTAAATTTTAATCTAAGAAATATGTCTTCAACAGAGTTCATTAGTTTAATCTTTGCTTCACTAGATCTCGATATATACGTCCAATCACTCAAATCCTGATTGCTTTGCGATTTTACGCGCTGGGTTCCATGCAAGTTGCTATAGCTGATTTTGCCGGCGTTAGTATATCCTCAGTCTCGAACATAATTAAAAAGGTCTCTCTCGCAATTGCGCAGCATCGCTCCACTTATATTCAAATGCCGAGAACAGAAACTGATCTGACTTCGGCCAGCGAAAAATTTTATTCTTTTGCTCGCTTTCCACGAACAATCGGTGCCATTGGCACACATGTTCGAATTAAGTCTCCCGGTGGTGAAAATGCTGAATACTTCCGAAACAGAAAGGAGTGGTTTTCCTTGAATGTGCAAGCAGTTTGTTCGGCTGAAATGAAAGTTATGAACATCGTTGCACGTTGGCCTGGAGCATCGCATGACCAAACCATTTTCAATAATTCGAATTTAAAAATGCAGTTGGAACGCGGTGACTTTGGTCATTTCATTATAGTTAGGGACTCAGGATATCGCAACACGCATTATTTCGCCACTCCCCTACATCATTGCGAGTCTGATGTACATCAACTTTACAACGAAAGTCATATTCGAACACGCAATGTAATCGAGCGCACTTTTGGGGTAATCAAGCGTCGTTTTCCGGTTTTAGCTCTTGGCTTAAGAGTAAAATTAGAAACAACGAAACTCATTATAGTGGCATGAGCAATATTGCACAATATAGCAATTGATGCCAAAGAGCCCACACCGCCAACAAACGTGGAAAATTTTGATTACATACTATACATGACTGAAGTTCCACATGTAAGCACAAATGAACGGAATACAACAAATAATGCCCGTGACAATTTCCATCTTAGGTATTTCCAGACACTTGTTAACAATTCCTAAAGTCATTCTAAAAAGAAATAAAAACACAATTTATTTCTAAAATAATTAACTATGTTTTATTCCGAATCTGATTCATAATCAGAAATTCTATTTTTTTTTTAAATATTAAAAATTTTTGTTTTCGCAGCTCAGACTTCTCACGCAGTTCTGCCAACTGTGCCGCAAACACTTCCATTCTAGCGTTATGCTCAGCCATATCCATTTCCCTTCTTATCATTTTTGTTTTTAAGTCCTCACTCGATTCCTTCTTGTCCGTTAATGAACTCGAAGCCGACCTCTTCAGCGCTTTGCTCACTGGCTGTTTAAGATTCCTTGGTGAATACTCGCACCAATTCGATGCTGTACACTTACTTGCACTAGCTTGTATTGAGGTGTTGTCTGGCTGTGGTTGCTCAAAATTCGCATTGATGATTGCCGGTGATTTCTCATTCGTATCAATAATTGGTGGTGGTTCCTCAACATCCACCTCGATGTCCGATGTAAGCTCATAACCTGCAAAGCCTACAACTGAATCTTGCATCTCAGAAAGGCCACCGTTGTCGTCATCATCGTCACAATTTGGAGCAGTACCACTTATGGACATTTCAATGGTCTGTGCTAGCTCCACCATTGCATCACTGCTGGGCTGCCATTCGGGGATGCTTTTGCATCCACCAGTAGCTTTGCGGCTTGCCTTTTCCGCAGCAAATGTTTTGCGCAACTTGGCTTTTGCGTTGCCATATTTCTCACGCAGAGCTTTTGCCGACCGTGCCTTAACAAAATTAAAGTTTAAAAAATATCAACTTAAAAATTTTTTGCTGAACTTACCACCATATTTGGACAACGTGAGTTGAAATCCACTGAAACATCTTCCCAAGCTCTTTTCTTTTCATTGACAGTTAAAGCGTCCTTCTTTTTGCACTCCAAGACTCCCTTCCGGAGTAAAACGCATGTAATAAGTAACTCGTCTTCGGCAGCGTTAAAATTTGCTGAACGTTCGCGTTTTTTGTCCATTTTAAAATATTGAAATTTTTCCATCACTGAATAGTTTTTTCGCACAATGCACGAAATCAAACACAAACTGTCATTTGGGTTAACAGTAAAACCAAATTTCCCTGGGAAATTCTTAATTGAGATTAAAATTTAATTGACGTTTCTTAACTGACAGTTAGTTTTAACTGAGGGTGAATAAAACGAATTTTTAACTTTGGTTTTTAATTCCGCAGTTATTTTTAACTGCCAGTTAAATTTAATCGAGATTAAGGATTTTTAACTGAGAGTGAATAAAACGGACTTAAGTAATTCAAATTAAATTTCTGTATCGGCCATCCTACACAGACTTACTTTCTCTAAAATCATTCTTGATGGAACCAAGAAATTCTGACTTTCGGCCTCAAAATTTAAATTTTAAAGACACTCTTTTCATAACCAAGCAATGTGGTTCAACTTACCTTTAATCGGAATAACCAAATCATTGCATAATCAAGATGGTGAAAATCATTCTGCCAACTATAAAACTCATCGATGCGCCATGTCAACATTGGCGCATTAATATTTTGTTGCAATCTAAAATTACAAACTAACCCTAACATCAGTTTGAATTTAACGTCTTTAGACTGTTGTTGTTGTTGTTGTTGTTGTTGTTGTTGTTGTTGTTGTTGTTGTTGTTATTGCAGCCCAAAGAATGAAATCAGTTAATATTTAACTTCATTTCGAACCTGTTGTAATCTGCGTGTTTTAATTCAGTGATTTTCTGCAGATTGTTTTTTTTTGTTCTTTTTTAGCAATCAGTACAAATTGAGACATCAAATGCTGAATTTTACAACAGCAACCAGCACCAACGACCGATGACAACAACACCAACTGCACCAACGACAACAGCCACGCCAACAACATTAACTACAAAAAATCCTAAAATTATTGCTGCACATGAAACATGGCAGACGCGAACTCATTGCAATTTAATGTTAATTTTACTGCGTGTTCTCGGTGGAGCCCATGAGGAGCGCCCCACGGTACTGATTTGGACTTGCTACAGCGACTACTGCGTATCTGCTTACTCTTCTTCTTCATTTTCTTCGACTTCTTTTGCAAATTAGCTGCAGTTTGGCTAATTTTGTCATAGCCATTCGGTACGAAGGAGTGCTTAATGTCCTTCAATGACGCTGCTGTTATTGTTGTTGATGTTGTTGTTGTTGTTTTTATTGTTGTTGTTGTTGTTAATGTTGATGTTGTTGCAAATGTTACTTGTATCGGATTACTTTACAGACTCACTCCTTGATCTTAACACTCTGTCGCTCTATCATGGCCATTGTGCGGATTGTGTTGGTTATGGTCTAAGTTGTTGTAATTATGTTTTATAATTGGTTTCGGATTTTATTGTGCTTTGTGTTCAATGCATTAAGAAGCTAATTGATTTTTGATTATAATGTTGAAAATTTTGATAAACATGTACCTGCTGAGCTGATGAAAGAATATAGATAGGCAACATTTTTTTATGGCTTGATTTTATGGCTTCTTAATGTCTCACTTGAATAAATTAAAAATTAACAAATTTTTTAAGAATATCTTAAGCGTTTTTGTAGAAGACTAACCTCTGTGGACATTTTGAGCTCCGCGGCATACTTTCCACTAAATTGTCGGCATATTCGATAGGAAGAGCTCTTCAAATGCGTCGAATTTCTCGGGAAAGGTGTTTTAAAGTATAGGTCGGTCTCTCTCGAAGCTTCTGCTTGTCGAAGGCCCAGACGTTTTCGATGGGACTAGCATCAGGTGATTGTGCAGGCCAATCTAATGTGACGATGCCTTTTTCGCGTTTCCAGTCGGTGCTGAGGCGGCTGCGGTGTTTGGGGTCAGTGTCCTCCTGCAGACTCCAGTCTTCGTTTTTATTATAAATTGGCATTTCGCAGTCGATAATAAAGGTTTCTCATGAATTTGACCACTCTTGCAGCATTAAGGTTCTCGGTAAAGAGGTGCAAAGTGCCGAAACCCTTTTTTGAGAAGTATCCCCAAAGATGAATTTTAATGGAATGTTTAACGGCGCGCTGGACAAAATTACTTGACGACGAGGACCTAGCCCGCGGTACGATCGACCCGTTTGGGTCGAAGATTCGTCGGAGAAGAGTACGTTACTCCAATCGCGATCAATGTTTTCTGTTGCCTAAGCCATTCTTTTAGCAACGTGTTTTTCGGACAACAGGGGTTTCTTCATTGTGCTTCGCCATTTCAAATGCACTTGCACGCAAATAGTTCCGAATAGTTACGTGCGATATATTTAGACCATTTCGCCTCAATTTTGCTTGCCCTAGACGCAAGCTTAAGCCAGCATTCCGCAAAAACGAACTAACTATAAGTTGTTCATCCTTCTTGGTCACGTTCCCTGTTGAGCCACGATCGGGAAGATCATCGGCGTTTTTAGATTTCTTAAAGCTTTGTTCAAACTTCTGGACAAAAGCCTTTGACTTTTTCAAATACTTTGCCGCCGCTGCATAGGACATTTTTTATCGTTTTGGATGGTTGCAGGGGAAAACTGCCTCGAATCGTTCTGCGTATGCAGCTTTTATTATGCTGCAGCACATTTTTCTGACAAAGTTTCGACCAACAATTTAACTTTTTTACTAGTGCGTCAAGGGCAGATGTTATGTCTAGTTGTTGACAAAATTTCAGGGTTGCACTACTTACCGACTGCGAATAATGCCGTATACGGTCTCACTTAACAGACTGTAATTCCAGAAAATGAGGTTTTTTACTTTTGGAAAAAGCATAGACATTTTTTAAATTTTGGGACATTTTTTTTAAAAAAGTATGCAGAATTATTCAAAGCGACTTTCAGATCACGAAAATTTTTGGTTTTATCAAGATATTATTTTGTAAAAGAAATTACTTCAGTCTTTAATAGAAAAACTTAATATTCAAAAATTACCAAATTTTCATTACCATCGATTTCAATAAATTTTAAATATTTTGTTTAAAAATGTATCTGTTTTCAGTGTCCAAAGTTTTATTTGCTCTTTTGCATAAACAAAAAAAGTTACGACCTGTTTGATATGGTCGGTTTTTGTGAAATTTGTTTAATTTTGTATAAAAATAACGCTGAAAAAGGTGTCTTCTTCGATTCTTAAAATTTTTTATTTCGTATTTTTGTTGTTGTATCAACTTTTTGTTTCTAAAATTTTATTTGCCACTTTTCATAAAACCAAAAGTATTTTAATTTTTACCATTAGTTTTTGTGAACCATTGTATGGAAAATTACATTTTAGAGTTTTTAAAAAAGAACAAAATCTAGCAAAATTAACTTTCTCGCAAATTTTATTCGAATTTTTTTATCAATTTCTGTCAAATTAAATAAAAAAAAACATATTTTCATTTTTTTTTTTTGGCAAAATACTGTGGGCAAAATATACTGGAATCTCCAAAATTTCCGATAGGGACAAATGTATTTATTTTTAAGTTGGCACTACTGTCACTGACATCTGTGTCAAATCAGACAAATTACACGTCAAAATATTTATTAGAGTTGGCACCAATCGAGATTTCACTTTTCTGAGGCTCAAATGGTCACTCAAAGTCGTTTTCGCTGATCCTTCCGATATTCCAGCAGGGTCAGTAAGGTCTTGGACTGTCAATCGACAATATTAGAGCACCAATTCTTTGATTTTGTTGACGTGTGTTGACTCTTGAGTTGATGTTGATGGTCGTGCCTCGTCTTTAACGCTTTCCCGACCCTCTTTGAACATTTTTTACCACTCATAAACTCTTGTTTTCAATAGAGCTTGCTGACCAAAGACCTTCTGCAACATTTTCAACGTTTGCAAAGATTTGCATCACCTATCGCTCAATTGTCTGACCGACCCTAGAAGCAAAACCCAAAGAATTTAGAAAACATCGACTTCATCATACCCCAAAAATCCTCGAGAATCAGCTCTAATATGGATTTAATGACAATATTGCTGCTGACATCCCATCCTCTCCACACTTCCAAGAGTAATATTAAAAAGAAAAATCAAATTTTTTGAATACATGCAGAATTTGAGAAGTGCATCAAAGTAGTTGATGATATATCCATGATCCTGATTCTGAAGAAAAATTCAATAGCGATGATTCCACATAAAGTTCATAAAAAAAATATTTGTAAATAATATTTTTGTAATGATTTATTTAATTTATAGTACATTTAATAATTTATTCCATGCCTATGACCAAAATATTTAACTTATTTATCCTTTACAAGTTTCATTTCTGCAACTGCAATTTAAATAAATTGTGCCTGAAATTAGGCTATAATTTTTGTGTGTACCTTTGATAAAAAACGCATGTAAGAAATTAATATATGTCAAAGGGAGCTACTTCTAGGGTCTAACCATTTTCAATATATGTTCAATATATATGGTGGTGACAAAGTGATGATTTGGGCTTGTTTTTCATATTATGGCGTTGGGCCCATATACAAAATTGATGGCAATATGGATCAATTTCAGTATGTTAAAATACTTGAGGAAACAATGCTGCCCTATGCTGAAGAAGAAATGCCCATAAAATGGGTGTTCCAACAGGATAACGATCCTAAACACACCAGCAAACGCGCCAAGGCTTGGTTTCAAACAAGAAAAATTGATGTAATGGAGTGGCCAGCCCAGTCGCCGGACTTAAACCCCATAGAAAACCTATGGGGGGATATCAAAGAAGCTGTTTTTGAAGCCTCTCCGAAAAATTCTAAGCAGTTGTGGGAAGTTGTTCGCGAGTCCTGGGCTAATATTCCTGTAGAGAGGTGCCATCGCTTAGTAGACTCTATGCAACGCAGATGCCAACTTGTTATTAAAAATAATGGCTACACAACCAAATATTAACTTCTATATATAATTAAATTTCTATTTTATTTTGTTAGTTCATTTTATATTCATTAATTGATAGACGTTTAATAATTGCTGCTAATACTGCTATTTTTATGAACACATAAATTTAATTTTTATTTATTTTTATAAACAAATAAAAACAACCCAAGTAAATCTGAAGGATCTTTTTCTTATTTTTTATTTTCAAAATGTCAGAATAAGATATTTTAACAAGAAAATATCAGCCACAACAATATTTCTTGAAAAAATCAACATTTCACTTACCTCCATCAATCCACTGCTATTATTATGAACATAACTGTACATTTATTTTTATATTCTCTAGCTTTCTGCCGAATTTCGTTAAGATCGGCTTATGTCATGTCTACACAGAGAGTTTACTTTGAGTTTATTTTTAAGTTACCATAGCTGTTCACACAGAGATGCGTCGGCAGTTCTTTAATTTCTTCGCTTAATTTTATGTTCTCATATTTTTCGACACATTCACCACCGGGACATCAATTCCACTTGAGAACAAGGCTGCAGCCATTTTTTTGTACAAATGCGAGTTATTCCTTGCGCTGCACAATTTAGAATTTTTATCGGCCCATACTAATATGAAGACCTCATCTTTTATGCTTTCCCAAGTTCTTTTCTTCGCTTTTTTGTTCATTTTTCGCAAATAGTAAATTGCACAATTTTAAAACAGCTGTTTTTGACATTTTAGCGGAATTACAATGTGGCAGTGGCAGCGTCAGTGACAGCGTCAGTAGCAGTGACAGAGACATTGACAGTGATCAGCTGTTTCGTATTTTACTGCCTGGAAATTACAATACAGCAGTGGCAGTATCAGCAGCAGTAGCAGTGTATTTTAAATTTTTCTTTGTCTTTTTATTATTCGAATGTTGCCTCCGTGAATTTTATCGTTCACTGTGGCAGTGGCAGTCAATTTAGAAATAGGGCTAACCTCGGCAGTACTGCTTACAGCCTCTGCTGTAATGTAAGTGCTACCATTCAACAACATTACTCCTAAAATAACAGCTGATTCCTAAAATAACTGCCACTGCCACTGTCGCTACCACTGCCGCATTGTAATTCCGCTATTTCTCACCACAAAATTGTATAAGTTGCATCTGAACGTGCCTTTTTATAATGACATTAGTTATAATAACTTTATAATAACAATTTTTTAGGGATTTCTCAAATTGAGTTTTGATAAACACAGAAACAAAGTTGAGTTTAACTGAGTTTCATCCTGAAAAATTGTATTGGAGAATTCAAGAGTTTATTATGCGTTCAGTGGCAAAACTCAACTTTGTTCTGGAAACTCAAACTAAACTCTCTGTGTAGACATTAGTCTTTATTAAACTAGACAAGACATGGCATTAGTCTTGTATATACCTTGGAGGTACCTTTGGGGTCTAACCAAGAATGATAGATATTGACGAAATTGAAAATAAATTCTTTCGGAAAAGTAAAGTAAAAATAACTACACTTCTGAATAAAAATATTAATATTTTGTTTACGAAAAAATATAAATTTTTAAAACTTTTACGATTTTTATCTCCTAAGCCATACGAGACCGACAAAATTTTACTGCACCAATAGGATTAGAAGATCCTTATACATATTATAAAATAAAAAAAAAAATTAGGCGTGGACCCCAAAGTAAAATTATTCCAAAGTCTTACAATAGCGCTGGATGACGTCATCTTGTTTCTATCATTCTTGGGGTCTAACTGATTTCAACCATTTTTAGTACTGATCTCAAACTAAATATTTTAGTATTTTGACCGAGTTTCATTAAGATCGGTCAAGTTTTGATCACCCTCCTATACAAAATAATGTAAAACATTCAATTAGGTCCAAGGGAAGGCATCCCTATTGCCAAGGGCGTCCACGGGTGGAGCAAGGGGGGGGACAACCCAGAAAAGTTTAGAAAAAGGGCATGGGATGATTATAGTAGCCATGAAGCTTAAAAGTCTAGAATTGATGTTGAATTACTGCGATTCTTCTACTATGTAAATCAAGAGCCGAACTCGAAATAATGCAGACTTATACAATAATTTCGAAATTAATTTCGTTTGTCATAAAATCGAGTGATTTTTAAATTGCAGCAATTGAAAAATTTGTTTTTCTTAACTGAAAACTTCGTTTATTTTTTCCCTTCGTTGTATAAACACAACGCTTATAGTTCAGAGTTACTTTATGGACAAATTGTTACTATAAAAGCAAATTGGTAATTTGCCTAATATGCGGACGGAGATAGCAATAGAGGTGCGATGAGTGCAATCCATAATAACGCGGAACAAAGGAACCAAGGGAGAAAGATAATCAATATAATAAATAATAATAATGACCGAAAAAGCTTGAGGTATATATAAATAAGATATATTTTTAAGTTGATGACAACTGAATATTCATTTGCGGCAAATATAACTCGCAAACGAAGTGTAGTTGGTGAATTTTTCAGTTGTGGTAAACGAAAATTTCTTTGCCTGGTATCTTCATCAATGAAGACTACTATTATTGATGAACTTAATTCGTTGTATGTGATTTCAGTTGAGCGAGGAGGAATATAAAAGACACCATTGTTAATATAGAGATCCTTTCTGAAGCAAATTCTGTTCAAAGCAAAGTTCGATAGAAAGAAAGTTCAGATGGTAGTTTCAACGAGTTCAGAACACTGTATAATGTTAAAAGAAAACTGTAGCGATTTGGTTTCCAGCCCTATCAGATCTAGTTTTAGTCACTTTTTCTGTAAAAGCTAACATTGCATATGAATGTAAAGCAGTGTCGATCAAAATTAGCTCGAGAGCTAACAGCTTTTTCTGCAACGTATAGGTATATAAAATTTTGCGCTGCTAAAAAGCTTTCAGTCTGCAGGCAGACTCCAAGCAGAAAGGGTCACGTCACTTTGTTCGCTTAATTTGATTATAATTACGCAATTTTTGTACACCGAAAAGAAAACATTAAGAAGCAAAGCACAGTTCAGTTAACTATGATTCTTCGGAAACGCAACACTTTGTAATGTAAGCGATGATTGTATGCAATTTTATATTTATTTTGTTTTTAGTTAATACCGAAAAATGTTGCTATTTACGTATGTATATTTAATATATGTAAATAACTCAGCACACTTTTGCTGTTTTCAATTAAGAAATAGCTGTCAGCAAAAAAGAACTTGTAAATGCAAAATAAAAAAAATTGGGATGAAAAATAAGGTTAGTGCAATTCATAAATTTAATGTTTGCCTAAATACAAGGTTTTTACTCTTCATATATCTTCATATATAAATCATGTCTATCTAACAAATCTTCACTGTGATTTTAGATTTCATTCAGACCAGTTGATTTTCGTTTACTTTGCTCCGCATTAAGATTATTTTAAAAAAATTGATTTTAGAACTGTGAAAAAATGTTTTTAGAAAGGTGGGTAAAAGATTATTTTTTTATAAAAAATAGTTTAAGCGAAGCTCAGTGCTTAGTATGCTTTAAGGTGTTGGCTCAGGTGAAAATATCCAATATCAAGAGGCATTACATTACACAACATGCTGAATTCCATAATGTAGTGGGAGGGGAGAGACAGGAAATACTTATTGACTTAAAACATATGTTTTTTGAAAAATTCAATGAATTTAACACCAATAAGAAGAAAAACGCAGTAATAAGTCAGTCGGTAACCGATATAAATTTTGTCCAATTAAAAGCTTCTTATGTTATAAGTCTTGCTTTAGGGAAGAGGTGCAGGCCATTCGAAGATGGAATATTCTTTAAAGACTTAGCCAAAGAAGTTTTTGAGTGTTTTGGTGAAAAAGGTAGAGAGTTTAAAGACATTTTTGAAAGCCTAGCTTTATCGAGGTCAACAATCACTTGTCGGACTGAAACTTTGAGCGAATACTTATTTTCAAAAACTCAAAAAAGAATGCGTGATTGCAAGTACTTTTCTATTTGCTTAGACGAGAGCACTGACGTTAATGATTGTTGTCAACTATTAATTTGTGTAAAAACTGTGAATGAAAATTTTCATTGCTCAGAAGAAATGCTAATAGTTGAGTCTATGCATGGAAACGTGAAGCGCAAAACAATTTATGATGTTTTAAATAGTAAAATCTTTTCATTTGCAGACATAAATAAATTATCTTCGGTTTGTACCGATGGAGCTCACGTTATGACGGGGAAAAAAGAAGGGCTTATAGGTTATTTATTAAAGAACCAAATTGATGTACCCGTATTTCACTGTATAATACATCAACAAGCTTTGTTTGCCAAATCATTAAATTTATTGGAAACAATGAAAATATCCATTAAAATTATCAATAAAATTCGAGGTGGTCACAACTCTTTAAATCATAGAAAATTCAAAACATTTTTGGAAGAACTGGAGGCCGATTATGGTGATTTGCTACTTTTTACTGAAGTACGATGGTTGAGTCGAGGAAATAGCCTCAAAAGATTATTTCATCTGCGTTTTGAAGTTTTGTCATTTTTTGAGCTTAACCCCTCTCCTGGCTCGGATTTATTAGTTAACTCTTTAAAAGATCCTATTTTTAACTTGGACTTGGCATTTTTAACGGACATATCTGAATTTATCAATAAATTAAATCTAGTATTACAAGGGAAGCAAAAAATGATCTTTGATTTGGTTTCAGCCGTTGTAGAATTCCAACGACAGCTTACTATTTTATCTACTAAATTTAAAAACGGCAACCTAGAAAATTTAACAAGAACTGCAGAGGCTTACACTGCGTGTTGTAATGAAGTCAGCATGAACCGTTTTTTTGAAGTCTTTGATACATTAGAAACCAACTGTTCTAAGAGATTTCAAGATTTCCAAAAAATATCTGATTTAATTGAGCTACATAACAATCCTCTAAAATGCAATATAGAAAAACAAAGCCCATCGATCCAAAGCGAGTTAAAAATTTTGCAAGAAGATTTAATGTTACCTATTGCAGACGGATGTGAATTTTGGAAAAATGTTGATGAGTCCCTTTATCCAACAATAAAAAATGCTATATATAAACTTTATTCGATGTTTGGAACAACATATATTTGCGAAAGCTCTTTTTCATTGATGAAAATAATAAAAAACAAATACCGAAATCGCTTATCGGACAATCATCTGCAAGATTTGATGCGCATAAAAATTTCCAATGACGATGTAGATTTTGACGAAATAATCAAAGATTTTAATAATAAAAATAATAATACCAAAAACAATAATAATAACAACACTAATAAACATATTTGGCGGCCGTGGATATAAAAAATCAACAACAATTGGTTGATTTGTTATCATGTCAAAAGTATGTCAGAAAATTTCAGGAAAAAACTTTTCAAAATCAGTTTGAAATCGGTTTTTTTCATATCGTTTTCATGTTATTTGACCCCGTCTTAATTTTAATATTTTTTCCAGAAATATTAACATTATAAGAAGCAAACAAGGGCACTGCACATATTCAAAGTATTCAAAATATACCCATACGATATATATTCATATATAATAATAAAAAATCCAAAAACAATATAATATGAAATATATTATAAGCAAATAATCTATTACAAATAATTTCATAGTTTTTCGATTTGCGTCGATTTAATTCTATTTATGAACATAAAGCTTTCGGAAAGCTTTCAAATTGCTTTAACATTAGATTTCTTTCAGTGAGAAGCTTTAAGTGTTACACACACATCCAATCAAGTTTAGTTGTGTGCGTTTGAGCATCACTGATGTAAAGTCAAACAATTTGAGAGTATAACAGTTACAATTGAGTTTGAGAGGAAGTTTGCTCAAGAGTTTTAGTGATTGACGATTATGTTGATTTAATAAAAGAAATAATGATCGAATGTTTCGGATACAAATCTCTGTAAGCTTGCGTTATAAAAAAAAAAATATATCAAAGGTTTGACTTTTCTAGTCAAATCTGTTTTGTTTATAATATTAATGGATGGAGTAACCACTTTGAAGGTTATTTTACTTATTTCCAACCTCGTCTTAATAAATCAAGTTAATATCGTCGAAATAACTGTTTCGCACCAAACACAACAAGTGTTATTAACCTTCAAGTAATTTTTTGCCATTTTACGCATAATGAACTCTCCCACAAGCTGTCCAAATATTACATACATACCAACATATTATATATTTTCTTAACTCTTCCCAGTTACTTAACCAGAAGTCAATCATGAGCATTATTCATCGATCAATTACCTCAAAAAGCAAACAAAGCTAAATACTTCAACATTATTGCGACGACTCCGACGAACGTCGCGAACGTGATGATCGTATACAAAGTACAAAAAAAAAAAAAAGAAACCAACGTTTCAAATTGTAAATAAAATTCGAAACAACGAATAAAAACAAACATAAAACCATATCAAAAAAATACCAAAAAGGGTCTGACGGACGGACAGACAGAAAGATTTCAGGCGCTTATCGCAAAAAGAGAGAAAAAAATGTGCACGGTCGGCGCTGACGACGTTCATACAATGTTGAGGTCAAACAACCACACTCGAAAGACACGGATACGTTAAGTACTTGTATGTATTGTATGGGTTTTGGCTAAAAATGGCTGGGCTGTAGCGAGTCGAGTTGAGTGGTGTCGCGTCGCGACGCTATGCGTTGAACAGAACAGCGCCAATCGACGAAAAATCGTCAACAGGGCCATAAAAAACAAAAACAAAAAGAGTTTAAGCCTCACCTTAACTTTGCCACAAATATTAAAATGTAAGCGTTAAATAAAATGTACGCTTTGGTCATACGCAAACAGACACACACACACACACACTCACACACATACACACACAGTCAAATTTACTTTGTATATAAAGCAGCTCATCAACATTTTGAGCACGTTGCGACATTTTGTCAATATCGCCGTCGATGATCAATGATTTTTTAATTGAATTCTACAAAAGATTTATTTGCAAAAAACAGCAACAACAACAACAACTACGTTTAAAGTACAAAAATCATTACTATCGTATGCGAGTAACGCGTCAATGTCTCACAGAAAAACCTTGTGGAATGCGATTTTGGTAATATATAGACTTTATGGTAAACGGTTAGGCGCTCGTTCTGAGCATGTCGAATACCAGGAAATTAAAACTAAAATCTGAATAATATCAGTCCCAGTGAGGGGGTGAGAAGTAACAAGTTTGAAATGCATACGGAAAGCACAGGTTTCTGGAGCAAAGGGTCATGCGACTTGATCATTTACTTGAACCCGTTCAAAGACTTGACGTGACGGATTTGTACAGAACTCAGTAGAAGTAACTGAAAAACTTGCACTCCATCAACTTTTATTATTGTCTCAGATTTCAATAGGAAAGTTCAGCTCTGTCATAATTCAAAAAAACAAAAAAGAAAAAAAATAATAAAACTCTTTAACCGATAAGCGACAAAAACAAACACAAAACCGTAGCGATAGCGATAACGATTGCTGCTGCTGATATCAACGGACATTAAGGCCTAGCAATTGCAACATATATAAATCAAATTGTATAAAAAAACTAACAGCTGAAAATAAAACAAATAACTAATTTTTAAATATATTTTGTTGTAACGTCGCTTTTGTTGTTTTCTGATAACAACAATGATGAATGATGAAATCTCAAGTTGTTGGAATACAACAGCACTTTTAATTCATAATTCAAACATTTCGTTCTTTCACCTTTTTGACTTTGAAGGTGAATCGTTTTGAACTTTTAAGAGGGAAAAATATGTTATCGCTGTTGACTGCAGTCAGCTCTGACGTTGTAAAAGCACTACAATAATTTGCATTGCGCAATAAAGCCAGAGTAGTGGCGTGTTCATTTTTTGTGTTTTATAAGTTTTGTCATACCAAAGGTGGTCACTTTTTTAGAAGATATTCATTGCCATTTTTTTTTTTTTTTTTGCATTAATAACTTCTTCTGATTCTTGGTCGAAGTTTCTGAAAAACAACATCTACATATAATGCTTAAAAAACATTTTATTTCATACAGACATAAATACAAATGAAGATTAAGGTGCAAATACAGTTATAGATATAATTATCGCTACAGAAAACAGATACAAGTACGAGTACAGAACAGATACAGATACAGATACAGGTACAGATACAGATACAGATACAGATATAGATACAGATACTGATACAGATACAGATACAGATACAGATACAGATATAGATTCATATACGGATACAGATACAGATACAGACACAGACACAGATACAGACACAGATACAGATACAAATACAGATGCAGATACAGATACAGATACAAAAACAGATACAGATACAGATACAGATACAGACAACAGACACAGATACAGATACAAATACAAATACAGATACAGATACAGAAACAGATATAGATACAGATAAACATACAGATACAGATACAGATACAGATATAGATACAGATACAGATCCAGATACAGATATAGATACAGATACAGATTCACATACAAATACAGATACAGATTCAGATACAGATACAGATACAGATACAGATACAGATAAAGATACAGACACAGACACAGACACAGATACGGATACAAATACAGATACAGATACAGATACAGATATAGATACAGATACAGATAAAGATAAAGATGCAGATACAGATACAGATGCAGATACAGATACAGATATAGATATAGATACAGACACAGATTCAAATACGGATATAGATTTAGATCAAATAGGAATAGATACAGATAAACTTAAAAGTACTAGTAAATATCAAAATCAAAATCAAAAACAAAATCAAAATCAAAATCAAAATCAAAATCAAAATCCAAATCAAAATCAAAATCAAAATCAAAATCAAAATCAATATCAAAATCAATCAAAATCCAAATCAAAATCAAACTCAAATGATCAAAATCAAAATCCAAATCAAAATCAAAATCAAAATCAAAATCAAAATCAAAATCAAAATCAAAATCAAAATCAAAATCAAAATCAAAATCAAAATCAAAATCAAAATCAAAATCAAAATCAAAATCAAAATCAAAATCAAAATCAAAATCAAAATCAAAATCAAAATCAAAATCAAAATCAAAATCAAAATCAAAATCAAAATCAAAATCAAAATCAAATTCAAAATCAAAAGCAAATTCAAAATCAAGACCAAAATCAAAAGCAAAATCAAAATCAAAATCAAAATCAAAATCAAAATCAAAATCAAAATCAAAATCAAAATCAAAATCAAAATCAAAATCAAAATCAAAATCAAAATCAAAATCAAAATCAAAATCAAAATCAAAATCAAAATCAAAATCAAAATCAACATCAAAATCAAAAGCAAAATCAAAAGCAAAATCAAAAGCAAAATCAAAATCAAAATCAAAACAAATTTAATGATAATTTAGAAAATTTTTGTGTTTCTCTCGTTTCAAGCTGAGCTGCGAACTTTAAGCTTAATTTAACTTTAATGAATTTAAAGTTCATAAGACACTTCTCTTGAAATTTGTAAAGGAAACTTTTTAAAGAGAAATGTTAAATACATGCATTTGTATGACATTTATGAATTTTTAATTAAAAAATTAATAAGATAACGTAGAAGATAAGATTCAAAAGTTCAAACAGTGGAAAAACCATTCAGTAAATTCACTCGAATCAAATCTGGAATGAAAAAAGCTGTTACTCTTTTTACGCTAAGGCATTCCAAGGGTCTCTCGTTTCTTTACTTCTTTAGAATGTCACTCTATCGAATAATTGCTGTGCCGTTTGATCGCTTCAGCTAACAGTTTTGTACAACACCCCTTACATAAACAGCATGTGCGCCGTTCAATCGAGGTTCTAGTGTCACCGCTGCCCCCATTCCAAAGACTGCTCTTATCAGTGGACGTCAGCAGTGCGGTTGACTTTTCAACATTTGTACGCTTTGACTTGTTGCTCTTTTTCCGTCAATGTTGTCGCTTTAAATGTTGTTGTTGTTGGGGTTTATATATATTTTTTTTTTATTTATAAAATCACGAACAAACAAACCGAACGAAAATAAAAAAAAAAATGGGCATGAAAAATGGGAACAGTCAACAAGTCACACACAATATCGACCAAACGACCGCGCGACCGAATCAGCGCTCATTCGAGCGACTTCTGCTTATGTTCGCTTATTTTTAGTTTTTCTTACTTAAATATTTATTTTTATATGTAAGTACGTACCTCAACACGCCGTATTAAATATATGCATGTGTGTAATATATCAATACTTTCTGTGAAATGCGAATCATTGAGTTGGAGAGTAGGTAAGGACGGGGAGTAGGTGCAAGGGCTTTAAGTCAACACGAGCACCAAATGCCTAGCGTAGCTAATAAATGTGTACCGCGAGACGAAGGCAAAAGCGATAAGTTCTCCTTTCAAAGGTTTTGAACTTTTCAACTTTTATGCGATTACTTTTGTATGACACTGTGTTTCTGGGTGCAAATGTGCTAGTGTATGTATGTGTGTGTGTATCGGTACATTACAGTGCGAATGTGTATCAAATTGCTTTGCTGTTGATAATGTCTGTTTAACAAATTCAACTACGTTTTTAGTTAAATTCTAAATGATATGAGGAGAATTTGTTGTTGAGGTTAAAGCCTAGGTCGTTGATTAAGAATTGAACCAAAGCGAACTGGAGCCGATAGTTTTTGATAACACTGGAAACTATTCCAGAATTTACAGTTTGTCAGTATTTTTGTTTTATAAATATTACATGTTCTTTAAATTACTAGACTGGAGAGTTTAATGCTGGGATTTAGAAAATAACTTCACTGTCTCCGATCCCTTTTACATTGGTCAAGAATTGAAAGCAATTTTATGGAGTTTGTAGGAAAATTGCGGCGAATAGGTAAAGAAGAATGTGATAAGAATACTTAAAATGCACCTTCAAAGTCAGACGTTAATTTCATATCTTGATTAATGTAAAAGAGATCTTTCACTATTTGGATATTAACCCAATACATTGGTAATCAACCCACAAAAGTAGTAAACTTAAGAATATGAAAATAGCTTTTAGCAGAGATATGGTTTATATAGCAAATTAACTGATATTTCGGAGTTCGTCCGAAATTTTGACCACCATGCAATATGTCCGGACAAAGTTAACCAAAATTAACAACATAAACAATCTCTTTAAATTTTACTTTCAAAAATATATCTGGAACGTACAAATTCTTATAGGCTCAAAGAATAAGGATATTCGGTCAATAATTTTTCAAGTACTTCCAAAAAAGGATCCAAAATGGCTGCAAAATGTTTATAAATATTGAAAACGAAGGTTAATACATTTTAAACGGGTGCTCAAAATAATCCATGACTCCATAGTTATCCATTATCCAACGTTATAAAACATAAAAAAATTAAGTTAATTCCATTTTGTTTTTTGTTTTTTTTTTAATACCCGTATATTTTGATTTTTCATTGCAATGATGATTTTGGCATCAAAGAGACGATTTTAAAAAGGTTTGGAACGATTTTTGAAATTTGATTTCTGGCAACTCTGTTCCCCATGTGCATAAGAGAAGAAAGAGAGAAAAAACGACGAATATAAACAGAGACGAACAATTTTCTGTGTATTTTTGTCGGCCTCAGAACGTACACACCATGGCTGAATTAATAAGGTTGTCGCAAGGGTGAGAGCGTGTGCCCATAAATGTCAAATCAAAGTTGACAGCTCATATAAAATTTGAAAACACAAATGAATAACATGTAAAGCCGATGAAGTTGTTGTTGTTGCTTTTCATTGATTTTAACAATTGCGGGTACTGAGAAGAGAGTAGGACCAGCCCCAGGCAACCTTATTAATTTAATCATGGTACACACAAAGAAAGTTCCATATAAACGATCCACTCAAAGTGAAGAGAAAGAAAACTCGCTATTTGACGCTTCAATAAAATAATTTGCCCCTCACATTGTGCCTTCTTTTGAACGAGAGAACTAGTGGCGAATTCATTAGGAAAGTAGAAGTGAGGATAAACTCATATGGAAAAATATAATTCACATTGATTTTGTATCGAATTTTTTTTTAATGCAATTAAAATTTGAAATTTGATTTGAAGCGTTGTGACAAAATGCGTTGTGAAGTTGAATTCTTCTGGAAAATTTATTTTTACGAAGCTAGAAGACTATGGAACCTAAACATAAATAACAGTTCACCATGCATGCATGCCAATTATTTTTATCAATATAATCTTTACGAAATAAATGAAACTAATCCTCAGTAGTAAGTATTTATCAAAGAATTTCTCAATTTAATGTTTTTTTTTACTTTACTAAACAATTAAAAAAAAAATACAAAAAGAAAAACAAAACAAAAATCGATTTTTATATGGTCCACACAGGCGATACCAAAAATAAAATAAATAAATAAACTGGTAGTTTCAGTTCAGCCTTAAAAGGACTTTGACCGAACTTCTTATGATTAAATTGTGTTGTGCGTGATATTAAATATTTGCACACAATTGATCGAGAACTGAACCTACTAGTTTTATGCCGACTGCAAACGGCTAATGTACATGTTCTCAAGAAACTTTACATGGGATTATTTACTCTCTGAGGTCTGCAGAGCGGTGACGACCGATCAGAAAATTAATTTCAATGAAAAATTGTCTGTGGAGTTCTAGTCGAGATTTGAACCGAGATTTGAATCTCAGCTCGAAAATTTGCACCGAGTAGTTCACGCACTTAAACGCACTCTGCCACGGCCGCCACACAGGCGATACGTATTCTAGCATGCATAAATCCATGATTCGTCAACTGAGTAGATATTATACACATCCTTTAATGCACCTTGATCGTATTTTTCCTTGCAACAATCGATATGAGAACTTTTTATCATTTATCAGATTATGTGGTATCCAACGCAGACAAATCTTTGTTTTTTTTTTTTTTTTGCTTTGAACCAAGGATTTCAGGTGTTGTATAGATTATTGGGATACAAGGGACAACTAAGCGAAACATCTGTAGGATGTTCTAGGCGTGGTGGAAAACCATAGAAACATGTGAATTAGAATCTGAAGCAATTGTTATGCCTTTCCCTCAGTCAATTCAAGTTATAGGGCAATCTTATCCACAAACTTTTCTACCACCAACTACACCGAGAAACAAAGCAATAGTAAAATCACCAAAGCCGGCTTGGGTAAAGAAAATCGTATATAAAGTAGAAACTTATGGTTATTCACCAAAGTAATATATTGTTTAATACATTGCTTTGAAAGCACATACTTCGATAATCTGTCAATAAAAACATGTTTGATTCACCCAAACCAAGTATAAAACATTTTAACCAATAGTGTAGGTAAACCTCCGAAAACTTTGACACTTTATAAAAATGGTATGAGCAAAATTTGTCGCTGAATACTCCCTGCTTGTTATAGTTCTCGATTAGTTTTTGTAATGAAAATTATATAGCGTAGATGTATAACCAAGGTGCAATGCTTCATGAGTGCATTTTTTAAATCTATGTTGTAAACTTTGTAAATGTATGTCTATTTACATTAAATATAACAGGTTTTCCTTACTAAAAATGAAAATTTTTGGTTAATTTTGTTTAGAAGTTTCACCTAAAAGCTTGGGTCATTTTGCACGACAGCAATATACAAAATTTTACCTAAGTATATGTACATTTCATACTTTGGAAATTTTTTACAAAAACAGTATACAGTACTTTACCTAAGTTATTGTATATTTTATGCTTCTCCCTGTATATTTATTTATCTATTTAACTTTGATAGTTCAACAAAGTTTTTTGTTGAAAATTTGAACACTATATTCGGCAGAATAAGCAACCACGCTCATATAAATTGTCGAATCTAATGTGTAAACTACAAAATACTTCGCTAATTTATCATCAAAATCAGTATCGGTAAGTTAACATGTAAAAATTAGGTGTTTTGACCAAAAACTAAGGAGGCTGAAAACTGCCAAAGCCATCGTATAAATTACACTAGGTTTTTTTTTAATTTTGCATAAGTTTTTTCTCGGTGTACTAATTCAAGTTGTAAGTATTGATGTGTTTTCAGTTTGAGGTAATTTGAAGATGAGGAAAGAAAGGCCGGGATTCAAATCTGAGACCTCTGGTTCTTGCTGTATTAACCGCTTCTTCAGGCATCGAAAAGCGTTGACCTCGCAATTTATTTTTAATCTGCGGGAGTAAGAAGAAATCATTGGGTGCCAAGTCAGGACTGTATGGCGGATGACCCATCAATTTGATGTTTTGAATGCTCAAAACGTTTTTGTTTGAGCTGAGGTGTCAGAGCTGGCATTGTCGTGGGTAGAATTATTCTTTTTCTGCTATTTGTTTCTCTGATATAAAGGGAACACTTTTGGCAAACAAATGACAAAATTAATTAATTCTGGTAAAGTGTACCATTCAGAATTAACCGTTCTACGTTACTCTAATGAAACGATAGCAACATGTCCAATTATTCCGAACAAACAAGCGACCGACCATTTGCTTCGAAATGCTTCGTGCGCAAAGAACATTTGTTGCATTTGGCTCGTCTTAAAAGACCCATACAGTCAATTGTTGTGTAGCTTCGGGCTTATATGCCCATCCATCATTCATCACATGTGACATCGTCAAAATTATGCGGAATCCAACGCGAATAAATCTTTTTGACGGCCAAATATTTATGCAATATTGAATGTTTGCTGGTCCCATCAATCCCCAAAGATGCCTCTATCACACGGTAGGTCACATGACGATCAGTGCCATATCATTTCACGCACAGCATCAATGTTTTGTGGCACAACAGTCGATTTTGAACGACCTTCACGAAATTCCTCACGTAGCGACGATTGAACACAGTGGCTCGGGATGGTGCTTCGTCACCAAAAGTCGAAGCGAGTTTATCGGCTATCCGCTGTTGGCTTAATATACATCGAAAGTTGTAGAAAATCATCGCACGAAAATGTTCACGATTTAATTCTATTTTTTTAACAAGAGGAATGTTCCAAGTGTCTGTAAGCAACACAAATAGTACTAGTATGACATAACGTTCTGAGTACGTGCACCATTAAAAGATGGCAAACTTTACGATGACAATGTCAAATTTGATATTTTCACATTAGTGTTGCCATATCTCAAGACTTAAAAGTCAACCTACATACGTACTACACCATTATTCAGGATTAAGAAGAACTTCATAACAAAAATGACTCTAAAAAAAATCTCCACAAGTAGACTAAGCGATGGATGAAATAAAAATACCACGAGGTAAATATTGGACCCAATATGTCTATGTATACAGCTGTTTTTCATGTACTATCTTCTCAAAAAAGAGATTGTGTGTGAAATTAAAAAACTTTTCAATTTAATGCGACTAGATTTTTGACAACTACTCCAATTGAACTAAACTCTAGCTTCCGTTGACAATCTTATAATTATAATTGACTTTCTTCAAAGACTTGTTTGTTGATTACTCTCGTTGTGCCTTGTTCCATTTTTTTTAAAATCCTATGAAATTGATTTGCTTAAGTGATAAAAATATGCTTTTTTTTGTTTTTTTTTTTTTGAGTTCCATCAACAACATTTCATAAAAAAACACTCGAAGTTGTCGTCGCCTCCTCGAGTGAGGCAACCTCGAAGTTAAGTTTGTAACAAATCGAGGTGTGCGTTTGAACGCCTTGCATCGCTGCACTTCACAGTTAACAACAGTTTTTGTTCAATACCGTTTCGATCAATTTTATACCTTGACAGTCAATGTTATACTTAAGGAGTAAGAAGAAAAACAAAAAAAACATAGAAACGAAAAAAAAGAACGCTTGGACGGACGAATGTAATCGCAACCACAAGTATTTAGAAAACTAATTACTGCTTGGTGTAGCGAAGCGATGCACGCGCACCGCAAGCAACGGTGCAACCTGCACCTTGATGTTCAAGAAATTCCAACGGAATTAGATCGAAAAGTTGGCTCAAGCCGATCCAATTCAGTGCAAGAAAATAAAAAAAAAAGAAAAAAAAAAAGAAAGAACAAACAGCTCAACCAGTCACCATCAAGCTAATGGCTCGCTAAAGTTACGCTGTGGCATCAATTCAATGAATTATTAACACCTTCTGCCATTTGAACTAGACAAACCTGATGCTGAATGGTGGATGGTAACGTTCATGGTGTGGTTCATGCTTTGGTGCACGGTGCATAAACTGTCGCATAAACTGGTCATGATCTCGATTAGAGCACACTCTGCGTTGTGGACATCACAATCTTGGTCTTGGTCGCATAAAAATCGCATTAATGGAAATTGATTTCTGGCATAAAATCAAATCAAGCCATAGACACTTGACTGGACCTGACCGACAAGATCATTGCAAGCACATCCTGGCAAGTATGTAGTTGCCGGTGCCTGAAATGATGCTGCGGCTGCTCTATACGATGATAATGATGATGATGTTGATGATGATGTTGATGATGATGATGATAGTGATAATGATGTTGTTGATGTAGATGACGATGAGGATGATGATGTTGATGTTGATGCTGATGGTGATTCTGATGATGATAATCATGATGTTATTGTTGTTATTGATGAAGATGATAATGATGATGTTGATGATGATGATGATAATGATGATGATGATGATGATGATGATGATGCCGATGTTGTTGATGTTGATGGAGACAATGATGTACAGCAGCATTTGCGTTTACCAGCTTGCTAGTGTCTAACGTTCATTGCACTGAATTCCTAAAAACAGGTGCATAGCACATTACAACAATTGCAACAACAGCAACAACAGCAACAACATAAGCAACGACAACCACTTGGCTGTTGCTCCATGCCACACCAACTTTGCAGCCCCGTCAGCATCGCTCATGCTATCCACTTTGGCTGTACAGCCGCCATGTTTGCCTAGGAGTTTCTTCCTTATTTGGTTGGTGGTTGTTGTTGTTGTTGTTATTATTGTTGTTTTTGTTATTGCTGCTGGTTGTTGTTGTTGCTTGTTATTGCTGCAGTTGTTAGAGCTGCACCAAATAATAATTAGCGCAGGTTCAAATCATCTCAAGCGCTGCAGTGCTGGTCATTCACTTGGTTGGTTGGTTGGTTGGTTGGTTGGCTGCACAGTTGCATGTTTACTAAGGAGGCTCGATCGCTCACCTGTGCTCGATAGTTCCTAGAAAAGAAAGAAAAAATCAGTGCTCGTGTGCTCTGATTTAAGTCCAAGCAATGAGTACGAAATGTATCTGCAGAAATTAAAACCTACAAAAAATTCATAGTTTTAGAGTTTTTTGCCATCAACTTGTTGCATGTTAAATTCTGATGGTTGGCTGATTTGGTGGCTTATTAGCACTAGGCAACAGATGTTTTTTGCCTTTGTGATCGCCTCGCTAAACACTTAATTGGGCTTTTATAGTATGCATTCTATAGATATTCCACTAATCGGCCATCGAGAGCAAACAATAGTAACATAAAATATTAAAGTAGTTCTAAAGAGTCCTAGGAGACTACTAAAGAGTCGCATGCAGATTTTGTTTCGCCACATTGAACCTTCTTAAACTCGTACTAATCACTCCCTCAAAGATGATTTCACCTTGTACCCCTTTCTGTTCTGTGAGTGTAGATTTTTCAATGTCATAAAATCCTCTTTCAAATCTACTGTCAATGTTGGTTGCTGCCAATATCTTTAGCACCATGACACTGCATCGAAGGTAAGAAGGCAAGAAATTAATAAACTCTAAGGCAACATTATTCTTGGAATGCATGTGGAAGTCAAGCAGTTCTGCTGTAGTTCTCTGCAGCCTTTCAAGAAGCTTTCTACTCTTACAACATATACTATACTATACTATACTTATAGCCGCTAGTGATGCAACATGCAGCAACAATACGCCACATTATCTGCAGTTTCAAACTCTACAGTCGACAGTCGTTTCAAGTCGACATGCTGCGGCAGTTAGTTCACGGCTAGCAGGAGTAATTAGTGAAGAATCCAATAAAATCAATTACTGAAGATCGATAGATAGATAGCACTAGAGTGCTATAGTTAGAATAGAAAAATAAAGTTTTCAATTGACGGAACGTTGAAAGAAATTAAAATATAATGTGTCTTAGTTATTGGAACGAAGATTTAATTAAGCTGCAAGGAGAAGAAACAGGATGGATATATTTTTAAATAACTTGCTTATTGAGCTTCATAACTAGATAATTCGATTATTTTTTTATAGTTTTGATTACAATCTTAACTTTCTGAGGGCGATTGCAAACTATTTTTCTCAAAATATCCTTATCGAATACGCAATTCGTCTAGAAATTTTTTTGTCGATGGAAAAATATCGAAATTTTCACTTGCAAATGACCAATAATAGTGTTTTTTTATGGTTTCCCTCAGGTTTTTTATAAATTTGAAGCAAAATCGAATTATTTTCTTAAGAATTGTAAAAGAGCTCTTCAGGTTAGTTAAAGAACCGTCAAGCCTTTGCCAATAACTTGGTGTTTTAACATTATAGTTACAATTGAGCCTATTCGGTGAAATCTGTTTTTCTGTTACACATTTTCTGTTATCAATCAGAAACGATGCCGATCATAAAAGATCTGTTAAAATTGGTATTCAGCAGGTCGAACTTTTATGACACCCTGTTATCAATTTTCGAAAATAAAAATCTATTACAATTCCGTTAACTATGTTATGAAACAGTTGATTTCTGTAATAATTATACATAACATATGGTCCAATAAGTCACGAGACTAAGTAATAAAAAAACATTTTTTTGCAAATATTCTTCTTTATTCATCAACATAGGTTCCTTCAAGAGCAATACATTCATTCCATCGCTTTTTTAACTTTTCAATACCGGTTTTGTAGACCGATTTGTGCTTCGCTTCAAAATACGCTTCAGTTTCAGCCATCACCTCTTCATTGGAAAAAAATCTCTTGCCGGCAAGCATTTTTTTCAGGTCACCAAAGAGACAGTAGTCGCTGGGGGCCAAATCTGCCGAATACGGTGGATGAGGAGCAATTCTCAGCCCAATTCGTAGATTTTCGCCATCGTTTTCATCGATTTGTGACACGGTGCATTGTCTTGGTGAAAAATAATTTTTTCTTCTTCAAATGGTTTTTCTGGTCTTCCGATTTTTCGCGATTTCATACTTCACATGCTCCAACAACGCTATATAATAATCGCTGTTGATTGTTTTTCCCTTTTCGAGATAGTCGATGAACAAAATTCCATGCGCATCCCAAAATACAGATGCCATAACCTTTCCAGCCGATTTTTGTGTTTTTGGTCGATTTGGCCTGCTTTCATCGGTTGCTCTTCACTCAGCTGACTACCGTTTTGATTCCGGTGTGTAATGGTGGACCCATGTTTCATCCATTGTCACATACCGACGCAAAAATTCATGTTTATTCTTTGTAAACAGTGCCAAACAGCGTTGATGTTTTTGGTCCGGTGTGAGAAAACGCGGCACCCATTTGGAAAGCAGCAGAAATGTTCCCACAGTTCCTTTCGATATCTTCAGAGCCTTAGCTAGTTCGCGCACCTTCACTTTAAGGTCGGCCAATACCATTTTGTGTACTTTTTTATGTTTTGTGGAACAACTGCCTCATTTGGGTGTCCTGAACGTTCATCATCATTAGTGTCTGTACGACCAAGTTTAAACTCAGCATACCATCGGCAAATGGTTGCTTTTGACGGAGCAGAGTCCGAATAACCCTTTCGAAGCCATTGTTCAGCTTGGATGGTATTTTTTCCCATAAAAAAACAGTGATAAATCAAAACAAGGAATTGCTGAATCCATTATTTTAAAAATATCAACAATAGCGTCACTTAACATAAATCACTGCAACTTCTGAACTAAACGTTAGATTGTCATGAAATTTTTACACGCAATGTTTGAAGGTTGGAACTATCGAAATATTGTATCGATATTTCGTTCGAGCTGCCATCTAGTAGTTACTCTCGGGACTTATTGGACCATATGCTAATTTATAATGCAAAGCGTAAAATGAGGGCAGATTTCAGAAGATGTTTTCTACAAAAGCTTGCTTTAAATATAAAAATCTTCTGTACATGACGTTATCACTGAACTCATCCTAAGCGGCTGGACCGATTTTGATGAAATTTGGTGTGTGCGGTTTAGAAAGAAAAATGTCCCTGAATGCACATCTTTTACCGAAATGAAATGAAAATATGAAATATTAAGAAATAAAAGAAATATTAGAATTATAAAGAGCGAAAAAAATTTTGAGAATTTACATTATTTATGATCCTATTGTTGCGTAAAAAAACTAAAAACATTTTCCTAAGCCGCTCAGTTTGGTAAAAGATGCGTAATACTATAGTACAAACTGATTTAAAAAAAAATTTAAATCGGTCGATTAGTTTGTTTGCCGTAGTGGAGCCCGTTTTGAAAATGTTTCGAGGAAAACGTTTTTAAAGTACATTTTTTTTAAGCCAAACTTTAATTTTTAAAGATGTTTGAATAACATTATTTACTTCAAATACCTACTAAAGATAGAGAAATACAAAAAACTGCAATGTCGATTTTTCTTTAATTTTTTATTTATTTTTGACGCTTTGAAAGTTTGACAAAAATATAACAAAAAAATAGTAAAATTTATAACCAAATTCAAACATTTGTTGTATTATTTGTATAATTAATTTAATATGTTTTATATTTTTATGTTTTGGTTAAGGTAATCAAAAAAATTTGGAAACTTATAACTTATAATAATATTCAAGACTAATATTTAAAAAAAAATATCATTGAGCAAATTTTTCATAAAAATTTGGATCAGTGAAGATAGTGAAAACGAAAGTGTTCTACCTGCTTATCCCAAATAGAGAGGTATTTATTGATACCTTTGTAGGATATCTTGTTGTACAAATAACATACATTTTTCCCCAATGTGCCTCTATCGGTAAATTTTGAGAAAAACTAAAATAGTTACGGAAAACATATTTTTTTTTTGTTTTTGTTAAAAACATATATTTTTATCTTTATTTTCCTATATTGTTATTAATCCTACTAAATGAGTTAAACTTTGCACATTTCTATTAAAACATTATAATTGATATAATTAACTCTCTAGTACATAGGACCGCCGTAACTTCAGCAAAGTGGCCGTATCGTTTCTTATCTATAAAAGTTTTATTATAAAACTTATCTTTAAGATACACACGCGTATTTATTAATTATGTAATCTTATATTTGCCTCATTTTAAGAGACATTCTTAATGAAATTCGTTAATAAACATACATTTTCAGATCAAAATACTTACTTTATAAAAATGTGTTACCATAAAAGACAGAAAATTGTATATTGTATTGTATTGGTTTTTAACAAATTGCATAACAGACTTTGTCGCGTAGAATGCCAATTATAGAATTTGGAATAGATTTTTAAGACAGTTCGAAAATATGTTATGATTTATAGCATACTTCATAACAGATTTTGTCATACAGAATACGAATTTTGATCTCGTAACGGATTTTTTTCCAAGCTGAAATATTTCTATCGACTTCGGCACTATAAATCATTCTTCCCTCGGTATTTTGTGATTTGCTAGATTTCAGTATTTGATGCTTTTCGAAGTGAAGGTTAGTGTGATCGATGATATACAGTGTGTTCCATAAGCGTACTTTACATTACCGTATAGTTTGACGGATCTACTATACCATACACTTACACTTCTACCATACACTTAGGGCCAGTTTTTCAGTGCGAGTTTAAACTCTAGTCAAGTTAAACCGATTTTAACTCACCAAAATTGGACGTTTAAACTCAGTTTAGGCAAAAAAGAAACACATAATATGATAATTTAAGTCCATTTAACTTCAACGTATGCTAGAATATCTAGGTCAACCGAGTTTAAACGTCCAATTTTGGTGAGTTAACCTCGGTTTAACTTGACTAGAGTTTAAACTCGCACTGAAAAACTGACCCTCAGTTGTATGGGCATACCCTTCGCCTCTCGTTTTAACACAGCAATGTCATTGACAGGGGCGAACAGACGAAACGTACATTACCACGAGCCTTACATTTCTACTGTCCCAATGGGCATACGAATTCCCTTTTCTTGTGGGGCATGCGTATTCTTAATTTGTTTTAAACTATTTGAATTATTTCTTATTTATATGTTTGTTTTTTATTTACAAATATTAAGTTGTTATTTATTAATCAGTTTTCTTTATTTTTCAATATTTTCTTCTAATTTCAAATTTAATGCACTCGCTCACGATGACACTTCAAAATGAAACAATAATTGACGCGAACGAAAAAAAAAATTAACGTTATACACTCTCAGTGTCTCAAGCCAGAGAGAATTCTACCGCAAATTCACATTGTTGTTTATGTAATTTGTCGCGTCGTAAAAAAAATTCTCACGAAACATTTAAGAGTACTTGTATTAACAACCTATTGCTTAATTAATTTATGCTATTAAAGGGCGTACCTGTAAAGACTTGAGAAATGACATGTCCAAAGGGATATGCAGCCTTTATGTTCGTAGCCAACCATTATTGTCTGAGTTTAACTTCCCATCGCGTATTAATTTTATTTCCGCAAGATATTTCCATTATTCAGCGTTTTGAATGTGTTTTCTTAGTAACTCACAGTAAAAGAGCCATAAATGAGTATTAAGTCGGCAGCAAAATATTTAAAAACCTCAGAGGCATTTGTGAGAGAGTGGATAAAGAGGTTGTTTAAAAGATAAGCGGTAATGTTGATAGGGGATCAAAACAAGCGCATTCAGTAAAGACAATAAAGTAATATTGTGATTTTTGGTAAAACCCCACAAATCGTCTGAATAATGCAAAAGAAAAATTGTCCATAGAAGAAATTAAAGTGTCCATTCACACATTGCGACGAGGTTTTCAAGGTTTTTTCAAAAACAAGAGAACTTAGCCCTAACCACTTCTGACCCAAAAACAAATAAAAAGAGGTTAAGTAGGGCAACGTAGAGTGTAAATCGGGATGAAGCAACATTATTTCAACAAATGATTCATCTGTTTTTTTATAATTATTAGATGCAATCCTTAAAAGAAATAAGATCAATAGTAATTAAGCAAAAGTTTAGGTTTATATATAGTTCTCAAGCAAAGTATTCTGAAAGTTAAAGGTATACAAACCAAACCTCTATGAGCAATTCATGGTATTTGCGCAATTTATGAAAAATTAAACCAGAAGAGTTTTAAAAATTCTGCCGAATCACCTTATGAACCAAACAATTACGACTGGATTTTGCCAGAAGATAAAGATCCAAAATATCAAAATCAGACATTGCGAATAAATAATAGCTCCAAGATCTTCGTGATCCAGGGACGACCAACCGAAGTCGTATTCAAACAAGCACCCGAGGGGATAATAAGTCGTTTATGCAATCAGAATGATTGAACTGCCGTCTGAAATCGACCTAAAAACCCCCTGAATATAATAAAAAGAACATATGGGAACTGTGACACAACCAATTGAAACCGCCACAAAACCTCACCGAGTATATGATACGACCTCTTAAAACAAGGGGTTGTTAGGCGAACGATTTAAAGTATTATAAATATAGTTTATTTATCAAGCTTTTACAGTAGAATCTCGATTATCCGAATCAAATAAAACCAGGTATTTCATATAATCAAAAATCAGATTAATCAGATTAATCAATTTCAAAGTCAAATCGAATAATAATAATTAAATTCTAGTATTTTTCTATTTTGTTAAGGGTTTTACATACGTCATTTCGACAATACGACATTAAAAAATTACGAGGTATGAAGATAATGAGGTACGTAATGCTGCTATATTTTAAAATTGTGTTTGGAAATAATACATAACCTGGAAATCGGTAATTAGAAGAGCGAAGAATAAGTCCAGATAATTGAATATTCGAGTAATCGATGTTCGGATAATCGAGATTCTACTGTTCTATACTCGGAATTATTGCTTTCATAACTACAGCTCAAAGAACCCTATGAAGAAAGCTTAAAAATTAACCTGCTTAAAAATTACCAGCAATCCACGAATTGCACTTATAATTGCTTCTTCATCCACCGTTTTCTTCAGATCTGGCTCCTAGCAACTACTTACTACCTATTTGCAGTCCTAAGAATGTTCCGTGGAAAGAGATTTCACTCTAATGAAAAAGTTATGCCTATTTAGAGGTCTACAGATAAGATAAATCGTTCTAGAAAAAAGGCAGCGAAATGTAAGAGATCCGTTGTTATAAATTGACTTCTCTTGAAAAAAAAAAAAATATTTCTCGAAACTTGCCAAAAAATTTGTTATTATCAAGAGGGTTTTTTAAGTGACACATGACATTATATCAAGATAATACACTCTTCAATTAGTTATTAAATACAATTTCGGGGATGGTTATAAGTACCACGGCTGGATCAGATAAATGTCACCCAAAAGACAAATATTTCTACCACTTTTTCAATTATTTGTGGCCATATGTCCTCATTAGAACGAATATTGGCTTTCAATATACCGATTGTTGTTGGTAAGTCAACGAAGACTACGTTTCCCAAATAAAACAAACAAAAAAAAATAATAAAATAATAACTATGAAGAGGTGTCAAATCATATGATTTTGGAGGCCAATTTACAAATCTATACCGCAAAATTATACGTATACTGAATAGTTCCTTCAATGAGTTGATTGTTTAGTTTGTTTGTATGGCACGATGTCCCAACCTCCACATCTCTTCCACATTCTTGCCATTCAATGGAGGAACGAATATGTCATTAGTAATGGCTCTATAGGGAATATCGTTGACTGTAATACACAAATTAGCCTTAATCTTGAAAAGACATGTTCTGGCTATTCCATCTAATCCAATCCACAACCCCACAAATCGCATCAAACAGTCCATTTTTCGGGATGTCGTCTCCATAATCTCATGTGGATTATCTTTGCTCCAAATGTTGCAATTTCACTTATCGCTGAATAAAATTTTACCATAAAAAAGTGGATACAATGCCAGCTGATTTTGGGTCCATTCGATGAAATTTCGGCGCAACCTAAGATCTTTCAGCTGTAATTTTCGAACAAGCTGGATCTTGTAAGCCGTTAAATCAAGATCTTGGCTTTAAATGTTTCCATAAAATGGACGGACAATCCGTTGTGAACGACGTCGTATCGAAAAGTTTGGATCTTCATCGACAACCGTTGCAATATTCTCTTTAGAACGATCTATCAAAACTCACCTATGTTTCTCAAGAATCAGCATTTCTTCGAATACTTTCTTATAACTGAAGACACCCACAAATAAAAAAAAAAAAAAATAAATAAATAACTGGCCATTTCAGCCCTTGAAAGGACTTTGACCTAGCTTCTTATGATCAATTGTCCTAGCTTCTTATGATCAATTGTGTTGTGCGTGTTATTAAGTTCATACACAATTGACCGAGAACCCACAAATACCCCAACTTATTTTAATTGAACGTTGTTTTGGCGATAAGTCGCTCTGATTTTTTTTTCTTCCACTACTATTAATAACTGACAAATATATAGAGCGTCTCGCACTAATTTATTCCACTAATTCGTGGATCGTGTTGAAACTCAAAAAGCACAACTCGATCACTAGCTAAAACGACGTGATCTTAAATGCTGGCATAAATAACGGTAAATCTAATGCCGCCAGCATGCAGCCCGTCACATGTAAATGCATTTCAAGTGCAACGTAATCTGGCAACACCTCAATGTGCAGCTGAGTGCATTCGTTCGATCAATCTGACGTTTGCAGTTTTTCTCTTTCTTCTTTTTATCAGCCTAACGATCGTTTATTTGTTTTCTGACGCGTTTGCTTAATTATCGAATTTAATTAATCTTAATGCACTGTCTCACTCTTTGCCTTGCTCTCAAAAGAGTCTCTCGACTCCTCTCAGTGTTCAAGTGCAGTGAAATGCGCGCAAGCGCACATTCATTAGTTTTACTTTAAAATCGCTGATAGCAGCTTGATTTGAGCGTTTCTTTTTGTGTTTTTGTTTTTGTTTTTTTTTTCCTTTTTTTTTTTTTGGTGCTTCGAACCTTGGTTTCTCGAACAGGCAAATTGTTTACCCCACTCATCAAAAGTAACGATCTTGTCGGTTGTGCTTGGTGCACCACGAATTTAGTTGCTGTTGGTTGATCATCAACACGCGCCAAAATTGAACCTCAGGGAAGACATGTTGAGTCAAATAGGTAGTTGAAGTTATTGCTCTGAATATTTTACATGCATGTCGATAATTAACAAGATGCCCATAAGTAACAGATTTCACTGGTTTTTAGTATCTACAGAAAATAATAGAAATAATATTTGAGGCTCTTGAGAGCATTGGGGGAATTGAATTAATTATGTTGCAGGAGTATGCGACTTGTTGCAACATTATTAAACTGGTCGCAAGGTTTTGTCTTGGGGTAATTTACATTTTTACAGGCTTATTTTACATGTCACAAGGATATAAAACTTGTCGGAAAGGTAAATCGCAAGGTTATTTGACTTATCGTAAGAGCTTGTGTCGCAAGAGTCTGACTAGTGACATTGATCCGCAACTTCTTATATGATTATTATATGTATATCTTATATGATGTTCTTATATATATTATCATTTGAAAGAGTATGTCTCGAAGATATATCGTAAGATAATAAAACTCTCCGAAAAGATGTGTTTCTGGTCGCAAAGTTATTTCACAAGGTTATTTGACTTGACACAAGATTCTTTGTGACTGTATCGCAAGGTTATTGACTCGTCGCAATAGCCTGACTAATGGCACTAGTGCGCGACTTCTTATATGAGTATGCTACCATTTGAAAGGGTATGTCACTGATGTATATCGTAGGATAATATGACTTCCCGAAAAGGTTTGTTTCTGATCGAAAAGTTATTTCGCACGGTTATTTGACTTGTTGAAAGATTCTTTGTAGCTTTCTCGCAAGGTTATTGACTCATTGCAAGAGCTTACAACTTTGTTGCAATGTAATGCAGTTTGTAGCAATGTTATGTGATTTATAGCAAGGATATGCATCGGACCGAACGAGTATACAACAAAAGTATGTGACTCGTGTTACTGTTATTAGACTTGTCTTAAGGCATGCTATTGTCCATTAAATAAATTTAATGGTCGCAAGGGTACATAGTCTGGTACCACAGGGTAAGGTCCCAAAGCGATTTGACTTGATTTAAGGTCGCGAGAAACTGTGGCTGGTCTCAAGGGTATGTTGCAAGGTTATTTGACTTGTCGCAAGAGCTTGTGACTTTCTTGCGTGTGTATGCGATTTGTAACAAGATTTGGTATCGGTTAAAATTATATTTGCAAGGGTATGTGTGTGACTTGCCTTAAATATATTTGACTTGTTGAATTTGGTCGCAAGAATATGTGGTCAGTCACACGTATAGTTTGATTGCTGCGAGAATATGCAACTTTTTGCAGGGATCTCTGACTGTTTGCAAGGGTATGTTAGTTGCCACAAAAGTAAGTTGTAAAATTATTAAAGAAAGCTATCGCAAGATTATTTGATTTATTGCAAAAGGCTAATTTTATTGCAAAGGCATGCGACTGGCTTAAGGGTCCCAAGGCTTCAAAGGTATGTGACTTATTTCAAGGTTATTTGAATTATTTCAAGGGAATACGAAGAGTTCCAAGGGTATGTAATTGGATGTATGAGTATGAGAATTGTCGCGAAGGTCATGGTTCCTATCGTATAAATATATTACTGCTTGCAAGACTCATTCGAAAAAATATTTTAACTGTCGCAATACTATGCGACTGGTCGCAAGGGTCATGGTTCCTATCGTAAAAATATATTAATGAGTGCAAGACTCGTTCGAAAAAATATTTTAAATGTCGCAATGATATGCGACTGGTCGCAAGTGTTAGTGTCAAATATATACAACCAGAAAAAATGTCATTTGACTTGTCCCAAGACCATGAATCATCTTTTAATGATCTGTGACTTTTTGAATGGGTATTTGACTTGTCCCAAGGGTATGAGAATTGTTCGTGTCGCAAGGATATATTACTAATTGCAAGCACCACTCGCAGAAGTATTTGAACTGCCGTAATGATATGTGACTAGTCGCAAGGGTCAGTGGCAGGGATATCTAACCAGAAAGAAGGTCATTTGACTTGTTCCAAGAGCTTGAATCACATTTCAATGATCTATGGCTAGTGAATGGGTATTTGACTTGTCCCAAGGGCAGTGCTGCCAGGTTTCAGCGAAAAAAAATCCCTATTTTTGCATACAAATGAATTTTTTTCCCCGTTTTTAACTTCGAGTTTCCCCGTTTTTTCCCCGGTTTTAAATTGTTTAATAAATAGCAATTTAAAGAAATAATAAGTTCATTAACTCACTTTACTTAAACTAAAATATATACAATACAATACTAAAATAAATAAATACACGAAAAACGTACGTATCTATAACGTACGTATTTTGACTCGAACGTTACGTTTTTGAGATTATAAAGAATTGTTAGAAATTATTTGAAATATACATATTGTTCTACATATTATCAAACCAAGTAAACAAGAGTATGTGTATTATTTGTATTATAAAAAGTTAAAAATTCTGAATTTATTTTAAATCAAAGCAATTTTTATATTTCATTAAAGATTTACTGCGGAGAGTTCTGCACTGAGAGGTATTGTCAAGAAATTTCCTTATTTTTGTTTTATTTAAATTATTAGCTGAAAAAGCACTTTCAGCACTTGCCCCGCTATAAGAAAAGCAAAAAATAAACGACACTATTTTTTTTTTTTAAATATCTGAATCAATGAAAAATATAACTTCTTTCCAGAATTCCTGGATAATTTCTGATGATATATTTGCAAAATTTATATTTCTTAACGATCTATATTCTTGGTCGAAATCATTCCACTCGGATTGATCCGAAATAACGTGTGAAAATATTTTTAAGCTTAAGTTTTATTTTTCATTTTTACTATCTATGAGTGGGCCTTTATATAGCTCCTTAAAAAAGTATCGAAATCGTTTAAGTCTACATCAAAAATACTATTATGACTACATTAATGTATTCCTTTCACATGAAACAATCAACAAAAGTCTTCAAAGTTAGTTCTATTATATCCATATATGACACATTCAGCTTTGTAAAAAATGGCAAACAAAAAATGGATGTAATTAAAATAAAAAATTGTAGTTGGTTTTTCTAATGACCGATATATTTTTTCACTCGCTATTTCATTTTTAATTTTCCCCGTTCTTATCAATGTTTACCCCGCCTCCCCGTTTTGTACGAAAAATCCCGAAAAAGGGGAAAAATCCCGCAACCTGGCAGCTCTGCCCAAGGGTATCAGAATGGTTTCAAAAGTATGTAAATGGCTGTATGAGTATTACTCATACAGGAGGGTCCAAGGCAAGGATGTGAAACCTGAAAAAAAGTAATTTTACTTGTCTCAATGGTACGTGTTGTATTCCAGTGATCTGTGACTAGTGGCATAGCTATTTGGCTTGTCCCAAAGGTATGAGAATGGCTAAAGGATATGTAACTGGCTATATGGGTATGAAAATGGTCGCAAAGGTCATGGTTCGTATCGAAAAAAAATTGTTACTGATTGCAAGGCTCACTCGCAAAATTATTTGAACTGTACGAATGATATGTTACTAGTCGCAAGGATCAGTGGCAAGGATATGTAACCATTAAGAAGGTAATTTGACTTGTCTCAAGGGCATGAATCGTATTGCAATCCTTATTATCTTATTCTAAGGGTAGGGACTTATCCTAAGGGTATGAGAATAATTGCCAGAGTATTCAATTGGTTATATTGGTATGATAATGGTCACAAGGGTCATGGTTTCTGTCGCAAGGATATATTACTGATTGCAAGACTCACTCTAAGTATATGAACTGCCGGAATGATATGTGACTGGTCGCAAGGGTCAGTGGCAAGAATATGCAACCTGGAAAACGTCACTTGACTTTTTTCACGGGCATGAATCATGTTGCGGTGATCTGTGGCTGGTTGAATGGATATTTGGCTTGTTCTAAGAGTATGAGAATGGTTAAAAGGGTATGCAACTGTCTAAATGGTTATAAGAATGGTCATGGTTTTTTTCGAAAGGCTATGTGGGAATGAGAATGGTCGCAAGGGTCATAGTTCCTGTCGCAAGTATATATTACGGATGACAACACTCAAAAAAAAAAAAATAATAAATAACTGGCCATTTCAGCCCTTGAAAGGACTTTGGCCTAGCTTCTTATGATCAATTGTGTTGTGCGTGTTATTAAGTTTGTACACAATTGACCGAGAAATGGACCTACAGGCTTAACGCCGACTCCGAACGGCGATGAACGAAATGTTCTTATTCTCAAGAAGCTTTACATGGCATTTTGATTACTCTCTGAGGTTTGCCATTGTCTGCAGAGAGGTGGCGGCCGTACAGAAAAATTCAAATAATTTTCTGTCGCTGCTGCTGGGATTCGAACCTGGGTTTCCAAAGTTCTTTGACATAGCGGCCACGCACTTTAACCAACTACGCCACGGACGCCACAACAACGGATGACAACACTCACTCGCAAAATTATTTGAACTGTCGTCATGATATGAGACTAGTCGCAAAGGTATGTGGCAAGAATATACAACATGAAGAAGGCCGTTTGACTGGTTTCAAGGACATAAATCGTATTGCAGTGATCTGGGACTGAATGATTATTTGACTTGTCCCAACGGTAAGAAAATGGTTACAAGGCTATGCACCTACCTATATGGTTATGACAATGGTCGCAAGAGTCATGGTTCTTGTCGCAAGAATACATTACTGATTGTAAGATTCTTTCTCAAGATTATTTAAAGTGTCGCATGGTGTGTGATTGGTCGCAAGCGTATTTGACCTCTCTCAAGAATATACGGTCTTGTCTTAAGGCTTTGTGATTACTCACAAGCAACTTCTTACGCTCTAGTATGTATGAATTTTTAATTTATGGTCAAAAATTAATTAAAAAATATAAATGGCAATAAAATATTTTAAAAATCCACTCAAATTGTTTCTAACATGAATACTATTATAATCACTCATTTTCTACATTCTTTAAATCTTCTAGATACTCGAAAACATATCATTGATATAAATTCGATGATAGACACTCACCTCATTCCACTCGACAAATAGTTGTGTTATTTATGCTGACAGTTACTCACCATAGCCTAGCATTATTGTGTCTAAACAATGATATTTTGCATAATATTCAAATATTTTCAATACATAACCATCAATAGTGATCACTTCCAACGATCATGAAGTGGAGTGACAAATTTCTGCATCGCTTCATTTGGTTAACAACGATCAATCCTTATATAGAATCATAATAGGCGGCAAGATCATCATCATCATCATAATAGTAATGATGATGATCGAGTCAGTCAGCACTCAACGACCGAACAATATTCAAATGTGACGCATCCTTCATGTTGGACTTGCAGCTCATTTCAAATTCAACGATCGTACACAAAATCAATCGCTCTGATCATACCCGGTATGCAGAGAAATCAAGCACAAAAAAAAAGACAGAAAACCTTAGGTTTTAAATCTTATAAAGTTCACGATCAATCGAGTACATGTCAGGGTGGAATCGAAATAAAAAACAATCAAGCAGTGGTCATATAAAATATCATAAATTTGTCACATGCATTGCGATTCGTCAGATAGCCGTCATTTGTCACCCAGTCAGCCAGTCAACGCGGCTTTTAGACAAATTGCTGGCATTTTTTTGGATTGGTTCGTTTGGATCGGAATGTTTCAATATAAAATAAAATCAGTACAAAGTTTGAGTCGTTGGCTTCGAATAAATAGCTACTTACATATGTACATCTAAAAAAAATGTCAATATATATATATAAAAAAATTAAACTTCGATTTAGCGCATGATCAGCTCTTGACTAAAACACCAGTCAACACAGTCACTCCACCACTTTATGCCAGTCCACCACCACTCCACAATTTGTGGCATGTTCACGCGCTCGCTGTTATTATGCAAATATGAAGTTGTAAAATTTTATGTGCGCTCTGCTTTATTTGCATCAGAGCCATTTATGTTGCATAAATTACGGCGTTTATGCGCTGATTTTTGTATTTACTTTGTTTTGTTTTTTTTTTCCTTAAAAGTTTCACGTAATTATTTTATCTCCTCTGGTGACGAATGTCTTATGTTGTGCCTGATATATTGAATGTGAACTTGATAATGAAGTCGAAATATGTCTGTATAGATATTCTAGATGCTTTTTAGTTTTTTATTTGGCTTGATTTTGTATGCACGAGTGTATTCTGTGTTTAGCCGGAATAAGTATCTATATTTTTAGGAAGAGGAGAGGTGAACGTCTCCTTGAAATGTTGAATAGTTATCGATTCGTGCAAAATTTAAACTGCTTTTAAGTGTTGTGTGTGTGTAGAATGGCAAAGTTCAGCTAAGTGATGATCGACTCATGGTAGGTTTTGTGAATATAAAATTAAAATTGTTTCTTAATGTTATTTGTCTCAGAAACTAGAATCATTTAAGTAAAACTTCGTAGGGTACTATTTTCAGACGTGGCTAATAGAGTCTTCAGATGGGAAAGGCAGCATAACTGCACGTATTTTAAGTGAATCTGTAATTTTTTCAGGTAATCTATTAAAAGAGTTAACCTTAATTTTAATGCATTCTCCAAATATTGGTAAACCTGGGGATAAGAACTGTAGATCTCTTGTTTAACCCGTCGCTCATTTTTACGTTTTTTACGTTGAAAGAAATTTAAAAGTCTAAGAGGATCTTGTAATTTTTGAAGTCACTTTCGATTTATATATATATTTTTTCGTGAGTTATAAAATTGTGGCATATTTTAATAAGTTTATTTCTTTTATAATTCTTAAAAAACATATTTTTTAAGAATTATATTGTGAGCTTAATGCCAAATAATTCATGAAGCAACAGGTTGCTACAACAACAAAGTTCTTTGCAGAACTTAAACCAAGCTGACTAGACCATGGTTTCGTCGGACGCTACTCCGACTCATCAGTAGTCTCAGTGGTTCTAGCAGTCCACTAACTTTGACAAGCTATATATATTTTTTCATTTTTTTTTTCTCTTGATTACGGATGACAGTTTTACGGCAGTTTGATTACCTATTAAGGGCCAGTTTTTCAGTGCTGGTTTAAACTCTAGTCAAATTAAACCGAGGTTAACTCACCAAAATTGGACGTTTAAACTCGGTTTAAGCAAAATAAAAACACATTATATGATAATTTAAGTCAATTCAACTTAAACGAATGCAACAATATCTAGTTAAACCGAATTTTAACGTCCCTTTTTGGTGAGTTAAGCTCGGTTTAATTTGACTAGAGTTTAAACCCGCACTGAAAAACTGGCCCTAAGTGACTTCGAATATGAAAACTGTTTAGTTCTAAATTTTCCATTTTCTGCTCATTAAGCAACAAAATGTACTCCCCAGGGTTTTGAGGTCGCTGATTACTATATTGTCATCAGAATTTTCAAATACAAAATGGCCTATCTAATATGAAGACTTTTTTTAAATCATTATGTTTTTGAATTTGCCAAAGGATTCGTAATAAGCGATCACGTAAGTCCCGAGCAATAAATTTCATGTCAACTGGTAATTCTTACAAACATTTTTATATTCTCAGAAGCCATATTAGATCATGAAGAATTTCGAGATCAGTGACCCCCAGATTTGGAAAGAGATACTAAAGAAACAGCTTTTTGTCAAGCTTTTATATTCGCTTAAACCCAACACTATAGAGGCAAGGTATTAAAATTCACTCTTTGTACCTTCAATCGGACATGTTATATACTTGTAATCTCTATAATATTCATATCTTCTGATCTTCATATCTGATAATAGACACGTAAGGTTCAATTTGAGGATACCAGTGTAGTCCTGCCATTTTTAGAGGAACTCAAGAAAAACAATTGTGGCGTCCGTGGCGTATTTGGTTAAAGTGCGTGGCCGCTATGTCAAAGAACTTTGGAGACCTAGGTTCGAACCCCAGCAGCGACAGAAAATTATTTGAATTAAAATAATTTTTCTGTACGGCCGCCACCTCTCTGCAGACAATGGCAAACCTCAGAGAGTAATCAAAATGCCATGTAAAGCTTCTTGAGAACGAGAACATTCCGTTCATCGCCGTTCGGAGTCGGCGTTAAGCATGTAGGTCCGGTTCTCGGTCAATAGTGTACAAACTTAATAACACGCACAGCACAATTGATCATAAGAAGCTAGGTCAAAGTCCTTTTAAGGGCTGAAATGGCCAGTTATTTATTTATTTTTTTTTTTAAGAAATACAATTTGAGAAATTTGAAGGTATAAACTGGATTTTGACCTTTATAACTCAACTCAACCCATTTTTTCTAGTAAGAGATTGAATTTGAGGTATTATCACTCAAACCGGCCTCGGTAGTCGAGTAGTTCGATTCCCGGCCAGGCCATGGTCCTTTGCTTTAAAACCTTTCGCATTTGCAATTTTCTATCCTCATTTCTAATCAACTGAAATTGAAAATTCATCAATATTTACGACTTGAAGTTGTAGTTGATGTTTGTGGATGAGATTGCCTTATAACTTGAATTGACTGACGTCAACACTTGCCGCGCAACATTTGCTTCAGATTCATAGTTACATGTTTCTTTGGCTTTTTATCATGCTTAGAATATTCTACACATGTTATACTTGATTGCACCTTCTTTCCTACTAGTCTATCACCCCATTTCGAACCAAGGTAGACTCGACTGAAGATATATGACACCATAAGTCCTTGGTTCAATGCTAAAAAAAAACAATAATATAACACTAGCATTCCCCAAGAGTTGCTCAATAAAGATATTTTTCAATCTCGAACACAAGCTCTCAAAAAAATTCCGAGAAAGTGTCTTTATCGCGTAGACCAATCAGCCTCAGTTCATTCTTTTAAAGACAATAAACAAATGCTGGATCTAAACATAAGGAAGATAAGTTTAAAGAGTTTCCCTCCAAATAGGTTTCAGGGTTTCAGTTGGATCAGTCATCTCAATGGACGTAAGCATTATTAGACCTATGGAAAGAACGCATGCGGCATTTGGCTCGTGGCCAAAGAACCAACAACGAAAAGCAGCCAATATTCTCAACAAACTGCAAAGTATAGCCTACAAGGAAATGACTAGGGCTAAGAGAACGTACCAAATTGGATGAAGTACTTAGTCTAACTTTCTTGAAAATAAAACAAGAGACATGTCTGAATTTTCAAGGAACTCCACGGGTCGCATGAAGGTTATTAAAATTTCCAAGGATGATATTTTTAAAGAAGTGAAGAATATCGGAAAGTTTGCCTTCAAAGCTAAACCTTTTGAGGTGCTACAAGATGCTTATACCTTACAGGCAAACATGAAAAAATTATGGTTCATAACTGAACATGACTCGCAGTTTAAGCATATGATATTGAAGCCTAAGTTGAATATAGAGAAACAAGAGCAGGGACCTACGGTACCAATTTTCAAAAGTAACTTTCAATGAGCTTCACCCCAAGCAAATTCCAAGCAGAAATATGTTACATGCTATATACAATATCATATATATGCTACATTTTACATGGAATGTTTCCTTTGGAAAGCTATGGGGGCACATATCTACACCAGAGATTTGTATAAGACCATTCGTAGTTTTTTGCCACTCGAATAACATTCGTCGTCACTCACAATCAGACTCAAAAATTAATGCATGCATACTAGAGGTGGGTAATAGCACAATTTTTGGTGTGCTGACTCACTAGCACATGTGCACCCTTAGGAGTCAGCACACTGTGCTAGCACAATTGTGTCACAGTCGAAAAAAGCACTTCGCAGTCGAAAAGCAAAAGCAGTCGAAATACATACAAATCAGCTGCGACCACAGCAACCGCATTTGTCTCATTTACTCTTTCATGTTTACGTAAAAAGACGAAGGTTGCTTCACACGCGTGTGTAGTACGGGGTTAACACTGATGTAAATGAAAACTTACAGTTGGCGCTCGGTTCTTGTTGCACTCAATGCGGATAGGCTATAAAACAAATTGCAACTTGTCAATTATAGCAAGTGAGCCAAAGTGAAACAAAAACCAACTTTACTGGGTGTGCCACTATGTGTGTCAACGTAGTGTACTAGCACACATGCTCACTACTGAGTGTCACACAATACATAATAGACACTTTAAGCGCAAAAGTGCTGGTCTTCATCGTGACTCACTATGTGTGTCAATGTAGTGTGCTAGCACACATGGCACACTGCAGAGAGTCAGCACAGTGCCATAGCACAGCACTGAGTTACACACCTCTAATGCATACCGCTCGAGTTCGTAAACAACAATTGGTACTAAGAACAGTTTGTCACGATTGCGAATCAATACAAAGCATCCAGACAATGATTCGCTTAAAACTCGAGTGTTTGATGCTGCATGCATTTTTGTAGTTTTCATACTTCTCTGCCGTTCTCTAGCAGCGCTTTGTGCAGTTTGTTTCCTTTTGCTTTATCATTTATCGTTTTTTCTTTTTTCTTGAATATGCTTTTGGCGAATATTGCGAATGCGAAAGCATTTGTAATCGTGAGCTCTAGTACTCTATGGCATGGTACGAAGCGATTGACATATGCATTCGCGCATTTATTTAAATTCAGAAGGTACATTCGTAGCTCGTGTATTGACGAGACATTCGAAACGCAATTTGAGTGCACTCAAGCTGTTCTCTGATCTACACATATACCTATTCTCAGATAGTTAAGTGACACTTAAAGTATTGCAAGCTTATGAGATTGAACCAAGACTAGTTTCTGGCTATGTCAAATATATCAAATGCACTGGGAAAAAAAAAATAGAGAGAATTGTGATGGGTACCAGAATATGAAAGATTTTAAGACAAAGAAAGAGCATGTGCTATGAACTATTCTGTAGTCTAGCTAAGGGCTATTTTGCAGAGATGTTAGGATCGGGAAATATAAGAAATTTCTAAGCTATTGGAGTAATTTCAATAAACAAAGACAAGCAAACATCATTCTCAGTACAACAAAATTCAGAAAATTATTCAAGCTTAACAAATATGACCTACAACTTCAAGCAGGAGACTATACAGTTCACTTTATTTCCGAAAATCATCTTAAAAGATAGGCATATGTGTGTCAGATGTCTGCAGAGTTTGAAACGAGGATGAATCAACTCTAGAGGACATTCTGTGTGAATTTCTATGTTCATTCCTGCAATTTGTAAACTCAGACTTCTTCACTCAGGTGGGGCATAAGCGTGGGGCATAATATCAAGCCAGAAAAAGTGATTAAATTCATTAAAAGCCTTTGTCTGGAAGAGTATTCACTTTTTCCCGACATTAACGTATCTAAGCTTTATTTATGACTATTGTCTTAAATATTAATTGTCTTTGGAAGTGTATTTGAGCTATTTGCAAGGTAAGTAATGTTTGCATTAGATATTCCAATATATAGAAATTGGTCAGCTTCAAATTGCATCAAACTGCGTTAGAACTTTTTGGGGCCACATGGGCTCCAATGAATGGCTATAGGCTGTGCTTAGCTTAGTTCTCAGTTGGGTCATAAGGGCTTTAATGATTTTTTTAAAACCTTGGTAATAATTTAATAATTTTTTAATCAATCAGATGCACTACTATAATCTCATGTGGGTCATTGAGAAATTGTGAGCTTCATGAACTGCTTCGACAAAAATGTATGATTCTATGGCCTGTCGAATTAAATGGAAATTTGACAGGACATACACATATCATGGAGTCAGTTATGGGTTTATACTGGGACTTTCTCAAGTCACAGGTGGATGATGGGGACTTCTATAGTGCCCATGAAATCCTTAGATAAAAATCCTTAATTATAGTTGCAGTTGAAACCATGACCAAAGTTCTTGACTTAATTTGAATAGTAGTCGAAGTCGCAGTAATTGTCCTAGCTGTAATCCTAGTCGTAGTCCTAGCCTTAGACCAAGACATAGTCCTAGTCGTAGTCATAGTCGTCGTTGTAGTCGTATTTGTAGTCGTGTTCGAAGTCAAAGTCGTCGTCGTGGACGTAGGACTAGCCTTTATCCTCAATGGTGTTCGTAGTTATGGTCATAGTAAAAGTCATAGTCGTCGTCGTAGTCGAAATCTTAGTTGTAGTCGCTGTTCAATAGGTATAGTTGTAGTCTCAGTCGTAATTGTAATCGTATTAGTAGTCCTTTTAGAAGACGTAATCGTAGTCATAGTCATACTCTGTGTCGTAGTCACGGTCGTAATCATTGTTGCAGTCATCACCGTCGTGTTCGAAGTCGTAAACGTTCGGAGTTGCACTGGTAGTTGTTGTTGGAGTTGTAGCAGAAGTCATAGTCTAAGTCGAAGTGTAAGTCAAAGCCTTAGTACAGGGAGGGCCATTTAAAGCTTCGGTATATTTTTTGGTATTAAAACAAAAAAACAGAAATTATTTGCTTTGAAATGATTTTTCGTTTATTTTGAACCATGCTTATTCTGATCACTTGTGGAATATGATTTCGCGTAAATGATCGCCGCCAGAGAAAATGGCAAAATGAGCTCGTTTTTCCGCATTTTCCATCACATTTCGTAGTTTTTCGGGCTTAATAGCGTCCATTTCAAGTCAAATATTGTCTTTCAAGGCTTCCAGGGCCCATGGCTTGTTGGCATAAGCTTTGAACTTCAAATAACCCCACAGAACGAAGTCTTGAGGGGTTAAATCGGGCGATAGCGGAGGCCAGTCAAAATTATCATTTTCCGAATTAAGACGACCGGGGAACAAAGGACGCAGTAAAGCGATTGTAGCTCGGGCTCTGTGAGCTGTGGCGCAGTCTTGTTGAAACCAAATGTTGTCCATGCCGCTAACAGTCAGAATTAGCATTAAAAAAATTTCTTATCATGGCCCGATAACGCTTTTCATTGACGGTTACTGCTGTTTCAATGTCATCTTTCAATGAAAAGAAGGGTTCAATGATCCTTTCCGCACAAGTTGCAGCCCAAACAGTCAAGCGTTTGTCATGGAGAGGTTGCCCATAAATAAATTGAGGATTTTCATTGCAGTAGAACCAAAAATTTTGCTAATTCATGATCCCATTTTAAAGCAAAATGAGCCTCATCACTCATAATAATTCGTCGATTCGAGCGATGTTCACCACGAAATTCGCATTTTAAGTGATGTGGCTTGTCGATCGGTAAAATAACTTTAAAACAGCACGAATTGAGGAATGGTCAACTGGCAAGAATGGCGACGACTAAATGTTGACAATGATGTCTCAACACTGGCCTGTACAGTCTCAATGTTTTCATCAGACCGCCTCGGAAGACGTCGGTTTTGATGACTGACATTACCAAGATTACCGGTGGCTACAAATTTTTGGTGCAAATGCCTAATGGTGTGGTCTGAAGGCGCTCTCTTCACTCGATATTTTGCAAAATGCGCACCTTTCGTTTTCAGAATCAAGAACATGTTTTGTATGTAAAGTTGCAAGATAATTCGCGTTGGTGTGGCGTGTACTGCTCCATGGCAGAAATTCACTTGGACTGACGCTTGCAACACGGAGCGTCATAAGGCGATCTGAAAACAAAAGGAAAAGTTATAAGGTTGCCAGATGCCAAAGGTTTTAATGGCCCGCCCTTTATTAGCCATAGCAATAGTACCGGGATAGTTACGATACATCCGTATGGCCACAGAATCAATAATTTTAATCAAAGCCATGGAAGCCATAAAAGTAAAAAACTTAAAAATAAAAAATGAGCTATGAACTGTTGTATATTTTAGGTATAGCCATGGTACCCTTCTAAATTTTAATGATTCAATCAAGAGGTCAAAACTTTCGTGGTGGCTCCAGTTTTTTGAGATATTAAAACAAAAAGGTACCAAAATCACACTTTTTCGCGATATTAGAGGTTATGTTACATCGCAATGTTTTATTTTTTAAAAAGCCATTAAAGGAGTTCGAAAAAACTACTCCTCTTCTTTGAAGAAACATCTTGATTCGTCTGGATGTATTTCTTCATCTTTGACAAATCGAAAATTCAAAGAAAGAAGTTTGAAAGAAAATATAACAACATATATAACAACATATTTTTCATGACATCTTCGTCATTTCATGACATCTTTCGGACTCCATTAATAGTTTTTTGAAAAAAATACCTTGCGATGTAACATAACCTCAAATATTTGGAATAGTCACGATTTTGGTACTTATAGCTTGGCAGTAAAAGTCAATATCTCAAAAGTCAATGGCAGAAATGACCTTCAGGGTCGAAAGTCTCCGGCCTAAATGCACACTTTAAACTTTTTTTTCTTCACTTATCTTGCTCAAAATGTGCATAAATCTCACAAAAACAAGCATTTTTAACTGCAGCACATAAAACACATTTTTTTCCATTAACCGCTGCTTCCAAAGTATGTATTTATCCTTAAATAAACTAACTAAAATACTTCACCTTCACCTTCAACTTTAACTCCTCACATAATGTAGAAATGACCTCTTTCAACAAACGATAAAAGTCACAACAGCAGTGATGAATGTCTTCCCGATGCACAAACAAGCCACTTACTCCACATGCCACTTTTACACACAATCATTGCCTGATGCTCATGGATACTTCTATAAAAGTATTAGATATAGTTTTATCAAGTCAGCCGCTGAATAGCGCTTCCTCGCCTATAATCGCCGAAAAGAGGTATAAACTCAATATCATACAAGCAGCTAATTCATTAAAGCCATGAAATTCTCAAGACACTTGAGATGAATAACCATCATAGTCTTGAGCGAGAAATGCCCACCGCAATATAACCCGTAAAAATAAGCCCACATTCAGAGAAAGAGCCCCAGAGAGATTGATAACTAGCGATAAAATTTTGTGCAAATAGATAAAAAAAAAATTATCAACTGACCACATACATAGATACTGTGCAACTCTCAACAACTCTTAAAACTAACTAATGGATGCTGCAGATCGACATTCGCCTGATAGAAGACACGTAAGGAGAGCCGCTGAGAAACCATCCCTGGTTGTTTATGTGACAACATGAGTGAATTTGTTGCTGATTAGTAAAAAATTTATTTGCTTTGTCTGCTGTATGCTCCGCCTTGCAAAAGCACGCCATCAGCCAACAGCTCTTACTAGAGGATCATCTCTCTCTTGAACGACCAAATAAAGCTATTCGGCAAACGTGTTTAAGTGTAGTACAAAAAGAATCCAACAACAAGTCAAACCAATGCTGCATCCAAAGGTAATACCTTAGGTAGTTGCCTGACACTTCCAAAAACTGACTGTGAACTCTTGCGTTCATCCTCTGCTTTTGCGGCTGCTGTTGCTTCGGTAAGCTCTCATCGACTTGGTCGATCGTCAGCAGCTCAAATTTATGGTACTTCATGATCGTTAGCGTGCTTTATGGCATTGTTTGACTTTAGGATTTTATTTGCTCGTTTGATGGTTGGGAAAAAAAAACTTCGTTTACGTATTTTGTTGCAAGAAGACGTTTGTTTGAAAATCAGGCAAATTGCTGACAACCTACGATTGTGAAGATCTATTAGAATGTGCAGTTCGGTATGCATGTCCCAGAAGTAGCTTCAACTTTAAATAGCTTTGCAGATGATGTGAGATATTTTCAGAGTTAAAGATAGGCTTATCTGTGACTTGCCACACAATGGTTTAAAAACGTTTTTCATCGACCAAATTGGACATTTTAAAAGTACTTTCTATGTGACACTTTCTATGTGACCTTATTAAAAATATGAAAGAGAAATGATTGTACGATATAGTTGGCCTCGGTTTTTTGTGGAAAATCGATCTAAATTCCAAGTACCACGACCTATTGCATAATACTCAACACTTTTGCACTGTACGAAAAGACTACAAGTAAAAATTTATTGAATTTGAGAGGTGACACGCCTCATTATCCCAAAGTTATGATTTATGTATGAGATTTATTATATTCGATAAACTTTCGGTAACTCCGCATCGACTTCGCATCAAGAGTTCCAAAGTTTATCGGATTCCGGGGAACACTCCGTATTGAGGGGTACGAGGGTTGCTACATATATTGCGGGAAAAAATGTAAAGACCGAATTTTTTTCATTAAAAATAGCTTTATTGTTTGTCAAAATGTTCTTCGTTTTGATTGATATATTTTTGCATACGTTCGAACAATTTGGCATAACATTTATCCCATTCCGCTTGAAACACCTCCAAAACATAGATTTTGAACGTTTGAATGCACAATGCGCTTTTTTCGATTTTAGGATGACATTTGCATTTTCTCAGAAACTGTAATAAACGTTATGCCAAAAATTATTTGGAACGGTTAACTTTTATATATATCTCCCATACAACTTTATTACCAAAGAACTATGATAATGCTCTTGTTCATATTCTAATGTTCGCTAGTCATACTTACATATATATTTGCATGAATATTAAAAAGAAACCAAAATAAACAAATAATATTGTTTTTTTTTTTTCTTAAAACATCTTTTCGTTAAAAAAAAATCTTTCAGAATAGAATCGGAACTTTCACTTAGGTATTCTGGGTATTTCAAAAGACCTAGAGCTTCTGTAGTAATTTAAAATTCTTTATATTTAAGTGGTTACCTAATACAGTTCATTACTGGATCGGATGATAATAGCAATCTATGTATAAGGTCTATATTTGTGTCTGTTCTTGACGTCTTTCTAATAAAAAAATATGTGTGTGACCACCACGCACGGCAGAAGTGAAACTTTAACCCAAAAAAAGTTGATTTTGAAGTGGTTAATTGATTTACTCTTTAATATAGTCTAACTAAAAAAGTCCCATTACATATGTGGTGGTCGTGGCGCAATGAGTAGAGTGCGTGGCCCATACGCCAAAGAACCTTGGTTCAAATTCCATCTGACACGGAAAGTTGTTTCAATTGAATTAATTTTCTGTTCTACAGACAATGGCAAAGCGTGGTCGAAAGCCAAAGAAACATGTGAATTTGAATCAGAGGCAACCTCATTCAATTAAAGTTATAAGGCAATCTCATCCACAAACTTCAAGTCGTAAATATTGATGAATTTTCAATTTCAGTTGATTAGAAAAGAGGATAAAAAATTGCAAATGCGAAAGGTTTTAAAGCGTAGGACCATGGCCTGGCCGGGAATCGAACCCGGGATCCCTGGGGTAGCAGTCGAGCACGCTACCTACTCGACTACCGAGGCCGCAATTATTTTTGAGTTTTATTGTTTTGCTCAAGAATAAAAATTGTTTCTCAATTTTCAGTTTTTCCGGGAGGGCCGGAAAGGATTAATATGTATGACCGACCCCCATTACTTTTGCAAAAGGAACATTTTTCCCTTGGCGACCTATTCCCTCCGACCACTTCTTATGGGGCTCCCATAAAAATTTTATGATTTTTGTATAATTATTCCCCACACCTGAAACAGGGGGGCTTTAAGGGAGGACTGGAGAGGATTAATATGTATCATAAAACTATGGAATGTGTAGAATTTTGTATCAAAAACATAAAGATATAAGGAAAATAAATGCAATACAGAAAAAAACTATGTGTACTCTTTTTTTGCTCTCAAAAGTTTGAAATATACTTTAAAATGTTGTACATTCCAACTCTGTTACTTAGCAGTAGTCAGTGTTTGTCTTTTTGTTTAAGGTTGATGTTTTCAATATGAATATCAAAGACATGCTCCATATGCTTCGAATTTTTATGGCAATATTATAATTACTCGATGTATGAACCATGCAGTTGAAAAGCTACTGTGTCCATACTACATTATAATTATTTAATTTACGTAACATTATATCAAAAACACACCGAAGCGTTTCACGGCGAAGTGTTTCATGGGCGAATTGAGTCATAGGTTTTACTCCCAATCGCTGCTAAAGAAGTTTCACTTTAAAAAAAAATCAATTTAAACGGTAAAAAAAAACCTAACTTTTGCCGATTAAAAAAATACAGGGTGCGCCATATTATATACGCAGGCATCTTTCCACACGTTTGTTGAGTTTTCGCTCACTTCTACTGATTCCTTCGATTCTGGTGTATAATGGTGGATCTATGTTTCATCCATGGTCACTATTTCACGCAAAGAATCAGTCGGATTTTGTTTAAACATGTCCAAACATTGTAGGGAAATGTGAATACGTTCATGTTTTCGATTGATTGTTAACAAACGGAGCATCCATCTTGCTGTTAGCTTTATCATACCCAAATGTTCGTATAAAATTAAAACCACCGAACCACTTGATATGCCTACGGCTGTAGCTATCTCACGCATTATCATTTTCTGATTGTCCAATACGACATCGTGGATTTTTCCCATACATTGTAGAGTGGTCACTATTTTTGATACTCCCCCGGCGTGTTCATCTTTTGTGCTGATTCGACCTCTTTTCTTTATTTATTTATTGGCCAAACAAGGCAATTTACTTATTCTAACAGGTTTTTATTATTATTTTTTTTCGAATGTGGGCGTAATCCGCCATACCAGTGTATTATATACATATTTAATAGTAGTAACTTATACTTAAGAGGGAATAGGTATGAATGGTTATTATGATATGTGCTTAGGGTGGAAATAGATGGGAAATTATTTTAAACTCTATAATCCAATGTTTTTCAGTTGAATACGACGGAGCAGGTTCACTGTAATATTTATCGAGCTTTTCTTTTGTTTCTTTCGCAGTTTTGTTACGTAAAAAGTAGTGCTTAATCAAGGCACGATATTTTTCTTTATCCATTTTTATAACAATACCAAAAGTTTTTTAATTTCGAACGCTGCAACCTCAGTATTCACTGACAGATCGATCTGACATTTATGGTGTGTTCATATTAAAGTTGCCACCCGTCAAAAATGTCACCACTTGAAGACCGGCAACATCTTGAACGCCCTAACTGCCCAAGTATAATTTTTTTGTTATTGAAAATTTTTTAATACAACTTCAAAAACGTATTCCTGTCATATTAAAGATTATAACCCTTAATAGCCTGACTTTTTTTTTCAATGAAAAAATTTTATATGTTGTATTTTAGGACCCTTAACAACGTTTGTTCTACGACTTTTCACAATTTTGAGTTTTGAACATTTTAGGGGAGGTTTTGTGTGTTGGTTCTTTGAAGAACCACCAGGCACTCCTTTGACAAGTAAAATGCATATGGTTTATATATGAAATTTTTTTTATTTTCATTTAAATTATATATATTTCAGTTCATTTATTCAATGTTTTGTATGATATTCTAGAAAGCAGTTTTTTGTGGATTGGAAACATAATTCTACCTCACATTTAATGCAATACACTGTTGTTCTAGATGTGCAATTGGGCATTTTACAACGAGGTTTGCCTGTTGTTAGGTATTTCGGGAAGTGCCCAACATTATCAAACCGCACGTCACTAGGCGGCATTACTACCCGAACTCGTTTTGGCACATTTTCAGGGGTCTCACATCCTCCAGTGCTTCTTGGACGTCCTTTCCTTATGGATTGTGTGCCAGATTTTACTAAAACTTTGCTGACGTCTACGATAAATTCGTGCAAAGTCAGCATTTTATCTGTACGAGGAGATGAAGAGAATTGGCGTTTATATAAAATCCATGCATTTATCATGGCCATGTCCATCATATGGTATATAAGACGATTTGTCCATTTGCGTGACTTTATTCTTATGCGGCTTCTACCAAAGCACGAATCCATAAGATCAACACCTCCCATGTACTTGTTGTACTCGTGGATTATCGCAGGGCACTGAATATTTACGGTACACTTATTTTTTTTGTCAAATCTAAAGAAAATAAAAAAAATTATATTCAGTAAGTATTTGTTGAAAGTATAAAATACCTGGCAATCGTAGGCGCGTCATCAGTTTCGTTTGCATTTGTCGATTTCAATTGCTTGATGCCAAGCAAAGTCGATGCCATATTTACAACTTTGTTGTCCCTCCATGCTATAGTAGTTATATCTATACCATGAATACTGGTCATATATTCTTCGCAGTCTCCTCGATTGGGTAATTTTTCTGGCAATTTGCAGCCAGGAATTCGGTTACGTCGAACTGTTCCAAGCCCATAGATTCCCTGGGTGCGTAAATAAGCCAATAAAGGAATAGTTGTGTAATAGTTATCGAAGAAAATTCTGTAGTTCTTGAAACGCGGAACTTTACGAGCAAGCCGCACCACAACATTTGCTGCGGCTCCCAAGTCTGGTTCATTGTCCAAAACATGGTCTTCATTGCCAGTATAAATTTCAAAATTATAGCAGAATCCCATATCGTCACACATCAAAAATAACTTATTGCCCCACGGGTGAGGCTTGTCTGGCAAGTATTGTTTCAAATAGTGCTTAATTTTTGTCGCACAAATTTGTTCATCCACACAAACGACTGCTTTTTGGAACAGAGTCAAAGTTTCGATTTAGGGCATCAATAAGCGGACGAATTTTATATAAACGATCAATGTTTGATGAATCAGTGTTTTGTGGACGCAATCCTCGTCGACCTGAAGGAGCTGGTTCTTGAGCTGACGGACGTGGCATCTTACTGTTGTCATTTAGATGCAAAAACTGGCGTACCTTGTCATATCGATTTCTCGTCATGGTATTCATAATAGCCGGTATGCCAAATTCACCCCAATACGTCCTGATACTTGGGTACTTGAAGACGGACATAAAATATGTAATGCCAAAAAAGCGTTTTATTTCGTCTGGCGTTGTATTTAGAGGTTTCGATGAATCCTTTTGAATTGCGTACAAATTGCTTTGGTGTACAATATTAGAAATTATATCGTCATTTACAAAGTAAGAAAAAAATTTGAAAGGTGTATCTAGTGCCATTATTTCTGTTGTCAATTCAGAATCGCTGCCAAACTGAACCCAACTTGCATGATTCTGCATATGGTTTTTCTTCCAGATACATTTTTTAAACTCGGAAGAGTCCTTGTCAATTGTGATATCTTTGTAAAATGTTGCATTTTGATGCCAGCGTGTGATATCTCCAGTGACAACAATATCTTCATTTTGAACACTCTCATCAGCAGTTGGTTCCACACTCAAACCTTGTTCTGCATCTAATTCGTTCACATTTTCGAACACATCATCCTCCAACTGATCAGTGATATTCGCATCATCATTTGTCACTATATTGAAATCGGGATCGTCTAGACTGTCGTCGTCAAAATCTGATATATCGCCAATTTCACTTGCTGACCATTCAAAATCATTGACGAATGCTTCAAACTCTTCAGCCGTGGCAAAATCTTTGTATTTACGTGGCATTTTTCTATGAAAAATTAAAAATTTACACTAAAATTAGAAAAAGACGCTAAAGCACTAACGAATTTCACTTCTCTAATGAGTGCCTACTGGTTCTTTGAAGGACCGAAGGACTTTTACACGAAAAACACAAACAAAAAAAATTTATATTGCTAAAAAGATACTTACATGGTTTGAATATAGTGCACAAATAATAAAAATGAATTTTATTTGGTTCTTTTGGAGCAAAAGTTTTGATTTCAATCAATTTGAAAAAGCACGATTTGTTCACTTTGAAGCTTTTGTGTGTTTTTCTGATAAACGTCAAAAATCAGGTGTTCAGCACCGAAAAGCATATGATTTTCTTTTCCGCTAGATGGCATACATTATAAAGAGAATATTTGCTGAATAAACATTGCGCAAAAAATGTAACAGTTTTGAAAAACAAGTCTCTAAAGTTGAGGTTCCTGATCTTTTTGTTCCTTATCTTTACAAAAAAATCAATTTTCTTTTTTTTTTAAAGTGGTACCAAACCTTAAACCGTTTTATACTGATTTTTTTTTTAAGTTGTTCAATATTCACATACTGACATAATAAAAGCTAGAACTTTTCCATTAAAGACTTGACAACTTCTTTTTTAAATAAAACTCAAACCACTTAAGATATTTCAAAAACTTTATTATCGGCTTGAAGAACAATTAAAACATTTATGAATGAAACTTGACTTTGTTCATATGACCACCGCGGGCACGTATGCAGCGGTCGATTCGTTGGACCCAATTTTCGATGACTCGGCCAAACATTTCGGCCGAAATGGCCGCTATTTCGCGTTCAATGTTGGCTCTGAGCTCTTTCAACGTCGTCGGATTATTGGCATAGACCAATGATTTGACGTAGAAAATAGTCTAGAGGTGTTAAATCGCACGAACGAGGCAGCCAATCGACTGGCCCATTTTTTGAGATAACACGCTCATCAAACTTACTCTTCAATAAATCGATTGTAACGTGTTCTGTGTGTTACTTGTGGCATCGTTCTGTTGGAAGCACATGTCGTCCAAGTCTATATCTTCCAATTCGGGCCAAAAATAATCGGTAATCATGGCGTGATAACAGTGGCCATTCACAGTAACGTTACGATCGTTATCGTCGACAAAAAATATGGTCCAATGACACCGCCGGCATGCAAACCGCACCAAACAGTTATTTTTGTGAATGAAGTGGCGATTCATGAAGCACATTTGGATTTTCACCCGACCAATAACGCAAATTTTGCTTATTGACGAACCCATTGAGCCAAAAATGAGCTTCGTCACTGAAGATGATTTTGTGATGAAATTCATCATCTTGGCGCATCTTTTCCAGAGCCCAATCGGAGAACGTACGTTGCTTCAAATGGTCCATCGGCTTCAATTCCTGAGTCAGCTTGATCTTGTATGGGTGTAAACCAAGATCCTTGCGCTAAATTCGCCATAAAGTGGTCTGGGCGATGCCCAATTCTTGAGAATGCCGTGGAATTGACTGTTTTGTATCGTTTGTCTACGGACGCCTGAACGGCAGCGAAATTTTCGACACTTCGACCAACCCGTTGTCTCACTGGCACGGCAATACCACACAACGAGTATGTAGACTCAAACTTTTGCACAGAATTTGTTATTGTCTGTCCACTAGGGCGAGAATTATGACCGAAAATTGCAGTTAACGCTTTTAAAGTTGCGATCACCGACTCCGAATTTCGGTAGTAAATTTTTTAGAATTTTGCAAACGTTCGTTCGTGTACTTTACCATGATGAAAATGTTGAGTTTACTGAATAAATTAACAGTGACAGTTCGATGATTAGTGAAAGGGTGCGTTGAGAAATTTAATTCATAGTTGTCAAGTCCCTATTGGAAAACCCTGTAAAAGGTTTTTGAAATAAATCACTCATTAGAATTTTCTCAAATCGAAGGCTTAACCGTAGTTTTTTTTATCGAAAGAATTTTTTCAAAATCCTACACTTTTCTGTAACAGTTCTTCTTCTTTTTTTTTTTTTTTTGCTATGAAAAAAGGGAAGGTTAAAAATATTTTTTTTCCGAGTATATTTATCATATTCATTTCATGATTCAAATTCACTTTTCGACCATTTCACCCCACTCTGCGCTGGTTCTTTGTGAGAAAAATGTCATCCTTTTTTAAACACTTTTAACTAAACGAAAAATATGTTTTCTTTAATTTTTCCATGACCAATTCAAGTAACAAAAAACTTTTAGTTGATTTGTTCACAAGCATCATTTAACACCAAGAGCAGTTATTGGGGAAAATCGTACTTAGCCAGAAGAGGAAAAAAAGCAATAAGCAGACCATAAAATCTGAGCAAGCAGGAGTTTGTATGGCTGAACCACAATGGAACCACAATGGCTGGCATGCAGTAGTAAATATATTTTGGAAACACGGCTATAATCGATTCGATATTGTTGACCTCGTCGAAGGTGTGAATTGACGCTGAAGTGTTTAAAATCCATTTTTTTTTTTTCATGTTCGAAACATTTTATTGCGTTTCTACGAAATATTTCTCTGAACCGTTTTTTAAGCTGAAAACTATTTCAGTCTGTTGTGTCAGTCACTCTACTCAGCGTGTGACAGTGAGTCCATCAGTCAGACTATTTTACGTATGATTAGCGTGTTATTTTGTCTGAATTTTTTTTTTTTTTTCATTTTTACATACTACCAAATAGTCGTTATTTTATCGCTAACTGATTTCAATCGTGATTAGCATTGAAATTAAATGTGTTTTTTTTTTCGTTTTTTGCTCTGTTCAAGTGTGTTTCTGTTTTGGTAGCTCATGTCAGCGGTGTCATTGTGTCGATCAATGGCGTTAGTAGTGGTAATGCTTGGGTCTATTTTTGTTGTTATAATTGAGTGGTTCAATTTTGTAGATAGTAGCTGTGCGCATGTTTCAAGCTAGCCTCGACAAATGCCTACAAAGTGTCAATCGAGCTAATCAAGTTCGGTGCTCAATGGGTTCAATGTATCGGGCGAACACAGTTCATTGTCATGCCTCAATCAGTCAGTCAGTCAGTCAGTTTTAGAGTTTTATCTATGTCGACAGTCGACATTTTGTAAAAATAAAGATTAAAAAAACACACAAAATACATTCAGAGACTCTTTTCGCTGCTGCTTAAGTGCTAATTTTTATGGCAAAATTTTGTTAAGTGGTGGGTTAAAAAAATGTTAATGCCAAAATGCTGCTAGTTATTTGTATAGTACTTAAGGTACTACTCACTCATATTGAAACTATCTTCCACACCAAATTATATTTTCAAATTATTGTCAAAACCATTTAAAAATCCTCAAGTTAATCCGTTTAGTCATAACTTTTCATAGTTAATGATATTCATATTTACAACAATAACCAATGAGGAATTTAAATGAAAAAAAAAAAAAAAAAAAACCACAAAAACAATTCCAAGTAAGGATAAAAATATGAATTTCCTACATTTCAAAGAGTTTGTTTTATTAACTGAAAAGAAAGAAAAAACTCAAATTTTGTTGACAATCTTTAGGTTTTCATAAAGATACACTCAAGACTAGACTGCAATAAAAAAAAAACAAATTGTAAACCATGAAAAGAGTTAATTTTAAAATTTAATTAAAAATTTTCATAGTACGCCTGCGTTACTCATTCTTCTTTCTTTTTAACAATAATGTCACGGTTCCCACAACAAATTATCATTGTTAAAAAATTAAAATTTCACTGTATTAGGCGTTAAGCTTCGAACCGTTAGAATACCAAGTGTTAGTCAGAATACATTTAAAACCATTTTAATAGAAATACCACGGTACAAAATAACAAAAATCCCGTCAGACTACGATGCCGTTATAACTCAAAAAACAATATAAAATAAGGAACTTTCATAAGTTTTATAAAGGGTCTTTCAGTAAGAGGTGTTATTTAAATTAAAAATTAAACGCAATATTTTTGTGGAAGGAGCTAATAGTTTTGTTTTAATCCAAAGTAAAAACCCTGAGATAAGTAAAGGAATACATTATCTGGCAAATGTTCGCTGCGGCTGTTCGTACATATGGCTATTCTTTTGATGAAATTTTTTATCACATTGTCGCATAATTGCAGCGAATAACTCGCGATATACATCTTAACAACTCTAATATTGTCTTAAATTGCTTGAATATTTGCTGGAGCATTGGTATAGACTTTATCTTTAATGTAACAAAAAAAAAACAAAGTCAAATGGTGTTAAGCCGCACGATCTCGGCAGCCAATCAAAGTCTACATTTCATATCATACGTCCAGAAATTTGTCCACAAAATAGAGCCATTGTTTCATCAACGTCATACTGAAAAAAATAAACATCGTTCACGTGCATAGCATCAATTACAGGCCAAAAAAAGTCAATCAATACCGTTCGGTAATGCAATCCATTCACTGAAACGGTCGCACCAGCATATTTTTCGAAAAAATATGGCCCAATAACGCCGCCGACCGCAACAAACTCTCACTCGTTGTGAATGAAGAGATTATTCGATTATTTCTTTTGGATTTCCGGAGCCCCAGATGTGACAGTTTTGTTTATTCACATACCTAGATAGAAGAAAATGGTCTCCACGAAATAAACCCCAAATGGAGTAACCTCCAATGAAATAGCACCCAATGAAATAAGGCCCAACGAAAATGAAATAAACCTCAAATTAATGAAATAAAATAATGCCCGAATGCCACGAAATAAAACCCAAATGGATAATAAAATAAGCCCCAAATTTGGTGTTATTTCATTATAAAATAACACCCAACAAAAAAATTAGCCCCAATGAAATATGCCTCCCAAAAAAAAAATGTTTAGACTTAAAATGAAATTACACAGTGTGACGAAATCGACCAAAAAAAAAAGCACAAACAAACTTTATACTTGGTCTTACAAAAATCTTAACCGATTTTTGACATCTTTAGCTCATTGGAAAGAAAATATGATGAGTAACATACATCTGGAACATTGCAATATAGATCTTTGAAAAATATAAAAGTTACTAATGGAACGAATAAACATATTTTTACTTTCAACAGAATTGTTATATGAATGAATGTGTATGAGTGTATAAAAAAAAGTACGCTGCACACCATATAATCTGAAACATTTTGACATGAGCTAAAGATGTCAAAAATCGGTTAAGATTTGACAAAATAACAGCACTTTGTACGATAGCAACATACAGGGTTGTCCATATTCGACGGACCCATCTGGCAACGCCATAACTTTTGACGCCGCCTGACTTCTTCTTGTGGGGATATTTGAAGTCAAAGGTTTACGTTAACAACCCAAGGACCGTAGAAGAGCTCAAGGACAACATTCGTGAAGAAATAGCCGCTATTCCGGCCGAAATGTTGGCGAAAACGATGGAAAATGCTGCAAAAAGGGCACAATACGCCATCAACGCCAGAGGCGGCCATTTGAGAGATATCATATTCAAAAATTGATGTAAACAAATCTACTTGGAACAAATTAAATGATTAAGATTGCCAACCGCCAAATTTTTATTTTTTTCTTTGATTTTTTTAACAAAAACATGGGTCCGTCGAATATGGGCATTGACTTCTTCTGTTGAATGTAAATTTCAACTATTTCAGAGCGCTCGCGTGGCGTGTATTGTTCCATGGTAAAAATCTGCTTGGACTGACGCTTCAAACGCGGTATGTCATTAAGCGATCTGACATCTCTGTCAAAAGTTATGGCGTTGCCAGATGGGTCCGTCGAATATGGACAACCCTGTATACATGGGAGTCAGTGTTTTCTGACAAAAAAAAAAACTGCCGCCATTTTGCCAATTCTCAACCGATATTGATGGTTTTGGATTCAATGAAAAGGTATTTTTACGTACAATGAAGTTTTGTGAAAAAAGATAATGATATAATTCATGCAGCATTATATCATTTAAATTTATAAAAACACTAATTTTTTTATGAAATTAAAGAAAAATTAAGGAATGTGCTTCGCTACATGCTTCATTTTGTATTTTATCGTATTAATTTTTATGCAGCCTTATTCTAAGTGAAATTCTACTGAAAAGAAGTGGAATTTGTTTTTCATTTCCAACAAGGCAAATAGCTGTAAAAATTCAATGAACGTCGACGCAACAAAAATCGAACCCTTCAACTTTGAAAACGAATTAAAAAAAATTGTGACGATATTGAGAGGTCAGACCAAGTGCGATGGACTCACAACATGTCCCTCTTTAAGAATTTCTATAAAGTTTGGTTGTGCTTTTTTAGTCGTCACACTGTGTTATTTACAAAATAAATGTTATAACCTCCAAATCAATAGTCATAACTGTAATTCAGTTATACACTTGAAGATTTTGTGAAAAGTTTAAATAGTAGAAATAATAAATAAATTATGAAGCAACAGAAAATAATTGGTGACGTGACATAGCCCCAAGCGACACAGTCCCAAATTTAAAATTTTAAAATTTGGGACTATGTCCCTCTTTTCTTGAGGATTTTGAAAAAATTGGATTTAGGATTTCAACCAGTTTCAAAAGAGTCATAATTCAAAAACAAAAGACATAATCCCAAAATTGTTAAATATCATAACAAAAAAAAAAAATGGTATTATTACAACTCCGTACAAGGGTTAATAATTTTATCGCAAAAAAAAAACACCATAAAAAATTAATTTGCCCTTGTACGGAATCTTATTATCAACATTCGTAAAAAATAATTGAGAATTTGGGACTGGCCCCCTTATTTTGCGGACATATTCCCAAAAATTATATTTGGGATTAAGACCACCTATTAAGCCGTCATAACACCAAATTGGTATTCTTGAATTGAAAAATGAATTAACTCCAAAACCTAAATAATTCTAAAGATATAACTCCTAACGAAAAGTTAAATAACTCCTAATGCAAAAAATTCAATTACTCCTAAATTTTAGGCGTTATTGTGGGTTAGGAGTTATAACTCTGTGGGCAAAAAATACCGAGAAATTTTAATTTTCATTTTTTGGGGATTCCGATAGGGAACTACTGACTACTGTCATCTGTGACATCTGTGACAAATTACCCATCAAAATATTCATTAGTGTTTGAGATACGTGTCCTTTTGTATATAGCTAAAAGTGAATTTTTCGTTTTTTGTCTGAATGTCTGAAAGTATTCAACAACATAGATCCATTAAATTTTGTGTGTGGAATGAAACTTCTACTGCCGAAACGTTGAAAATGTTGCAGAGGTCCTTCGCTGATCAAGCTCTATCGAAAACAAGAGTTTATGAGTGGTAAAAAATGTTCAAAGAGGATCGAGAAAGCGTTGAAGACGAGGCACGGCCAGGACGACCATCAACATCAACTGATGAGTTACACGTCAACAAAATCAAAGAATTTGTGCTCCAAAATCATCGATTGACAGTCCGCGACCTTATTGACCTTGTTGGAATATCGGAAGGATCAGTGAAAACCATTTTGAGTGACCATTTGGACCTCAGAAAAGTGAAATCTCAATTGGTGCCAAAAATGCTCAATTTCATGGAAAAACAGCGCAGCGTTGATGTGTGTGAAACAATGCTCAAGACAAAATAAAACGCATCATAACAAAAGATGAGACTTGAGTCTAGGATTGTGCCGAAACCGAAAAAACCACGTCAAAGCAAGTCAAAAATCTAGGTTTTCTTCCATTATCGTGGTGTGATGCATTATGAATTCCTTCCAACCGGTCAAACTGTCAACAAAGAATACTACTTGGGTCGTTTGCGTAATGCTGTGCGTCAAAATAGACCGGATTTGAAGAGAGACAATTCTTGGTTTTTGCTTCACGATAATGCACCATCACACACTGCACTCGTAATTCGTGACAATTTCGCCAAAAACTCGACCCAATGTTGTTATCACCACTCCGTACAAGGGCGTATCAATTTTTTTATGGGATGATAAACCATTTTTTACGAATGGTGATAACAACATTTCGAATAAGAGCAAATAAATATTTTATGATAAAACGATTTGCCCTTGTACGTAATGTTGTTATTTCAGTTGTTATATCCCGTTGTTGTTATATGCCGTTTCTAGCTCTATAATCTCTTAATATACACATTTTTACAAAGAAGAATGCAAAGTTTTTATTTGGGATTATGACCGCATAATAAAATTACATAATCTCACATTTGGAATTACGACCGCCAACAAAGAGGACATAGCCCCAAATTTATTTTTGGATTATGTTCTCTTTCTTTTTTGGTTTTTTTTACCTTTCCTTTTTCGGAGAGGGATTACAAGACATACAAATCACAATTAGTTTCAGCTACTTTTGATTTTGTAAATGGTTAAATTCAATTCAGTTATTGTCTTTGTTACGATGGAGTTCTTTTGAGATCAATAATAAGCGGGTAAATTATATTACTTTATGAATGGCTGGAAAATCCAGAAAGCGAAAGACGTTATTATAGTTTCAATTTTATAAAAAACATATTATGTAACTGTAAACTGTAAAACTGTATAAAAAAAAAAAAATCCATTTTTCCCACTTCTACCGTATAATTGGTGCATATGCGCCTTTCACAGAATAAATAATTAGTAAAAAGCGCAGTTACACAGAAACACTAAATTATCCACAAATTTATGGAATGAAATAGTCCCCAGACCGAATGAAATAAGCCCCGAAAATAAAATTTGATTGATTTTGAAATTAAACCCAAGAAAAAAGTGAAATATCACCCAAAATTTTGTAAAATAGTCCCCAAGTAATTAGAAAATCGCCCAAAAATGTATGGAGTTTTTGTTTTTTATTTCATTTGAGTGTTATTTAGTGGAGCCAAGAAAATGAGCCCTCATCATTCAGAATAATTTTTTTTGAGAAATCATGATCCTTTTCATCATGATCCTTTCCAGCACCTAATAAGCGAATGTACGGCATTTTTATGGTCTAAAGCAGTGATTTTCACGTAGTACCACACGTGGTGAGACTCGAAAACTTTATTCGAGAATCGACACACGTACACGATCGACTTATGTGCTTGTGCTTGTAGCTCTCTCGCTCTCTGCACTGACAAAAATTGTTGTGCAGGTATTAAGCAAGAATTGTGTTATAATTTTCATTGTCAGCATCATTATCTTCATCAGTATCATTATCATTATCACTTTCATTATCGTTATCATGATCACTATCATTATTATTATTATTATTATTCTACAAATAACGCAATTTTATATACCTCAAATATTTCATACAGTGCAAAACACACGACCAAGAGGCGCAAACCTTCTTACTTTAAATTTCAGCGCCAACTGATTTAGAGAACTTCGTGCATTCGATCGTGTACGTGTGTCGATTCTCGAATAAAGCTTTCCAGTCTCAACACGCGTGGTACTACGTGAACATCACTGGTCTAAAGCAGTGATGGGCACACCAATACTATTATATTTTCTGTAATTTTGTGCTTGTGGTAGTGGAGTCTCTCTCTCAGCACTGAAAAAAAAATGTCTGTGCAGGTATCTATAAATATGACGACTCGGATCGTTTGTTTCATATTTTATTTTAAGTTTAGATTTAATTTTATTTTCATGTTTTTGTTTTGATTTAAAATTTAAATCAAAATAAATCAACTAAAATAATTAAAGAGCGATTTTTTTAGTAAAATAACAAACTAATTTTAAATTCAAATCTAACAAAAACAAAGAATACAAAAAAAAACATTAATAAAACAAGTCTTTGATCCAAAAATATAATATAGAACTCAGTGTTTACTTTATTCAGTAAATTCTTATTTATTTGCCCATCTATTTTTTTCGGTGCATAACAATCAAGTTCAAAGCATCATGCAGCGTGGACTTATAGCATGAAGTCTCAGCGCCAACTGATTGAAATAACTTCTTGTCGGTGTTCAAGAATGATAGAAACAAGATTAAGCGTTCCGCAGTCCTGTTATCTAATGCTCTCTTTCTCAACTGAGTGCATGACGTCACACAGCATTTCTGCTGGACAAAAACATATGCAAATGTGCGATCACTTAGGCAAATTGACGAAATTAAAAATAAATTCTTTCGGAAAAGTAAAGTAAAAATATCTGCTCTTCTGTATAAAAATATGAATATTTTCGTATACGAAAAATTTCAATATTTTAAACTTTAAAGATTTTTATCTCCTTAACCGTTCGAGACCGACAAAATTTTATTGCACCAATAGATTTGAGAAGTCCATATACATATTATAAAAATAAGAAAAAAAATATTTAGGCTTGGGCCCCACAGTAAAATTATTCCAAATTTTGACAATATCGCTTATGACGTCATGCTGTCTCTCTCATTTACGGAACGCATAATCTTGTTACGCTTCAAACTCCAGATTTAGCCCCCAGGGACTATATCTGTTCCCAAACTTAAAAATTTGGCTCCAGGGAAAGAGATTTGTGACGAATAAACAGGTCGAATTGGATTAAGGCATATTTCGAAGATCTTGAGAAATCTTACTATTCAAAGGGCATCGCAATGTTAGTAAATCGTTGGAAGTGTACCGAGTTGAAAGGGGACTATATGGAAGAATAAACAATAATTTTGGCAAAAATCGTGTGTTTTCCTTGTAAGGCCGATAACCTAAATGAGAGAGTTGTTTCTCTAAATAATGAGAGAGTTGTTTCTCAATATCAACAACTTATATAGAATATTGATACTAATAAAATTGTCTGTATTTCTATTTAAAAACATCATAACAGATGTGTAAATATTGTTCCTAATTTTTAAATTCGAAAACTCTCTACACAATCCTTCTTTATATTCTCAAAATAGAGAAATCTCTCAAGGTTATATTTTAAACATTGAAAGAGTTTTCTCTCTGTATTTCTTAGGCAGTATGAGAATGTTCAAATAGAATTTGATAAAAAAAATGTTCAAACATTTAATAAAAAAAAGAGTGCAAAACTCCGTAATCAACAATCACAGAACTTATATATAAAAGAGTTAAGTATGTATTCAACTGTTTCCAATATTTACACATTTTTAATTTGGACAAAGTTAAATGTAGACTTTAAACAAGTGGCTACAAGCCTCTAAAAAAAATAGCTCTTCACAAGGTTATAAAAGGTCGTTCTGTATCTGTTAGAAAGTCAAAAGTTTTCTTATGTTTAGAGCCTTCATCTTATCACTACAAGTATTTAGCAAAATAATTACATTTATTGTCATTTCAACAAATTGCTTACGTTTAATATTTTCTCATTTATTTTAGGTAACATATCCACAGACAGCTTAAAGCAGTCTACAACGACAGCGACAACGTGTGTAGGTGTGACAACATCCCCAAGACGCCCAACAATAGCTGCAACAGCATCAACGACAGCTGCAGCTACACTATCGACATTCCTAACATCATTGTCCTCATCGGCGGCATCCTCAACAACAACATCAACGTCATCTTCGTCGTCGTCGTCAGCATCCTCCACATCTTCAAATTGCTCAACCGAAATTGTTGCCAACAATAATCAAAATAGAAACAACAATAGCAACATTAGCGACATCGTGACGAATAAATCACAAACAAAACGCAAAAGTAACAGCACGATACGAGCATTACGTCACACTGCAACACCAAAACCAGCAGCAGCAGCAGCAACAGCAGGAACATTAGCAGTCGAAAGTGTTGCTGATGAAACATACACAGCCAATCCAAGAACAACTACAGCAACCTCAGCAGACAGCAATAAAGCACTTACAGCGCTGCTGCAGCAGTCAACGCAACGACAACGCAATAGAAACAATTGCCGTTCGCCCACTTCCGTTTCCGCTGTTGAAAAAATGCTCAGCGAGCGATCGTTGCTGCTGAGCGGTTTCAATGCAATTGAGAATGCAAAACGCCTCTGCGATCCCATAGCATCAGCAGCAGCAGCATCAGTATCGGCAGCAACGGTAGCAACGCCAGCAACTACATCGCCCAATGCTACAGCAGCAGCGGCTGCTTATTTGTACTTGGAAAAGGTAAAGAATGAGAAACTTTCACCGCGAGTGACAGCAGCGCAAATTGATTCGCTTAAGGATGCGATCATGGAATCGACATCTAGTAGCAATAACAATAACAACAACAACAGTAACAACAACAACAACAACAGCATCAACAGCAATTCTACACTAAGCAATAATACAAGCAATTTACGTTTACAAAATATTGTTTCTACGAATGTGAATAACCATAATAATGCGCATCAATACAATCAGCATCAACATCATCAGCAGCAGCAACAACAGCAGCAACAACAACAGCAGCAACAGCATTTAAGCAGCAATAGTGTGAAACGTGAGCGTCTTAGTCCAGGCACAAATGGCGAACTGCAATCGTCGCTATCAAGGTAAGCAAAGTCGAAAAATTCAGCAAAAAAATTTCAATACTGGAGTATATATAATAATATAACTCGTAAATATGTATGTTATATAAGAATTCATACAATATATTCAATGAATAATATTGAAGAGATCCTAAGCCAATATTTTGCAATTCTTAATCGGGACAATTCCTTTGGGTTGATGAATATCGGGCTTAGTAAAAATAACTTTAGGAAATTTTTCAAAGAGTGGCAAATCCACCAAGAACTACCAACACACGATCATCGAGTTATTAGATGATCGACCTCTCTCTTTTCTTATCACTTCAATAAAAAAAGCTTTCACAGACTCAAACCATGGTAGAATAAACAAGGTAAACTCGCGGCTGAAAACCAAAAGTCAAAATTGTCATAAGCACTTAACACTGAATTATTTCTATTGATTTTGACGGTTTCTACTCAGAGCACGAGGGGATTTTCAGCAGCGATAATACCATCTTTATTCTACCATGACTTATTAAATTCGTTAATTCTCTGTTCTCGTTTGTATTAGAGCCTGAACAGAATCAAAGCGATTGGCGATCGGTGATCCTCTCTTCTCACCAATCGCTCAGAAGACGTCCAGAATAAAAGAATTTAGCGATTGGCGAACTATTCAGACTGAATTGTCAGAATGTTTTGTCTTGTGTATGCATAATTGACATGCAGAAAACAGAAACACAGACAACAAATGTCAGAAGATAATAAAACTTAAGAAAGTAGCACTGAACGCAACACTTATCATGGTTGACACCACTCAAAGAGAGGTTCGCCAGGTCGCCGGAGAAAAAATAGAATAGATTCTAATCTGGCGAATGTTTGTCGCGATCGAGACCAGCGATTTGATTTCGGACGTGCTCATATGTTTTCATGCATTCTATTGGTTGAAAATATCGCCAATCGCTAATCGCTTTGATTCTGTCCGGGCTCTTACTCGTATCTACTCAACCAATTGAACGAGAAGTAATGAACTGGTTGGTCTGTTTTCATACTCACTTCCATGGTAGAATTATAAGGTAGGGCCGACTTGGAGAATAATGGAGTAAAAAGCAGAGAGAAGCGGGCTAGTTGTCAAAATCAGCTGTTCATCTCGAGTTTCTTTGTGTTCATGTTTCGCAGTTGATTTTAGGTTAAACTTTTTCCAAGCTTTTTTTCAAATTTAACACTTCCGCGGCATTTTATAGATTTATTTACAATGTTTTTACAATATTTCCACTCAAATTAACACAAACTTAACACACGTTTCCGCACTATTTACAACTTGAAAACATAATATTTTCATTTTATTTGAGGTTTCTACGAACTTCGCCATTTTGACAATTAGCCTCCTTTTTTTATTCTCCACTTTTCGTTGACGCGTGAGAGCACTGAGCGACTCGGCCCTACCTTGTAATTCTACCATGCTCACTTCAAGTAAAGTTCGAGTAAAGTTCAAGTAAAGTTCGATTAATAGAGAGCATGGTAGAATTAACAAGGCAGCAGGGTTGCTTGTGTTCTCTTTTTGTCAACCATAACTGTCAAAATAGCGAAAAAAAGCAAAGTTACAAAAAATTATTCAAATAGTAATAATTTCAATTTGGCAGTTCTGAGAGCACACTCTCTCCCATGCATCTACCTTCCCAGCAGTTATTTTGGAGTCAATTGAAAAAGTGAACTAGTTCATTTCTAGCGCAGTTCGCAGTAGCTCTGAAAAAGTACAAAAGGCGTTCAGTGTAGAACAGTTATCTTTGCTTTTGTTTTCAAAAGTATTGCTGACAAAAATAAACGCGTTCTGGCTACTTTTTAAAATTTGCTGCGCACAAGAAAAAATAATAAAAAAAATATGTTTATAGACAAAATGTTTTCTGGATTGTGGATGGAAAAGATGGTACAAATGAGGTCTTTAGGACCTTTCCATTGCAATAAATTCTTACACTTTTGATATGTTCACTTTAAAACTAGTTAAAAAAGAACCACTTTCAGGCTGCTGCGAAAGCAAACAGTTTAAAAATGTTCCTAATGCAACTAGTTCAAATATAGGGGAAAAGGAGTGTTTCTGGGGACAATTGTCTTTTCCTATGACATCAACCCGCAAAAAGCGTCAGTTCGTTCAATGTTAAAGGGTATTGTAGTGGAACTAGTACTGGTCCTTTTTGGAACTAGTTCAGAACTATTCCAAATTTGGTCCACTTTTCTGCTGGGTTGTTATTGTACCATGATAGAGAAGGTCTATTTCCGTACTCGTTTCAAGTAAAGTTCGAGTTGTTTTGATTATCTGTCAAAATGAGAAAATTTCTCAAAAAGTACAGAAACGACTTCAAGTACGTTTCAAGCCCAACAGATGTTTCTTAACAAAAAATTTTGAAATTATTATTTGATTTAATTTGCTGGTTGGTTTATTTAAAACAATGTAAAATTAAAAGAAGTTGTAAGGGAATTGTTTTCCACGAACCTCTGGCTTCCATTTTAGTTCATTTTGCTTATTTTAACTTTATTTTTATTAATTTCTAACCAATTTCATACATTTTTTTCACAATAATGTAATTTTATCACTTTAACCATCAGCTGTTTGAAGCTCGAGATTCGTGTTCGAAGAAATTTTTCAAGTAAAATTCGAATAATAGAGAGTGACATTTTGCTTGTTCCTCTTCTCTCTCGTGCTGAAAAACGTGTACGGAAACGCTTTCAAGTCACTTCAAGTTACTTGAAACGAGTACGGAAACAGACATGTTCCGTTAAGTAGGTAATGTCGATCCCGGGATTTAGAGATCCAAAATTTAAATCTCGGGATCCCGGGATTAGTCCAGTGGACTAATTTAACCTCTAATCCCGGGATGAACATCCTTACTAGGTATCATTTTCTACCATGTTTCTCAACCGATTTTGAAAATTTTTTTAATGAATTAGAGTTGGGAGAAGAAGTGCACAGAATATTTTCTATAGAAATCTACCTGCTTTGAACACTTGAAATGATTTATGATGTATTTCACCCATTGTGGAGTCATATATGCTGGAATATCCTCACAAAAAAGGAGATAAAGCAAAAACCTTCGACATTGTTCTATTGGTTTCTCTATTTCTTTACACCGCGGCATGAGTTCGTGTGATTTCGTGAGTTCGTGTGAAGAAAGAGAAAAAAAAAAAAGGAAGAATATAAATAGAGACGAGCAATTTTCTGTCTATATTTGTCGGCCACAAAGAAAGTTACATATAAACGATCTACACAAACTGAAAAGAAAGAAAGTTCGCCACTTGACGTCAAAATAGACTCTTTTTCTTTTTTCAGTTTGTCGCTCTCTTCTGAGTGAAAGAACTGGTGGCGAATTCATTAGGAAAATAAAACTTATGCCAAATTTTTATGGAAAAGTATAATATGTTTTTTCATATTAATTTTGTATCGAATTATATTTTAATGCAATTAAAATTTCAAATTTGATATGAATAAAATGTGCTGTGAAGTCAAATTTTTCTGGAAAATTTATTGTAACGAATCCAGAAGACTATTAAACCTAAATATAAGCAATGCATGCATGCTTATTATTTTTTTCAGTATAATCTTTACGAATTAAATCAAACTAATATCCTCGATTCACTTCAGTAACAATTAATTTTAATTTCATTCATTATTTCACCCTAAAGTATTTCTCAATTTCAATGTTTTTGAATTTTGACAAACATTTTTCAATAAAAATAAAAAAAAGAACAAAAATCAATTTTTATGTGGTCGCATTTCGACCACAGATGATACTGTACATATATTATTGAAGGATATATTCGATTTTATCAATGTTTCAAGCAAAACATTTTTAGAATAAAGGCGAAAACTAATTTACGAACAATGGGTATTTGAGTGTTGAAAAAAGTATATTCGTAATGAAACTAGTTCAAATATAGGCAGAAAAAAATCTAATGGGACAATTGTCTTTTCGTAAGTCAGCAATCCGCAGAGAGTGGTTCTTTTAATAGCGGCCATATTCAGTGTATCTTTGACATTCTTATCTGAGCTCTCTCAGCTTTCTTTATCTCGACGTTTTTAATTAGCCTCAAATAACGTCAAAGTTCGAATTTAAATTTAAACTAACTTAGCAAAGACCACCCAGTCAGGCATTTTTTCAGAGCAGCCACACCAATAGCCATAAATTGCCAAATTAAACTGAACCGTTTAAATCAACTTTTGTTTTCACTTTCAAAATCGTCCATCTGTCAGAATGCGCGCCAAAAATTAATAACTTTACTAATGAGTATAACACCAAATAAATATGGATAAGTATACAATTTAACTAAATCTTTCCTGAGGGGAAAAAATTACGAAGAAAAAGAGAAACAAGAGAAAAAGAAACCGACAGAAGAATAATCCATTCATAGTTATTCGTCACAAAAAAAATTAAAAAAAATAAAAAAAACAAAAACATAATTATATGTTGATTAAGCTCATTAATTAACATAACTACAATAGTGATGAATATTTTGACAATATCTGCCACCTATCAAGAGCTTCAGCTTACATAAAAGAAGAATCTTAAAGAACCAGCGATCTTAACAATACGCTGCCAGATAGAAGAAAAAAAAATCTGAAAATGATGAAATATGTTTGACATCTATTCTTAATGAAAATGAAGATGGAGATGTAATTCAGAAGCTTGGGCATTGTTCAAAATTAATGATTGGATAAACTTCGTTTTAAATCGTTTGTTGTTTTTAAGAATGGAACCTTCCATCAATAATGTTGCTGTTGTTGTTGTTGTTGATGGTATTAAGCTGTTTTTTGTATTCACAGCGCATAATTAATGACGGTTATGGGTTAAAGCAACTGATTTGTTAAGTTTGACAAATTTTGTTACCATCTTAACTAACTTTCGCTAATTCCGTTAGGTTATTCGATGAACTCAGGTTTCTTTACTTTTGTTCGTTTAGCTTTTGGTTTTAAATGAGTTTAATTTTTGACATTATACAAAAAATTTATTGTAATAAAATAAGCTAAGCACTTCATTTACGAACGAGCATGAATACCCCTTTTAATTTTTGTGCTACTCATTTTTGACTCTCATGTTAATAGCATGTTAACCTAAATAGCTGAACATCATTTTGTGTCAAAGTCTTACCAAATGCTTCCCAACTATTTGGTCATCGTTGATTTACGGTAGCAACACTTTATTGTCGAAATTGTAACCATTACCACCTAAGTTTATTTTTTTTTCCACCAGCTCTACAGTACAGTAGCTGTCTAGCAAAATCTTTAAAGCAATTTGCAATAATAAACAATATAGAAAACAAAGCGATCACGATAAATCAAGAATCTACGTCAACAAAGACACGAACCAAATGTTAGCAAAGTGAAGCACGAGTTATTTCAGAAGTTCCACTATGTTGCACCATCATCGGTTGCTCTTAATGCTTCACAATATACAATATATAAAAAGGAAACTAAAATAAAAAATTGAAAAAATAGAAAGGATTGCAATTCAAACAATGACTTCAGCATGAAGACAAAGTTGAAGACACGTTCGAGTTCATCTCACTGTGCTCTGCTAAGTTTCAGTGAAGCTTCTACTAATACAAGCAGCTGCCCACCTTGTTGTTCATAAGAGTTAATCATGGAAATGCGGTAATCAGCGATAGGATAGGTTCAAACTCAGTCATTTGAAGTGTGGAAAATTAAATCACGTGACCAGTTGGGTATTGAACTATGTGAATCCAACTAACAGTGAGTCAAGTTTGAAAGATATTGAATTTTCAGATTTTCACTTATTTGTGATCCCCCATGTTTTTGTTCTGTTTGACTTCAAACTTTATGAAGATACTCCGTGAAAACCTTTACTTTCTGGAAAATTGTTCTCCAAAGCACGTTCAGAACTAAAGGGTGATTTTTTTGAGGTTATGATTTTCATGCATTAGTATTTGACAGATCACGTGGGATTTCAGACATGGTGTCAAAGAGAAAGATGCTCAGTATGCTTTGACATTTCATCATGAATAGACTTACTAACGAGCAACGCTTGCAAATCATTGAATTTTATTACCAAAATCAGTGTTCGGTTCGAAATGTGTTTCGCGCTTTACGTCCGATTTATGGTCTACATAATCGACCAAGTGAGCAAACAATTAATGCGATTGTGACCAAGTTTCGCACTCAGTTTACTTTATTGGACATTAAACCAACCACACGAATGCGTACAGTGCGTACAGAAGAGAATATTGCGTCTGTTTCTGAGAGTGTTGCTGAAGACCGTGAAATGTCGATTCGTCGCCGTTCGCAGCAATTGGGCTTGTGTTATTCGACCACATGGAAGGTTTTACGCAAAGATCTTGGTGTAAAACCGTATAAAATACAGCTCGTGCAAGAACTGAAGCCGAACGAGCTGCCACAACGTCGAATTTTCAGTGAATGGGCCCTAGAAAAGTTGGCAGAAAATCCGCTTTTTTATCGACAAATTTTGTTCAGCGATGAGGCTCATTTCTGGTTGAATGGCTACGTAAATAAGCAAAATTGCCGCATTTGGAGTGAAGAGCAACCAGAAGCCGTTCAAGAACTGGCCATGCATCCCGAAAAATGCACTGTTTGGTGTGGTTTGTACGCTGGTGGAATCATTGGACCGTATTTTTTCAAAGATGCTGTTGGACGCAACGTTACGGTGAATGGTGATCGCTATCGTTCGATGCTAACAAACTTTTTGTTGCCAAAAATGGAAGAACTGAACTTGGTTGACATGTGGTTTCAACAAGATGGCGCTACATGCCACACATCTCGCGATTCTATGGCCATTTTGAGGGAAAACTTCGGAGAACAATTAATCTCAAGAAATGGACCGGTAAGTTGGCCACCAAGATCATGCGATTTGACGCCTTTAGACTATTTTTTGTGGGGCTACGTCAAGTCTAAAGTCTACAGAAATAAGCCAGCAACTATTCCAGCTTTGGAAGACAACATTTCCGAAGAAATTCGGGCTATTCCGGCCGAAATGCTCGAAAAAGTTGCCCAAAATTGGACTTTCCGAATGGACCACCTAAGACGCAGCCGCGGTCAACATTTAAATGAAATTATCTTCAAAAAGTAAATGTCATGGACCAATCTAACGTTTCAAATAAAGAACCGATGAGATTTTGCAAATTTTATGCGTTTTTTTTAAAAAAAAAGTTATCAGGCACTTAAAAAATCACTCTTTATTTTAGCGATATGAAGTTAAAGATATATCAATTTCACACGCCAACGCATATTTCGCATGGTATTCCAAAAAAATAAAAAATGCGTTTTTCTAAATTACATTGGCGTTGCATGGAATTGTAACTCTCTGACTATTAAAATAAAAATGACAAAAATGATTACACGCCCTTAAAAGCTAATTCTATGCCCTCACGACAAAATTCGAACCATATGGAAAAAGCAAAAATCAAGCAACGCCGTTGCATGGAATTATTAACTGGTAAATATTTGTGCTATAGTAGCTGCTACTTATATAAAATGAAAATAAAGGGTTTGTACTTGGCCTTACAACAAAAATAAAAAAAAATAATTTTGACATCATCAGATCGCGGAGATACCAACTTATGCAACAAAAATTCAATAATGTTGCATGGAATTATTATTCACTCAGCATAGGTGATACGCCAAATTTTATTGAACGAGAGTAAAGATTGGTCTTTTGATCTTACAACGAAAGTAGAAAAAAATGTTTATATCATGACACCACGAGGCACAAGAATTCAAATATTCATTCAAGCGTTGCATAGAACTACAACTCGATGACAATTGGTACTACGGTAAATTTTAAGGAACGAAAATGAAGGTGCAGTTTTTGGCCATACGATAAAATAAAAATTAATCAAGTCATGATGCCATTCATCGAATCGCCATTTGCAAAGCAACAGTAAAAGCATAATCAAGAGCAAGACCAAAAGCAACAAGTAAAGCGAAACCGCATCAAAAGCAGAAACAAAAGCAAAAGCAAGAAAAAGAACAAGAGTAGAAATAAAAGCAAAAGCAGAGCGAAATCAAAAGCAAAGGAAAAAGAAAAATAAAAAATAAAAGCAAGAGCAAGAGCAAGAGCAAAATTAAGAGCAAGAACAAGAACAAGAGCAAGAGCAAGAGCAAGAGTAAGAGCAAGAACAAGAGTAAAAGCAAGACCAAGAGCAAAATCAAGAACAAGAACAAAAGCAAAGGAAAGAGCAAAAGCAAAACTAATAGCAAAAGTAGAAGCAAAAGATATAACAAAAGCAAAAGTAAAAGCAAAAGACAAAGACAAATACAAAGACAAAGACAAAGACAAAGACAAAGACAAAGACAAAGACAAAGACAAAGACAAAGACAAAGACAAAGACAAAGACAAAGACAAAGACAAAGACAAAGACAAAGACAAAGACAAAGACAAAGACAAAACACAGACAAAGACAAAGACAAAGACAAAGACAAAGACAAAGACAAAGACAAAGACAAAGACAAAGACAAAGACAAAGACAAAGACAAAGACAAAGACAAAGACAAAGACAAAGACAAAGACAAAGACAAAGACAAAGACAAAGACAAAGACAAAGACAAAGACAAAGACAAAGACAAAGACAAAGACAAAGACAAAGACAAAGACAAAGACAAAGACAAAGACAAAGACAAAGACAAAGACAAAGACAAAGACAAAGACAAAGACAAAGACAAAGACAAAGACAAAGACAAAGACAAAGACAAAGACAAAGACAAAGACAAAGATAAAGACAAAGACAAAGACAAAGACAAAGACAAAGAAAAAGACAAAGACAAAGACAAAGACAAAGACAAAGACAAAGACAAAGATAAAGATAAAGACAAAGACAAAGACAAAGATAAAGACAAAGACAAAGACAAAGACAAAGACAAAGACAAAGACAAAGACAAAGACAAAGACAAAGACAAAGACAAAGACAAAGACAAAGACAAAGACAAAGACAAAGACAAAGATAAAGACAAAGACAAAAGCAAAGGCAAAATCAAAAGCAAAAGCAAAAACAAAAATAAAAGAAATATAAGGACAAGGGTTAACATGATTTAAGACATGGAAAAGAAAACGATAAGGAAGAATGTGGACGAGAATTAGGGCAGGGATTATAAAAGAATAGAGGCAAATATTGGAGAGTTACTACGACAAAAATTTGGAAATCTATTGGGACAAGGATTGAGAAGATAAGAACAAGAATTACAAATATGATTGAAAACAATTCAAGAGAAAAATTAAGGACAAGAATTACTAGAACAAAGATAAGGAAATGTATTGGGAAAAGATTTGAGAAGATAAGAACAACGATTAAGACTTTGATAAGAAATAAGACAAGAGAAAAAATTAAAGACAAGATTTAGAGAAAAAAAAAGGCAAGGATTAGGATAAAAACTGGGATAAAGAGTATGACAGTGATAAGAACAATGATAAAGTCTGGGATAAGAACGAAAATTAGGATTAAGTAAGTAAAGAATTGGGTTTTTACTAGTATACGAGTTAGGTATAAAAAAATTATAGCAAGAAATGGGACAAAAATAGGATTAGAATTTAATTCAAACAAGGATAAACACAAGGACTAGCTTAAGTAAAAGAACACAGATGATACGGATAGAGATAAGAACAAGTATAAAAATACATTTCTACGTTTTAGTATATATGTGTTAGATGTGTGGACGACACCGCCAACTGAATCCTTTTTGTTCGAAAAGTACTTTATCTGCTCCATATTTACTGAAGTAACCGCACGAATTGACTCTTTGTTTAGTTCGCAAAACATGATGCTTTCCGAAATTTGTGTCCACCTCAAAGGAGTGAAATTGTTCTTTGAAGATATTAATGCCTCTCCTCATCTGCTTGCCAAGACATCTGTGCAACTCTACGGAATTTCTTTGTGATGAATTCTGAAAATCGATTCAACCGACATGTTATATTTTATGCACCCACGTAATGAACAAACACCCATTCTATCCTCCCAAATCTGGTCAATTTGTTCATTTTGATAGGATAATTTGACCTTTTCATCATTTGGGGTTAAAAATACCATAAGTTTTTGGATGCTGACATTTGAATACCCCCTTTTGATACGCTCAGGGGATTCTTTCACAATTTTTTATCCACTATACCAAGCTGATGGATTACCAAAGTGTAGAGTCACAATGTGTAGACCTTAACAATTGATTACTATTAACAACACAAGTGACTCCCGTAACCTTAGACAATTTGGAATATATTTTTTATTAAATATTAATATTATATTATATTTTTTAATTAATCAATTTTCTCTCATTTTCCAAAAAATCCAGATCTTTCCAGATCAGAAATAAGTATCTATATTAGTCATATCTGCCACTAGATTCCTATTTCTGACCTTTACGAAAAAAAAGTTTTTAAATTGATGGATATGTACTACTTCCGTACACTTCTCTGTAAGTCGGCTATTTACAGAACGAGACATTCCATGACGCTTAATAAAAATTTTTTTGCTCTCAAGCAGAAAGTGGGTAACCTATCTTGTTTGGTATTTCTTTTGAACTATTCAGATGCCTTATTTATGGTGGCGTAGAAACACTTCTAATATCATTATTATTTAATACGTTTGCATCTACGGTCAACTTAGAGTATTTTTACGTAGTTGTTGGTAAAGTTTTTTAAAACAAATTTCCCTACTCTTCTTTGATCCCCATAGGTCGCGCAGCGCTACGCCTTCTTCATTTCGTGGCACCTCTCCGCACGCGACATTACAAAATGCACCAACGGAAAGTATGCTGCCTGTACATAACCTCTCTGCAAATTTGTTAAATAGCATACAACAGGCGGCATCCGCAGGACGTCATGCGAGCGCGACAAATGCACCCACCCTGCCAACGGATTTCTCAACGCGCAACTATTCGGAATTCATGCGTAGCTTAGCTGCCAAGTACAACAACTCTAATCCTAATGAGTAAGTTTCTAACCAAACCGAATAGCTTTATATTCAATCATTCTTAACTTTTACAGCTCCAGTACAACGCGTCGCAATACATTTTTTGATACATCCGCATCAATCTCCAGCAATAAGGTTCCAACAGCCACAAATAAACCACCTGCCTCCGCTTTAGTTAACAAGGAAACAACGGCACCGCCTCCGCTGTTGTCACCTGCAGACACTGCCACAAACCACCTCAAATCACAGAACCAGCATCAAACCCAAATGGCAGCCGCTGCAGCAGCAAGTGTTTCACCATTTATGACTTCCTTCCTATCCAGTTTGCCCTTCGGTCAGGGCGTATTTCCATCGCTCATCGATATGAGTAGCACGCAGGCTTTAATAACATTGGTAAGTACCGCCAAAGAATTGTCCACTTTCAGCAGCCAAAAAGAAATTGAAAATTGACATAAGCCATCAACTTTTTCACCTACAGGCACGTGCCGCCAAAGAAGCCGAGATACAGAATATACTACGCTCAGCTCAAAATCCTAAACGTCCCGCTTCCAGTGCCTCATCCTCACCACGCCCCAGCCTTACGGCCGCTCTGCAACAAGCCGCACAATTTGTCGCGCCGACCCTCTTCTATTCAACGCAGTTGCAGCAACAGTCACAGCATGCCTCACGCCAATCTAGTCCTTTGCAAACACGTCTTGGTACCAACACCGCATCTGCTGCAACCCACGAGAAATCTGAGGTGGTGTCAGCTGCAGCATCCGCTCCTTTAGATTTAAGTTCACAACCACCGGCGGCAAAAAGGTTTAAGGCTGAAGTAACTTTAAGTCCGGACAGCAATGAAGACACTACAACGCAACAAGAGATGGTGAGAAGAATTTCAACATCCTCAACAACAGCTTCTCCGCTGCCAACGGTCTTAGCTTTAGCAGAGCATACAACAAATTTAGTCCCAGTCGTCACGCCGTTAGCTAGTTCTGCATCAACTACTCTGAGCCTCGGAAGTCTAAGACAGTGTCAGGCACAAAGCGATGAAGTAAACGCGTGGTCGGTGGATGATGTGTGTGCCTTTGTGGGCGCTATAGATATCTGTATTGAATATGTTCAGGTAAGTGAAGCTTATTATTTTAAAAAACTTTAAGAAAAACTTTTTTCGCTATATACTGAAACACCTTTCATGGAATTTTATAATCCCTGTTGAGATATTTTGAGACATTAAGGTGACAATCAAAACTTTTGAGAGGAAATTCTGACAACTGAATTTATTACTAAGACTTACCTCACTCTTTTCAACAACAACTGTGGAACTTTTTGATTACATTGGGCTGGAGTTCATAATGACTTATTCTCCAGTATTACATATTCTCTTTTTTTTCTTCTGTTGGAGATTTGGCTGAGGAAAAATAAAAAATATCACGTTTCTTTAGATAAATTTATTTCTCTGTACTAAATGGAAAGTATTCTCTACAAATTAATGGACAAGTATATTCGAAATCATCGTATTTATGCGATGAGTGCTCCTTTATTTTGCAAAGCATGTATTTACTTACTTACTTACTTAGGTGGCCATCACAACCGTCGCGTTTCGGCCGACCTCATCAGCTCTCGCCAGGCGCTTCAACTTTGCGCGCGCCTTCTCCAATTGGTTTCACCAAGCGCGGTGAGGACTTCTTCGACCTGGTCAATCCATCGGAGGCATGGTCTTTCTCTTCGTCGTCGTCCTTCGCCTTTCGATTCGAGCACCTTTTTCGCTGGAGCATCGTCATCCATACGATGGACATGACCTAGCCAGAGTAGTTGCTGGATTGCTATACGCTGAACTACTTCAATATTGTTCGTGGTTCATTCGAATGCGATAGTCGTCGCCAACTCGAATAGGACTGAAGTCTGCTTGCGAGACAACCCATGCCTCAGCGCCATAAAGAAGCACAGGTATAACGAGCGTCTTGTAGAGTGTCAGTTTCGTCGATCGAGATAGGGCTCTGCAATGTAATTGCTTACTAAGCTCGTAGTAGCACCTATTAGCAATTGTGATTCTTCGCTTTGCATGTATTTAGTCTTTAAAGTATATCATTAAAAAAGAGAATAGGGACTGTATTGATCGGGATTGATCAGGATTGAACAGCATATGTTAATAAACTAAAAGGAGGAGTTTTCATCAGTGACGTAGTTTCCAAGACGCTTTGTCTCTGCTAAGGTTAGTAAGGTAGAATGAACTTTAAACTTGAGATAAAGGCACTTGAACCCAGTTATTTGTGTATATATCGGAACTAAACTGGTACCTAAAGGAGTTTATCCATGCTTTCTTGTACGAGGTGGTACTTCGTATGAATAAAGTCCTTTAAAAGCTTATTTCTACTTTCTGTAAAATTTGCTTTCCCATGAAGACGACATTGTTGGAGATTAACACATATGCAAAATAGATTTCTATTTTCTATTTCCTCAACATCTCCAAACTTTCTGCAGAAGTGGATGAGGGATGATTCATAGTCTCGAGTCCATTGTGGGTATAATAAAGTGAAATTGGACTACTTATAGGAAGCTAGTTTAATTTTTAGTCATTGGCAGCAGGAATCAGGTAGTTTAGGTTGAGTAATATGGCAGTTATCACAGTCGTCTATTTTGCATCTTGAGCTGACTCTAGCATCCTATCTCTAGTATTATCGTGTTTACTTTTGTGTTGACCATGCTAATTGGATCCTGACCACCAATTAGGCAATGCTACTATCTATCCAGTCCAGAGCACCTTCTTGCCAAATTCTCTGCATTGTCGTATACCTCTTTTTCATAATGGACTGAAACCGAGGTGATATGACCCTATGGGGATGACGAGTACTAGGGAGAACTTGATAGTACGCAATGGAATATGGTTATAGTAAGGGTATGGAATGGATTTTATGGAGGTATGTCGTGGGTATAGATGAGAACCGTATGGATGTTATATGGTGTTGGTATGATTTAAGTACCTATGGTATGGTATAGGTATGGAATGGGTCTTGTGGGGGTATGTTATGGGTGTGGCATGGGTATGGATGAGAACCGTATGGATAAAATATGATATTGGTATGATATGCGAATAGTGTGCCATGGGTATGGTATAAGTTTGGATGTAATAAGGGCATAGTATGAAATGGGGATTGGGTATTGATATGATCTGGGCTTGGCATGACTATGACATTGGCATCATATGTGTATGAATGATTTAATTTAATTTTATATTTTATTCGCGAATGAGAAACTTTCTAAAGGGCCACCACGCCAGATGTGAGAGCATTAAGTCAGAAACTCCTCCTTGTAGAAACCCATGGAACCCCTGTAAAATATGACTTCGCTGGGCATAGAAGCAGCACTATGATGAAGACTGTTTGACCAAAGTTCGAGGTCTGTAAGTGAATGATCATGGGATTAACAAACTCTATCCCATCTGTTCACTGAGTTCACTTTTTATCATTGAGTCCTGAGCACTGACCAATTCGCTTCATTTCTCAACATTAGGGGGATTAAGTTTTTTTGCATCACCATCCTGTTAAGGCTGTGAATAGAGTTAGCTGCGAATAGCATTTTAGTTACAAGAAGATCGATGGGAATTGAACTAATGCATCTAGAGCTTCTTGGTTGAGTGAAATTGTTTTGTGTTTAGATTGGGTAGTACACACTTGACCATCTTCCCTTCTTAAAAGGGATGTCATTGCTTTCACAAGCTTAGCGTACTTCACGAACTTACGATAGTATCCTTCTTTGAGTGTCGTAGAGAGTGGAAGGTTTCCAATGACTTCCACCTTATTAGGATTGATCTTAACTGTTTCTGGTGAAACTATAAAACCTAGCAATTCTATTTCACTTTAAAAGCGGCATTTGTCTTTATGAATTTTCATGTTTGCCTTTTCCATTGTTCTCAATATGATCTATAAATTTTGGAAATTACAATATCTTCAATGTAGACGTACCAACGCGAACCAAAATGTGCCCTTACTATGTCATCGAGTGCCCTCTGAAAGACTGAGGGTGAATTTGTTTAGTCCAAATGATAATTGAGTGAATTCGTGATTGACCGAAAATGCAGTCTTTTCGATGTGTTTTTGCTTTAGGCGTATGTGGTGGAACCCGCTATTTAGATCCACTTTTGTAAAGTATTTATTACTGCCTAAGCTTGCCAAGACATCACTAATTTCCGGAATGGGATACCTGTCAGGGATTGTGCCTAGATTTAATTTTCGATAATCCACGACCATTCGATTTTGCTTTTCTCCCGATGAAACAACCATACAGGTGAATTGTAAGAAGACTTTGATGGACGGGTAATTGCATCTTGGATCAAGGCTATTAATTGCATTTCGACTTGTCCTTTCAATGTAGTGGGATAGGGATATGATTTCTAATAAACTGGACTATCAGAGGTAGTGCAGATTTCTCCTTTGAACGTTGTTGTAAATATAAGTCACTTTTTCGTTCGACTCCGAAAAAAGGTTTGAGCATTTTTCGATTATACTATGGACTTGTTTCGTTTGTTCCTTGGTCAAATGGTCTACCCGTTAGACAAACGAGTTCACTGTTTAGTATAAGTATTATTTTATTTGTATTCTTATTCCTGAGTCATTTGTCATAAAATTATCTTGGGTGTGAATTAATGCGTTCAGATTTTTGAGTGCGTCATTTCCTATGATGCCATTAAGTTAGCTGAGGTTCGGAAGAAGGAAAAATTTAGATAATTTTGGGTGTTAGTGAGTCAATCAAATCGATTTCTGTGTGGTGTGTCCTCCTACGTAGTTACTATTACTTAGGGATTTCTAAAACCGCAGCAACCCCCAAGTGCACCAGTGGGTGATGGGCATGGTATGCTAGTCAGTACATGATATGGTAATTTTGGTTAGCTTATGGCTATATCTTGAGTAACTTACTTATGTATACGTTAAATAGCGACCATCTCTTTGGCACAGCCTACCTTTTCTTTTCCATAACTGTTTTATAGATAAGTCCACTGTTCCCTCGGCAATAAAAATCACCGTTTTTAATCCGAAAACTTCAGCCGTTTTTGTTTATTAATGCATTGGCTTAGTTCATTGTCAAATTGCTAAACCTAAGACCGCCTGTGCAAGGAATACTTAAAAGAATCGCATATTTATGTCTTAATCCTATTGATCTGGCACTGAAGTCTTGATACGCATACCCAAGATAAAGCAGACATTAATTCAAACTATAAAATATGTTCATGATATGCACTTGCCATAAAAAAACTAGGTATAAAAGAAACACTCCCCACCTTAACGACAACATCAACCCCGAACTTGCCACAATCAAGCCGTATTAATAACACTTGCTCTGAAGCTCTGAAGCTGTGAATCTCTGTCGCTTGGAAGCGATGTCTTAAATTTCGCTGAACCAGTTTTCAATGTCTTCATATTGTTTGTTTGTTTGTTTGTTTGTTTGTTTGTTGAAACAACCTCCACAAAACTATGACTATGAGTGGATAATGTGGCGCGTCCCTTGCGGTCGACATGTCGGTATGGTTATTGGCACGGTTGGTTGGTTGGTTGGTTGGTTGGTTGTTTGGTTGGTCGGGTCGTTTGGATAGGATTTGTCATAGACACAAAGTCACATCAGTTCAACTCACAGAGTTGTTAATGTTGCTGTTGTTGTTGCTTTTATTGTCGTCAGGCAAAAATAAAGAAAAAAATCAAGCATAAAAAAAGACCTTAGCCGGATTTGCAATGTCATCGCGCGTTCCGAAAGCGCGCATGCGGAACAAGTTCAGCGACGTAGCTATGAGAGGCAAGAGGCAAAAGGCCTACAAAAGGTGTTGCAGCTACAACAACCATGAATACATGGTCGTTCCAAGTGTCGTTGATTGTGGTTGTTGCTATTTTTGTATTTTTGTGCTATTGCTATAAATTCAATTGAATATTACTAAAAATCACCTCTGAGGTATGGTTCAGAAGTGGTCTGGTCTGGTGGCTTGGACTCGCAATGATCTCTGTGCTTTACGCACATTTGATGCCTGCTGCTGCAACAGAGATGGACAAGATGATGCACTCACTATACATACAAGTCGAGATGGCTCTAGTTTTGCTTGAGCTGAGCTGCAAGTTTTTTTTTTTTTAGTTGCAATTGGGCATGGCATGGCGTGGCATTGCTTGGTATGGCATGCCAAGCTATGCTGTCTGAAGTTTCACAAATGGTATCAAATACTTGCTGCCTGCCCATTTTGAGTTGACCGTTCAAGTAGTGTATGTGTGTGTGTGTGTGTGTGTTTGTTGGCGGGGTATTAAGACCATAGAAAAGGTTGTTCGTAGAGGTTCGAAAGCCATGCAGTTGATTTCTATTCGATCTGATCATGTTAAACATGGTTAATGTGCGAATAAAACGTTTGAATGGGGAAAATTTCTAGTTTTCCCCGGGTTCAAGCTTTGTGCGAAAGTTGTAGGTTTAAGAGTAAATAAGTACGTAATAAATAAAGATTTTGTTCATTTTGAGAAGTATTGAGAGGTTAATAATGAGTTTCTTGATAAAATTTCTTCCGACCTTTGAGGTTTTAAGATAACGGGAAGAAAAAATCATGAAATGTTCGTTCTGATTTACTAAACTTAGTGTAGGCAGAGCCACGCCCCGTTTTCCAACACCCGTGCCAGTTTTCAGAATAGAGAGACCTGACCAATTAGTAACTCCATACAGACTTTCAAGTGCGTCCGCAGGGGGCAGCAGCGAGGGGCACTTGTCCCCCTCCCTCTGGACTGGCAAATTTTTGTATCTTTTTATTTCCTATGTGTATGTTACATTTTCATATCATAATTTTCATAAACGTGCACACCGTTGTTTTTTATATTTTTAAAAAGGACAACCGTATAGCTCATTGATAAGTCATTGCATAAAAATCTATGATTCTATGACCAAAATAATACTTCTTATAACTTATCTGGAGCTTACAACCGTTGGTCGGTTTTGGCCTCGTATAAGAAATTGCGCCAGCCATTTCTGTTTTGCGCTTGCTGGCGCCAGTTGGAAACACCAAGTGTAGTCAGGTTATCCAACACCTGATCCTTCCAACGAAGATGTGGGCGTCCTCTTCTGCGTTAACCACCACCGGGCACCGAATCGAATATTTTTTTCGCTGGAGCGTCGTTTTCCATTCGCTCAACATGACCTAGCCATCGGAGCCGCTCGATTTTAATATACTTAACTATGCCGATGTCGGCGTACAGCTCATATAGCTCATGGTTCCATCGAATTCGGTACTCACCATTGACGCAGATTGGACCGAAAATCTTACCAAGGATCTTTCTTTCGAAGGCTCCCAAAGTCTTTTCATCAGGGCATGATTAGTGACTTATAGAGCGTGAGTTTTGTTCGTCCAGAGAGGGCTCTGCTTCTCAATTGCCTACTTAGCCCAAAGTAACACCTGTTGGTAAGAGTTATCCTTCGCTTTATCTCAATACTGACATCGTTGAAAGAGTTAATGCTGGATCCCAGGTAGACGAAGTCCTTAACAACCTCGAAGGAGATGTTGTCAACAGTGACGTGGTTTCAACGACGCTGGGACTGTTTATTTGTTGACACTAGGTATTTTGTCTTATCTACGTTCACTGCAAGACCAAGAAAAGTCGCACGATAAGGAATCACCTTGTCTGAAACCTCGTTTGGTATCGAATGGAGGAGTGAGATCCTTCCCGATCTTAACTGTGCTGCTGGTGTTGCTCAGTGTCATTCTGCAAAGACGGATGAGCTTTGCAGGAATACTAAATTCAGACATGGTGGAGTAAAGATGATTCCTTATTGGACTGTCGAAGGCGGCTTTGTAATCGACAAAAAGATGGTGTGTGTCGATTTGTTTTTCTAGGGTCTTCTCAAAGATTTGTCGTAGCGTAAATATCTGGTCTATGGTGGATTTTCCAGGTCTAAAGCCACACTGATAAGGTCCAATCAGCTGGCTTACGATGGGCTTCAGTCTTTCACATAATACGCTCGACAGGACCTTATATGCGATATTAAGAAGGCTTATCCCACGGTAGTTGGCGCAAATTGTGGGATCGTCTTTCTTGTGGATTGGGCAGAGCACACTGAGATTCCAATCGTTTGGAATGCATTCTTCCGAAAAATTATAAAATAATACTCTCAGACGATATATTTTCCTAGGAGGTTCTTTTGAACTATTTTTGTAACTTCTAGGACAAACATCTGTGGTTATTTGTCAAATTGATTCCACTGGAATTATATATGAACCTAAATGATTGTATTCAAGCAGGCAAGATAGTCCTTAAAAGTTCCAATGATGCAATTTAGCCGATACATTATTCCGGTGGAATCTTTTGGCCATAGAGTCATCGATATTTTTCATAAGAGACAATAGCATCACCTTCCAATCACTTACTTGAGAGCTAAGTTATCCTCTAATTTACTCTGTTTTTCTATTTGACCTTTATTGACATGTGCGGCTCACGAACTGTCTCATGATCATCAAAAGTCTCATCTGCGCTCTCGCCAATATGTAGGTTGCCTTTTAAGTCTTGCGAATAACAATGAAAAAAAAAAATGGTTAATCAGTGGAAATGCTTTTATTGTTTTCCAAAGTATTCCCCAAGATGATCAATACCATTTTGCATCAATTTAAACCAATTTTTGAAACAGTTTTGGAACTCTGAAGTTGGTACCTGCGAAACCAGGTTTTTGAAGGCCTCAAAGACATGTTCGGGCGTAGAAAAACGCTCGGCACGTTTTTTTTCTTAACATGAGGGAACAAAAAGGAGTCATTAAATACCAAGTCAGAACTGTCAGGCGGATGACCAATCAATTGCACGTATTAAGTGCTCAAAAACTCTTTTATTTGAGCTGATGTAGGGGAACTCGCATTGTCGTGATGGAGGATGATATTACTTTGATGGTTTGTTTTCCTCTATTCTTTGAAGACTCCTGCCAAACAAATGGTTGTCTATCATTAGAGCATTAAAAGTTCTCCGTTCCTCAAGTGAAATGGCCGGTTTTTCTGAAAATGCTTGGATGTGCTCTGTCTGCGATTAACTTTTGTCGAGTTTTGATCACTTTGAAAGACCCAAACGGTGGATTGCTGCTTTGTATCGGGCTCATAACCGTAGATCTATGATACATCCTCTATGGTGATGTCGTAAACTTGTTTCGAACCACCCCCGTTGCATTTTTTCCGTCAAATTATGGGTTATTCAAGAACAATTGATCTTCCTGACGCATAAATGCTCATGTAAATTCGAATGTAGGCTAGTTACACAAATGTCCAATGATAACTCCATCTCACAGTATGTCACATGTTGGTCTGCTTCCAACAGTTCACGCACAGCATCGATGTTTTCTGCCACAACATCCGTTCTTGGATGACCTTCACGAAACTCGTCTTGAAGAGAACGACGTCTAAGCTCGAACTCATTGAACCAATATATTACAGTCGCTGAGTATGGTGCTTCATCACCAAAAGTCGAACTAAGATGATCGATGAATTCTTTTCTTGTCAATGCACGTTGAAAATCGTAAAAATTCATCACCCGAAAATGTTCACGTGTTAATTCCATTTTTTTGCTGAAATATGTACAATTTTCAAATCACTACAAACGACACAATTAGCTGACATAGACCAAAAGGTTGTGAGTACTTTTATGGTAGAAAATGTAAAATTTTCGAATGAAACTTTCAAAATTCATCTGGCAATGCTAAGTGCGGCTGAGTAGCAGCAAGACTTAAAAGGCAGCCCTTGTAAGCTCGTACTTTTTGGTAGGTTCATGGAATGAGATCTCGTTTTTTAAAGTTTCTCATGGACTAAAACGATAACATTTTCAGTAGGATACGCGTCCGCGATTACGTACGATTACTTATGGATCTCTTGGAATTCTAGTTTTTAAGAGCTTCTGATTAAGTCAATAATTATTTGATGCTATAGATTTTAAGCTCTTGATTCAGAAAATTGCTAAAACAGCTTCCGCCATAGCCAATATCCGCCATATTAAACAACACATACACAAGTGCACACATGCGCTCGAACAGCCATTATTAAGCTCATTACGATGTTTCATTCATCATTACGTTAGGCTGAACCAACAACTTGTCTTGCCACCACCTTGTACTTGATATGGTCTTGACGGACGGCCTCTTCAGGCCGCATCAGCAACGGAATCAAACAACTTATGCAGCTTCCTCCACTTCCAATTGCAGCCTCGTTTTAAAACACACACAACGAACTAGATTAAGTTTTCGCCAAAGCATATCAACGTGTTTGGCCTTTAGTGTCTTGAGAAAGCAGAGCAAAACAGAGCAGAGTAGAACAGAGTTGAGTAGGCTAGAGTAGAGTAGAGCAGAGCTGAGCAGAGTACAGAGAGCACAGCCTTAAATGCTATGTTTTTGCTTTTAATCACTTGACGTTGACCGATCGTCGACCGCAAACTGACCGAACGACCGTAAAAACCAGCTGACAGACGGACAGATGGACCTACTATACGTACGTACGTAAGTTTGAATGGTCTTAGTTGCCGGAACTTGCAGCTTGGAGGAGAAAACAAGTCATTGCATTAAGCGTAAAGTGACGACGACGACATTACGAACTGCAACGTGCTCAGCTCAGAAGAGTTTTGTTGTATTTGTTGTTTCCAGTTAATGCAGCCATTAAAGTAGAGCTATTTCCAATTATTACACGGTGTAACAGTGAAAATAAACTCGGCTCGAGACATAGTAGAGGTTGTAGGTCTAGTTGAACACAAGATAACTGCATACTTAGTTTTTTGAATATACCCTCAAAATCGGGATTTGTGGTCAAAAAACCGATTTTAGGTAGGTGCATGTATAGTTTGTTATGTAACTCCGTTATATCTAGCTCAATTTTAAAAATTTAAACATTGATAGAAAGAAGAAAAATATACCCTTAATATAATACATAGACCGTTTTTTTACAAAAAGAATTGACAAAGTTACAGGTTAAATCATTTGAAAATTTCTCATTTTTTTTTAATTTTTTCAACTTCAACAACGTTTTGTTAACAAATTTTGTTTTGTGGCACTATTAGTTTTAGCAAGATTCTGAAAGCCTGTTAAATTTTGCGTTCAACAAGTTATCATTTACTTCAATTGGCTGAAATACAAATGCACTATCGAATTTTTAGTATTTGTAATAAAATACAAAAAATTTTAATTTTTTTTTTTTTTTTCTAAAAATGTTTATTTGACCGTTTTCGTTTATATATATTATAATCGATTTCACGTTTTAGGGACCAGCAGTAGTCTACCAGTATGTTTATGGAATTTTTTCCCTGAAAGCCGGTTTCTATAGCTTCCATCTCCTGGTGGAACCTTTCTCCTTGTTCATCACTAAACTGCCCAAGGCTATTCGGGAAAAAGTTTTTATGGGAGTGCAAAGAATGTATTTCGATTGACATATTGCAGCCCATTTCTTCGTAGGCACTTAAAAATTCATTTACAACATCTAAGTAATTTCGACTCTTCTTCTTGCCGAGGAAATAAATGCATAACGAAATATAACTCCAAGCTCTTTTTTTCAACTGGATTTAATTTAGAAACGAAATCAGTGTCCAAGAAAATTTTCCGAATTTGTGGCCCCACAAATAAACCTTAGAATAACCGAAATGAATAAATAACTTTTATAAAAGATTTGAACGTGCAGGATACTTTCTTTGATTTTGGCCTCACTTAACCTAGGAAACGCTGCAATCAGATTTTTTTTTTTTTTTTAGCTTTGAACCAAGGATTTCAGGGGGAATACCTATTCAGTCAAGTCTGAAGTTGGTTCGAGGTGAAATACCTATTCAGTCAAGTCTGCCTTGGTTCGAAAATGGGGCGATAGATTAGTGGGAAGGAAAGTGCAATCAAGTGAAACACGTGTAGGATGTTCTAATCGTGATGGAAAGCCAAAGAAACATTTGAATTTGAATCTGAGGCAAGTGTTATGCCTTTACCTCAGTCAATTCAAGTTATAAGTCAATCTCATCCACAAACTTCTCTACCATCAACTACAACTTCATGTCGTAAATATTGATGAATTTTTAATTTCAGTTAATTAGAAATGAGGATAGAAAATTAAGAAAGGTTAAAAGCGAAGGACCATGGCCTGGCCAGGAATCGAACACGGGACCTCTGGGGTGGCAGTCGAGCACGCTACCAACTCGACTACCGAGGCCGCGGTAGGATTACATTTTCAGGTCGCACCAGTGGAGTATTCTAAACATATTTTTTGACAACTTGAAATGAAGCACGCAGTAGATACTCCTTTTGCTTATATTTATTATCCCATTCGACTATCCCATTCGCAAATAATGCAAGGATACTTGGTATATCCACCTTGCATTCCAAACAGTATTGTTAGAGCCTTTAAGTCGGCGATATACATATATCAGAATTTAACATATCAAGAATCACACAAAAAGTTTTTAAATAAATCATACTCTTGCAAGATCCCTCAATAAACAAACGCCATTCATTCGGAGCGTGTTTGTGGTTAAAAACTGAAAACAGTTCCGTCACATCCGGGCAATACACCAGCTTTATGATAATATATATAAACGAAAAAGCTCAAAAAAACATTTTTAAAAAAAAAAAACATTTTTTTGTATTTTTTTTACGAATACTAAAAATTCGATAGTGCTTTTGTATTTCAGCCAATTGAAGGAAATGATAGCTTGTTGAACGCAAAATTTAACAGGCTTTCAGAATCCTGCTAAAACTAATAGTGCCACAAAACAAAATTTGTTAACAAAACGTTGTTGAAGTTGAAAAAATTAAAAAAAAATGAGAAATTTTCAAATAATTTTACCTGTAACTTTGTCAATTCTTTTTGTAAAAAAACGGTCTATGTATTATATTAAGGGTATATTTTTCTTCTTTCTATCAATGTTTAAATTTTTAAAATTGAGCTAGATATAACGGAGTTACATAACAAACTATACATGCACCTACCTAAAATCGGTTTTTTGACCACAAATCCCGATTTTGAGGGTATATTCAAAAAACTAAGTATGCAGTTATCTTATGTTCAACCAGGCCTACTACCTCTTCTATGTCTCGAGGCAAGTTTTTTGATTTGTTTTCATTTTGTAACACCGTGTTATTGATGTTTTGAGCCTGCAAGTTAAACAGCGTCAACTTATCGGCCGAAATGTCATCACTTGGCTGACTGTACGCAATGGTCGTAACTTCGATTTTGATTATAATGTAGAAACTACAAAAAAAAAATGGTTCTTAAGTGACTGGCATAAAAATTAAGCCCATTCTGTTCATAAAATAGTTGCATGGATTTGAAAAATCATCAGTTAGGAAAAGAAATTAGCAGGCTAAGTTGCTCAAAATGTTCAAATGGCATGTTTGTTAAACTTATGAAATTTTTTATGTTGTGCTCATGGTAGAATTAACCAGGTAAAGCTGAAAATCCTCTCACTCTCTCTCTCGTTCTCTACCACAATGAGCCGAAACTGTCAAAATCAATAAATAAGATTTGACGTAGCAGTTTGCTGTTGTTTGTTGTTCGGTGTTTGGAGAATTAAACATTATCCACGAAATTTTCAGAATTTGTTAAGATAATAGGGATGCCACGATTCCGCGGAAACATGCAAGACTGTGTAAGCAAATAAAAAATATATTTGCAACATTTGCATTTACAACAACGAATTTCTTCTTCACTTCATTTCCTACGTCTTTGCATGAATAATTTACCGAAAACCTATAGCATATATTTACAATAGACCTGATGACGATCCATTACAAATAAAGGGTGTCACTGACATATTGATTCGGACACTACTTTTTTTATGACAAGCGTCGAGTACTAAATTTATGATAGCTGTCAAAAACAAGCATGGAGGCTTTGTCATGGCCATAATACGCGCGGAGTCACAGCAGCATCCTCCAGATTAGGGAAAGAGTCGAGTAGAATGGGTCTTGCAGTGAACGCAGATAAGACGAAATCCCTAGTGTCAACAAATAAACAGTCCCAGCGTGTTGGAAACCAAGCTACTGTTGACAACATCTCCTTAGATGTTGTTAAGGTTTTCGTCTTCTTAGGATCCAGCATAAACTTTTTCAACGATGTCAATATTGAGATAAAACGAAGTATAGCTCTTGCCAACAGGTGGTACTTTGGGCTGAGAAGCCAATTGAGAAGCAGAGCCCTCTCTCGATGAAAAAACTCACGCTCTATAAGTCACTAATCATGCCCGTTTTATTGTGTACAAGCCTCGACGTTGAGCAGTTCTGATGAAAAGACTTTGGGAGCCTCCGAGAGAAAAATCCTTCGTAAGATCTTCGGTCCAATCTTCGTCAATGGCGGGTACCGAATTCGATCGGACCACGAGCTGTATGAGCTGTACGCTGACATCGACATAGTTAAGCGCATTAAAATCGAGCGGCTTCGCTGGCTAGGTTGAGCTAATGGAAAACGACGCTCCAGCGAAAAAATATTTGATTCAGTGACCGGTAGTGTTCAAAGCAGAAGAGGACGTCCACATCTTTGTTGGAAGGATCAAGTGTTGGATAACCTGACTACGCCTGGTGTTTCCAACTGGAGCCAGCAAGCGCTAAACAGAAATGGCTGGAGAAATTTCTTATACGAGGCCAAAACCGACCAACAGCTGTAAGCGCTAGATAAGTAAGTAAGCAAGCTCTGTTGTGGCCGCAAAAAGAAGTGGTCGTTCGGAGGAAAAACGTAGGCATGGCAGCGATCAACATTGGTGATGATCCAACAACATCGATTCGTTATCGTGGTCAGGAGTTGGCAATTATCAGGAGCTCGCTGCAGCGTATTTTGCAAATTTGCATCTGCACGCTTATTTGCATCTGGACGCTTACATGGTTCAGTTGAACCAAGAACTTAAGGCGATAAATTATACGCAGCGTCGAACGTTCTTAGATTGAGTGTTGGAACATCATCAAGTTGATCATGATTTTGCGAAGAAAATGATCTTCAGTGACGAAGCCCATTTTCATCTCAATGGCTACGTCAACAAGGAAAACTGCCGCATTTGGGGCACGGAGAATACAAGAGAATACAAGAGTTCTCATATCACAGAACGCTAAAGTGCATTCAAATTGCATATCGAATGTCTCGTCAATACACCTGCTACGAATGTGCCGAATTTAAATTAATGCTCGAATGCATGGGCCAATCACTGTGAAACGAATGCCATAGAGTACGAGCGCTCACGACTACGAATGCCTACGACACAAGAATGCCCGACGAAGCTTAACATTCGTAACACTCGTCAAAAGCAATGAATATTCATGCTTTTATATCCACGCGCACCAATGAAAAAAGAAAAAAAAAATGGTAAGTTTTAAAGCAAAAGGAAACAAACAACACAAAGCGCTGCTAGAGAACTACAGAGAAGTATGAAAACAAAAAAATTCATACAGCAGGAATCACTCGAATTTAAAGTCATTCGAGAAGTATGAAAACAAAAAAAATTCATACAGCAGCAATCACTCGAATCATCCGAATGTCTGCATTGTCTGGATTCTATCTTTGTATCGTTTCGCAATCGTGACAAACTATGTTTAGCACCAATCGTTGTTTACGAACTCGAGCGGCATGCATGCATTAATTTTTGAGTGCGATTGTGTCTGACGACGAATGTTATTCGAGTGGCAAGAAATTACGAATGGTCTTATGCAAAGCTCTGCTTCCCATGCAACCACAACTCTACATTGTTTTGTATGGATTATGGGCTGACGGTGTCAGCGGGCCATTATTCTCCAAAAAAAGCAGCTGGAACCGCAATAACTATGAATGGTGTCCGATATCGTCATGCTGACCAACTTTTTTGGGCCTGAAATTGCTGATATGGATCTTGAGGACATGTGATTTCAACAGGACAGTGCCACTTGCCACACAGCCAATGGCACAATACACTTATTGCAAACGAAATTCGAAGAAAAGATTATCTCGAGCCAAGATGATGACAATTTGTTACCGAGATCATGCGATTCACAAGCAAAATCCTTTAGGGTTTCCTCAAAGGGAAGGTCTATGGCAATAAACTCAGAACGATTCCGGGGCTGAAACAGAAAAACCAACTGGCCATTGCAGCAATTAATTCAAAATTATGCCAGATGTCAAGGAAAATTTCATGAAAAGCGCTCGCATGTATAAGCAAGGTCGAGGCAGTCATTTGCTTGGTTGATGCTGAGGTTCCATCTATAACCTCCATGTCTCTACTTCATAATTCAATGAAAACTCATAGACATTTTTATTTTTTACCCAGCAAAACAATGGGTTTTATTAAAAATTTAGAATATTTCTGCCTGGAATGAGTGAAAATCACTTGAAAGGGTAACGTCTTCTCCTTGGGTCAAGACATACATAATGGGGAGTCTTTTTTTAGTGCTGCACTTACTGAGAAGATCTCTCTGCGGTTTATGGAGCTCTCTCTTGGCTCTAATGATCTCTAATAGAGTCAATAAAGTCAACGGTCAAATTGAGTTTCGTGTCTTCCTCGGTTTTTACGATAAAACATCTGAATACAGCTGATGACTTAGAATTTTTGTTGAAAATAGTAAAGAATATAGACGCTTTAGAATCAGATAGTGTTGGAGGACAAAGATGGGCATATTTTAACGTAACGAGAGCATTTTTGGCGGTCGTAGAGCAGTGGGTAGAGTGCGTGACCCATATGCTAGATAACCCTGGTTCAATTCCATCTGACACAGAAAATTTTTTCAATTGAAATTATCTCTACAGACAATGCAAACCTCAGAGATAGATATATTGCCATGTAAAGCTTCTTGAGAACATGCTTATTAGCCGTTCGGAGTCGCGATAAAACTAGTAGGTCCAGTTCTCGATCAATTATGTTCAAACATTTAATAACACGCACAACACAATTTGATCATATGAAGTTCGGTCAAAGTCCTTTCAAGGGCTGAAATGGCCAGTTAATTTTTTTATTATTAGAGCATTTGTAGACGGAATATCCAGAATACTAACGGATGTTACTCTCATGAATAATTAGTTTCAATAATTCAAGGACCCTTGAGCTGACTAATGGTAAGAGTTCCGAAGGAAAGGCATTGAGTACCTTTAGCAAATATCTGTTGATTTCTAAATCGCAAAAATCGAGATATTAATCAGCTCTATCCCCATTTCCATTATAGTCTCCATCCTTGGTTAAAAGCCATTCTCTAGAAGACTTTATTGTTTATTCAAAGAGGAAGTGTATATTTTAGAAGTGCGTAAGTTGTCTCGAGTGCACATTTCCAACACACAATCAAGCTAACTTTGAACAGAGGCCAGACTCTAATAAACGTAGCAATGAGACTATCAGTAGGCTTTCTATCTGAAAAACGCTATCTGAAGGATATTTTGCTATACTTTCTCAGAAATTTCTACGCACAATGCTACCTAAAATAAGTACTGTTTCATGATTGGATTCTATTTTTACACTTTACGCTGCCTATTTAGCAAAAATTGCCGCCTAACTGTCTCTACAGCGCATCAGGAAACTGTCATCATCATCTTCATAAGCACCGGCTTAGCGCATAACAAGTCTTCAGCATTCAATAAAGTCAGCTCAATAAAATTATGACAAACTTAAGTCAGAATGTCATTTTAAACGAGTTTCTTTAAAGTGGTTTATTTCAATTTATTTTGCATTGCATGTGGCAACCTGGCAGATTAGACCGACTTGAGAAGAATACGAATGTGTGTGCTAGTATTGATGAAATCGATCGAAGTTTTATGGAAACTTTGCACATGTTCACATCTATTGGTTGTTGTTGTTGTTGTGGCTTTGAATGTCGGATGATGATGAAAGATCAAAGCCGGTTTCAGCAAGATTGAACTCTGATTAGACTAGAATTTCAATATTTTTAATAGACTTGTGCGTTCTTGTTGTAGGACCTTGCTAGCCAGCATAAAGTTCATAGCGTCCCATATGGCAGCGATGAGGTAGATCTACCTGTAGGTATCTTTTTTTTTTCTTGAACCCATTATTGCACTCGTTGTGAAAACAAGATTTGTCGTTTGACATTTCTAAACTGCTTTATCGACACTGACATGCCAACCAAAGGCTGGCAAGATCGTCGAGACCCTGTTGTTTGTTTTTTCTCTTTGTTTTTTACTTTTCTTATTTTTATTATTGCTCTTTTTGAGATCATTTAGAAGTCATGATTGCAGCGGGACGCCTACGTGCGCTTTTTTGGCATTTGGCATGTCAAATGCATAGAGAGCAAAACCAACACCGATCTGAAGTGAACTGATCTCGAAGCTTTCAGTATTAAGTTCAGGTTTTATTTTTGTGCGGTTTGACATTTAACATTTCTTAGGTTGTTTTTGTTGGTATTTTTTTTTTATCGTCTACAATTGGAATATATTTTTAGTCTGGAGCTAGTTGTTTGTGTTGCGAACATAACAACGCTCGATTCTCTTTAAGAAGAGCTTGAAAAGTGATATGTCATGGCAAAAATAAAAGAAAATAACAAAAAAATGTTTATATGTATCACGCGTCGATTAAGACACCTAAAAAAATTTTATTTTTAGCTTAACTCAATGAAGCTGTCTCCAATTTTTTGTGTTGAAAACGTAAGAACATCGTCACAATCCACTATAAGTCTGATCTTGTCCATATGTAACTCAATTTTTTTTTTAAGAAAAGTAAAAAAAAAATAAAAATCATAATAAAATTCACAATTAAAATCAAATTCAAAATTAAAATCAAAATCAAAATCAAAATCAAAATCAAAATCAAAATCAAAATCAAAATCAAAATCAAAACTCAAAATCAAAATCAAAATCAAAATCAAAATCAAAATCAAAATTTAAATCAAAATCAAAATCAAAATCAAAATCAAAATCAAAATCAAAATCAAAATCAAATCAAAGTCAAATCAAAATCAAACTCAAAATTAAAACCAAAATCAAAATCAAAAATTAACACAAATAAAAAAAAAATTGAGAAAATCAGACTTAGTGGATGTTCTATTAAGAAACTATTGTGACGAGTTATCATATAAACACAGTTCATTTTTATCAGATCATCAAAGAAAATATGTTAAATTTCTTCTTGGTTGTTATGAATCCCCAAAACTTCATGGATCAGATTATATTCATATCCAAAAAAATGATCGCCACATAACTATTTTCAGAATTTAATTCATTTGAGATAATTTTCAGTAACTTTTTTTTGTAAATTTTAAACATTTTGTAGCGAGCAAACTCTCAAACCTCTCAAATGTTTGAGATAATTTCCTCAAACCCCGATCTTTCACGTAATCCTATGAATAAATTAAAGTCGCGTGATCTTGAAGTTCGATTAATATCGATTTTATGTAGATCAGATGTTGACGATCTTAAAGATCAGATGAAATTCTGAAATAACTCGTTTCTGGAAATTCTCTTACGTTCCAGTCAGGTCCGTAGCCAATGGGGGGTGGGGTGTTAAACCACCATAGGGGCGAAAAAGACACAAAATACCAAGCAAATCAGATCGTTAATCGAAAATTTCCCCCAAGTTTCCCCCAAGGAAAACCCTGGCTACCCGACTGGTGCCAGCCAAAATTGGTCGAGTTGTTTAATAAGTTTAGTGGTCATCTTGTCGAAACAATATTCAGATCCATTTAAGAAATATATCTTCCAAATCCGGCCATCGTATGATCAGAACTAGTTTTTTACTACTTTTTTACTACTATTAAACTACGTGCCTAAAAATTGCTTAACTTTTGGTTCTTGTTTTACTCATGTACCTTAGAACTTTTCGATGAAAATAAACGAAAATTTCTGCGACTTTTCTACTACTATTTTTAAGACTTTTCTACTTCTATTTTTAAGACTTTCCTACTGCAATTTTTACATCTTTTAGATGACTATCAAGGTATGATACTAAAAATCTCTTCGAAATTACTACTTTCATACTACTTTTCAACTACTTCACATTCATTTCTATTTAGTCTGTTCTTCTGACCTTCAACATTTACATTTTACTGTCTGCTTCTTTCTTATACTATTATATTTACGACTAGCAGAGGACTACTGTTTGCTTTACGTTATTTAAATAACTCATTTCAGCTGCTTTTCCACTAACATTCAACTACGTTTCTCGCAATATGTTTTTGACTTTCCTGCTACTATTTTTAATACTTTTCTACTAATGTTCAACTACGCATCTAGTCGAATACAGTTTTTTCTTGTTACAATTTTAAGCAATGTTCTACTACTTTTCTACTTCTATTCAAATATGTATTTAGAAATGTTTTAGAATTTTCTACTACTGTTTTTAATACGAAAGTATTATGTACTACTTTTCAACTACCTTTACAATAGCACATTTTGGTTTATCTCCTTTATTCTTCTTAACTCTTCTTCTGCTGTTCTACTTTCATTATTTATCTATCTATATCTATACTATTATATAAAATGAAAGTGAACATTTTTTGTTCCCTTTAAACTCAAAAAATACTGGTCCGATTTTTATGAAATAAGTTTAAGAATATCTCATTTGTGCTACAAGAGGATATAGGAGTATTTTCGTTACGAAATTTTACTCTCTACTCTACTCTCTTCCCTCAAACAAATACATATACATACATTGCTGCGTTTAAAGCCAATTGTATCGAATTCTATTCTAATATTTTGTGAATTTAATATGTTGAAATTAGTTTTGATGTGATGAATTAATCCACTGACGACCTTCAGCATCTTCAGGAATTTTTTTTTATATGTGTTTTTTTCCGGTTTATCTTTATACACTTTCAATGAGACTCAATCCGACTTTATGTGTAATATATATGTATGTATGAATATTTGTTTCGTGACATGCAACTTTTCTACACATTTTTTTACTGTAATTTATAAATGATTAAGAGGAACAAACAGCAGACTTTTTATTTTTATTGGAGTGACATTGTGTGATTCAGTTTTTTATAAATAGATAAAGAAAAACTATTGATAAAGAGAAAACGTCCGTGGCGAACTACTTCTCTGCATTTTTTCTACTTCTATTACTTCTTCGTTTCTACTTTATTTCTACTCCTTTCCAACTTCTTGTTATAACTCATTTGCTTAAATTTATTTTACCTCTTTATTTTTATTTCTACTTCTAGTTATTTTCTATTGATCTTTATCCTTTACTATTTGTCTTCTTTTATATATTTTTTTTGTCTTTTTTTATTACATTTCTGCTACTTTTCTTCTTTTTACTCCTATAATTTTTGCCCATGTTCTTTTTTTCTTTACTATTTCTAATTCTTTCAATCGCTTTTGAATTCCTTTCCTTTTTTTGTATTTTAATACTGAATTTTTTTAATAATTTCTGCTACATTTCTATTCCTTCTATAATGTAGTGGCTTCTATATAATCCATATATTTTCTATTGTATTTTATATTTTAATTTATTGTCAAATATTTATTTATATTTATTTAATTTGCCTTTATTGAAATCCCAGCCAACAGACGAGTTTCTTCAATTTAACAGAAATGTTAAATTTACAGTGGGCTGATTAACAAACACAGTTATTTAATCAACAGTTCAGACTGTTAATTTGAAAAACTCGACTGTTGAATGGTATTTAACAGTTTTGCTGTTAATTTCACTGTTAATTTTTTCTGAGTATTGTTTTCCTGAGGCATTGCTGTTGTAATTCTTTACTCCCGTTTATTCTGGGGAAACGAATAGTTCAACAATAAGAAAAGTGGCCACGGGAGGAACACTAATTCTAGTGTTTCAAAAAAAAATTCTGCTATTTTAACATAAATGTTTGACAGTTGTCAAATAACAGAGTTGTGCCTTTGACACTGCAAAATGGTTTTTAATGATATGACATACAAGACAATGTATTATTGTACAATACGTTATCTTTTGTGATACACACTTTCCACAAAAGCCAAAATGTCTTCGAAATTATAAGTTTCTTATTTTGGAATTTTAAAAAAAAACTGTCTTCCTCATCAATTTACCCATATTATTTCAAATCAAAATGTATACCTCCACCAATTACAGTCCCATGAATTCAATGAATAGAAATTCCTACACCACATCAGATATTTTATTCTAACGACCATAGCCACACGCTGTCATTTAATGTGCGCTTAGAATGAATGCGCTATGAGCAGGGTTGCCATCGGTGCATCTAGCCAATGCTAGAGAAGTCAACTAACCAGATTGGGCCAATATTCGCTGCGTCATTATTTACATACATTGATTATGTTTATGCTCAATATTCAATTTTATCGCATGAAATCGTAGTTGTTGCCGTTGTTATTCTCTAGTTGTTGTGGTAAGAGTTGTTGTTATTCTGTCAATTATTGTAAAATTTAGAACACGCTTCCAAACCACAAGGTTTCGGCGCATTAGTCTACACTTCCTTCTCCCATAAGAGCTCATACTCGATGGAAGAGACATATACACACATGTATGACAGACAAAGCGGTGCTGCAATTGAACTTGTTGTGCCTGAACATAGTGATCAGATTCCTGAGCAGCCGCTGTCGCCGCCGCCGCCACCATCACTACCGCCGAAGCAACGCAGCCAACAACAATTGAATTTTTGCGGTGGCGGCTTTAATGGTTCTCTTGTTGAGCTTTGTTCTTCTCATCTAGTCAATGAATGCAAATTCTGTTGGTTGTCTGCTTATAACTCTGTAGACCACAGCGATTTAAGGCTAAAACATGCGAAATAATATTTTTTCGGTTTTTGTGTTTTTTTTTTTTTTTCTCCAATGCTACAGCACTTCTTCTAGCACTCTATTGTACCGGAAATGGACACACAATCGAATTGAATTGCATAATTTTCATCGTTTCTTTATCATTCTGTAACGATATGGCGCATAACGAGTGAAACGAACTCATTATTGCTGATGCTAGATATAAGATTAAGCTGTGAAAAAATTGTGGGTTGTATCAGGCAGTGGTATTATCTTTTTAATACTTTAAAGTTTAAACCTTTCAAAGGCAATTCTAAGTTATAGGTGAATAACATGGTTCTCAAAATTTAAAGAGTATTTTGCTTTTACTTGTTAAGCTTTGTATCGAAGTAATGGTTCCATTTTTCAATAAGGATTAAATTATCCTATGGTGGTCCGAATAAAACTATTTCAACGAGCTGAAAATTAACTGGATGCCAACCCACTGTTTTATCGCAGTTTCTGTTCAGGGATGAGGCTCAGTTTTGCCTCAGTCGGCATGTCAATAAGCAAAATAGCCGCATTTGGAGTGCAAAAAATTCACAAGAGATTTTTGAGACACCGTTATATCTACAAAAAAATCTCTGTTTGGTGTACTTTACGGGTGGATTGAATCATTGGTAAGAACATTACTATCAACTATAGTGCTATAGAGCCGTGATTGACGATTATTTCGTGCCCCTTTGTAATGGAGGCACGGAGGGGAAAGGTCCCCGAGAGAAAAATGTTCCTTTTGTAGAAGTAATGGGGTAGGTCTTACACATTAACCCTCTTCGGCCCTCCCTTAAAACCTCCTGTTCAGGTGAAGGGAATAAATATACAAAAATCATTAAATTTTAAATAAATTAAATAAGTAATGGGGGTCGGTCATATGTATTAACACTCTCCGGCCTCCCCCGTAATACAAAAACCTAGTATCACCCGAAAAAACTGACTTCAAATTCGGATACAGCGACTTCTAAAATATTAAATTAAGTCGTCAAACCCCACGAGGTTTTTTTTTTGGACAATTCTTGAACAGTGTATTTAGCGTTCTTTTCTTGGTACGAATGGACATAAAAGCATGAATTTTCATTGCTTTTGGCGAATGTTGCTCATGGCTGCTTCGTTGGGTTTTTCGTAGACATTCGTAGACATGATTCGTAGACATTCGTAATCGCAAGCGCTCGTACTCTATGCCAATCATTCCACAGCCATTGGTGCATCTATTCACACATTAATTTTAATGCAAAAGGCACATTCGTAGCTCGTAGATGGACGAGAAAACGCCATTTGAATGCACTCAAGTTGTTCTCTGGTGCCAACTAAAGGTCTGCAACGAACCATCCATTCTAATTGTACAAACAAGTAGATCAGATATCTTATATGTATATTAATACGCTAATAACAATTAAGAATCTGATATTATTGGTACAAACACAACAAAGAGTAGATAAAAACATATGCTTATATGCATGGTATAATAATTACAAGGTAGCATTGACATTTGCTTGGGAAACCATCTCCTGTCCAAAAATACACTCAAAAAGAGAGCGCTCACAATTAGCCATTAAAAACACAATCCAGTTGGAAGGTAGGCGAACACCTCTCTAAAGCGATATATATTTTCTTAATGCCTCAAGCATTACAAGAAGGCAATAATACCTTAGGAGATGAACACGGCAAAGCGATGTGTTGGAAAGAAAATGGAAGAAAAATGCAAAAGTAAAAACAAACCAAATCGGCATCTATATCGTTCCTTCATTGCCAAAAGAAGGTACTCGAATTCTTGACTAATCACTTCTTACGTGCTCGAAGATGTGACGAAGGGATTAATACCCCTTACGTAGCAGATTCATACAACAAAAAGATATGGCATTTGGTAGTAAAAAGGTATGATCGCCGAATATTAAAGGATGTGCCAAGAAGTTACTTGGGGTTAATTTCCTACTGGGAGGCAATGTTGAAAACGTTGAAGTGAAAAGAAATAACAACTTCAGCAGCTGTATATGCATTTTCACAAACAGCTGTTTTTGACAGAAGATGTTTTCTTGTAGAAGAGAAAACAAGCAGTTGTCAATGCTACCTTGTATTATTATACCATGCTCATGGTTGAATAAATAAGGTTGTCTTAGGGCTGATGGTACTCTTCATCGGCTTTTCATGTTATCAATTTTTCCTTTCAGGTTTTGTATGAGCTGTTAACTTCGATTTGACATTTATGGGAACTCGCTCTCAGCCATGCGACAACCTTATTTATTCGACCATGACTATGCCTATACGAGTATGTTTTGGATTGAGCAGTGAGCGTATCATCTCTTTCTCTGGCTCTCATTGTAGTGTAAGCTTTTTTTCTCTTTATGTCTTCCACTAAGTGAAGAAACTGGTTTAACTCTTTTCTTAAATGGATATATATATTTAATATGGATATTCCAGATCATTCTTTTTGTGTTAATGTTGTATTTTTACTTTTTTTGTTCTACATTTCTATTTTTTCTGTGATTGGAAAGGTTTATATTGGGTACCTGTGCAAATTTAAATAATGATAGTTAATAAAAGAAGAAAATAAAAAATGTCTGCAAGTAAACATAGAAATATAAAATGATCATCCAATGATTTACAAAATAATGTATGGAATTGTGGTTTTTAATGATAATTTTACTTTTCAAAATATAAAAGGAAAGCATAAAATGGCGAGTACAAAATATCGCACAAAAAAGGTCGATGCGAGGTTTGGAATATTTTTTGACCATTAATAAATGATAAAGGTGAAGAAACACATTTAGTTGGATGCAAAATATGCAACAATGTACATATATAAGTATTAAAAAAATGGAACATCGAATTTGACCAAGCATAAATGCTTTGTAATGGCAAAAGAAGAAATTAACCTTCAATTAAGCCAAGAACAAAAGAAAGTTTGCACCGAAATACTCACGAATTGGGTTACTGGTAGTTGTTGGCCAAATTCTATTGTGAAAGACGATGGCTTACAAAAATATACAGAGTTCATACTGTCTCTTGGTGTGAAGTGCGGCGGATATATAAATATTGGATCCTTAATACCCCATCCTACGACTTTGTATCGAAATGTTGAAAAAATGTATACCATATAATTTGCTTAAGGCTCACTAAACGCGAAGATTTACTAAAAGTATAAAATATACTTATGAATTTTCATACATCTTTCAAGTTACAGAAATTGACAAACAAGCTGAAGAATTAAAAAAAAAACTAATTTTTTTTAGAATTAAATTAAAATTAAAAAAACTTTTACGGTAAATTTCTTGACCTTAGTGCTTTTAAAGTTTTTAAAGAGTTGAAAATGTGGAAGTTAAATCTGAATTATAGAGGTTCCATTCAGCATCTAAACACTCTAGAAGCATTTTATAACTGCCCGTAACTGTTCGACTTTGAAGAGGATAAAAACAATCCAAAGAGGATAAAAACAATCCAAAGAGGATAAAAACAATCCAAAGAGTGTAAAAATAATATATTTCTTTATAAGCGAAATATTTGTAATAACTTAAATTTTTCCAAAGAAGGGCCCATTAAATGGTTTGACAGCACTTGCGATTCATCGAGACATAGTTATATCGGCTGAAGAAGAAGCCCTTAAATTAGCAAACAATCTAAGTCGGATTTTTACCTTCAAAAACATTAACAAAAATATAAAAATAAAAGTTTATCTTTTTTTATTACGATTTCTACAAAATTTATTTTTATGTATGCTTATCACGAAAATAAATTTCATCCCATCCCAGTGTAAAGCTAACTACGCCACTGCCATCCACCATAGATATTCTCCATATTTAGCCCGCTGCGACTATTTCCTTTTTTCCAAATCTACAAAAACTGGTACGGCGGTAAGAGATTTCCGTCGAATGAAGAGGTCATCATTGAAGCAAACGCCTATTTTGAGGCGTCCGTGGCGTAGTTGGTTAAAGTGCGTGGCCGCTATGTCAAAAAGGTTCGAACCCCAGCAGCGACAGAAAATTATTTGAATTAAAATAATTTTTCTGTACGGCCGCCACCTCTCTGCAGACAATGGCAAACCTCAGAGAGTAATCAAAATCCCATGTAAAGCTTCTTCAGAACGAGAACATTCTGTTCATCGCCGTTTGGAGTCGGCGTTAAACATGTAGGTCCGGTTCTCGGTAAATTGTGTACCAACTTAATAACATGCACAACGCAGTTGATCATAAGAAGCTAGGTCAAAGCCCTTTCAAGGGCTGAAACGGCCAGTTATTTATTTTTTTTTTTTTATTTGATAAAAGTTATTATTTGGAAAAAAATAGACTAAATGTATTAATCTAAATAGAGACTGTTGATACTAAGAGATACTGGTTGAGAAGTAAAATGCTTTTTTGCCAAAAAAAAAAAGTTTTGTATTCAAAGATTAACTGACTTACCAAATTGTCCTCATATCTATCAAGAAACTGGTTAAATCTGCCGTATATAAAAAAGAAATATACATATATATTATATTTTCATTATTATTTAAGCCAAATTTATGCAAATTATCAAGATTTTTATCTTCGATTGCTACTTCAAATTGCAAATTTAATATGTAAGAAAAATTATGCTTGACATGGTATTTATGTTAAGTGGTACACGACATTTTTTTAATAATATTATCATCATTATCATTGTAGGTTTAGAGCTTATAAATTATACCTGTTAAAAAAGAATAATTTATTTTGTTTTTAACAAGTTTTGCTTTATTTTACATAAAATTCAATTCCAACGTAGTACTTTGCTGACATCTTAACCAATGTCATATTTTTAATATTCGACTATACATATATTTCAATTACGTTTGATATTCGAAATAAAAAATTTAATTTTCCAGTGTCTTAACTTAATCTTAGCAAATAAATAAACATCACATTATTTATTAAACTACAAAGAAAAACCAAAACCGACCTCATTCATCTTATCTTTTGATAAGATAACTCAACACTTGAACCTAGCAAGTACTAGTTTGACTCGTTCGCCATACTATTAGATAAAATCTAATTTTTCTTGATTCATCGGTTACGCTTAGCACTGAAGTGTTTATGATATATGAAGCGTAATATTTTGGCAGAACTATCAACCCTGACAGCTAATATATTCAAACTTTTGCACATTGAATATTTATTTAATATTTATTTTGCATAACTAATGATCTGAAACAAAACTTCACAGAGAATTTACCGATTGAGTCCAGTTTTAACTCAAACGGTGTAGGTAAATATAAAGGTCAGAAAGCGAAAACAAGTAACAGCGACATTGTTTGCAGTATGATAAGGTGCATTTCATATTTAGAAGACACTTTCAGAATTGAGCAAAAGTTATAAATTAAAATCAGTGGAATCTATCTGAATTAATTTTTTTTTTCACCATATGACCTTTTATACTTCTATCTCTGTCTTTGAGATATCGATACTGCTGTAAGAGCTCACATTGAGCTATAGAAGCGTTATCTTTTTCTTGTCGTTTCCTCTTTTGCTGCACTTTTCGCTATTACATAATGACTATGGGCGAAAATAAGTTTCTAATGAGATTACAAGTTATTCTCACAGTTTTTATTTATTCGAATTTTATTAAAATTATAAAATTTTCAAACAAACTGTCGCAGGGTTCGATAGTGTCTTATGTAGAGCGTGGCAAAGTATTGTCATAGATATACCTACTCGGTCTGATCTAATAATGTCTCAAATTTCAAATAAATTGAATATAAGTCGAGATGTGTAGTTCGAAAGTTTTACGGAATCGGAGCCCCATATACTTCAATTATCCTTATTCAAGTATCCACCTAGCACTTACACGCAAAGAAAAAAAAAACGTTCATAGCCAGTTTGCCGCAAACGAACTTTGTCATTTAGTTGCAGGAAATTAATTTCGTTTGTCATAAATGCGAATAATTTTTATATTGCAGCAATTGAAAAATTTGTTTTTCCCAACTGAAAACTCCGTTTGTTTTTGCCTTCGTTGCATAAACACAACGCTTATAGTTCAGAGTTAGATAGATAGATAAAGAGTGATTTTTTAAGTGCCTGATAACTTTTTTTTAAAAAAAACGCATAAAATTTGCAAAATCTCATCGGTTCTTTATTTGAAACGTTAGATTGGTCCATGACATTTACTTTTTGAAGATAATTTCATTTAAATGTTGACCGCGGCTGCGTCTTAGGTGGTCCATTCGGAAAGTCCAATTTTGGGCAACTTTTTCGAGCATTTCGGCCGGAATAGCCCGAATTTCTTCGGAAATGTTGTCTTCCAAAGCTGGAATAGTTGCTGGCTTATTTCTGTAGACTTTAGACTTGACGTAGCCCCACAAAAAATAGTCTAAAGGCGTCAAATCGCATGATCTTGGTGGCCAACTTACCGGTCCATTTCTTGAGATTAATTGTTCTCCGAAGTTTTCCCTCAAAATGGCCATAGAATCGCGAGATGTGTGGCATGTAGCGCCATCTTGTTGAAACCACATGTCAACCAAGTTCAGTTCTTCCATTTTTGGCAACAAAAAGTTTGTTAGCATCGAACGATAGCGATCACCATTCACCGTAACGTTGCGTCCAACAGCATCTTTGAAAAAATACGGTCCAATGATTCCACCAGCGTACAAACCACACCAAACAGTGCATTTTTCGGGATGCATGGCCAGTTCTTGAACGGCTTCTGGTTGCTCTTCACTCCAAATGCGGCAATTTTGCTTATTTACGTAGCCATTCAACCAGAAATGAGCCTCATCGCTGAACAAAATTTGTCGATAAAACACATTTCGAACCGAACACTGATTTTGGTAATAAAATTCAATGATTTGCAAGCGTTGCTCGTTAGTAAGTCTATTCATGATGAAATGTCAAAGCATACTGAGCATCTTTCTCTTTGACACCATGTCTGAAATCCCACGTGATCTGTCAAATACTAATGCATGAAAATCATAACCTCAAAAAAATCACCCTTTAGATATGCTTGGGGCGAGCTAATTCAGCTCTGGCACTGCGGCATCTTGTGATGCCTATTGTGCCATACCTTTTCTTTTCTTAAAGCAGTTCGTTTGATTTAGTTTTTTTCAGAAAACATAATATATTTTCGAGGTTGAGGATCGCAAGGTGTCCTTGAGAGACTATTTCGCTATTTAGGATTCTCTTTCTTATATGGAGAAGAGCTGGACATTCAGTGAGAATATGTCTGGAGGTTTCTTCATCCTCAGTAGCGAGTAGCGAATCAGTAGCGAGATTCATTTTTGTAGGTGTTTCTTTAGTTTGCAGTGTCCAGTTATGATTCCGGTCATCATCTTTAGGTCTTTCTTCCCTAGGTTAATAAGAAATTTCGATTTCTTGGGAGAAAGTTCAAGGAATATTTGCTTAGTGCATATCTGTCCTAAGCAGTTCTTCCAGATGTCTTGAGATTCGCGGAATGAGGTTTTTTTGACGTGTTGCTTGAACAGATTCTTACCAACCGCACAGAACGGTTCCGGTCCTGTGAGTAGTGATGATGCTCCCTGTTTGGCCAGGGAGTCTTCTCTTTCATTCCCGTCAAAACCACAGTGGGCAGGAATCCACTGTAGAGTAACTTTATTGTTTTGCGCAGCCAGGTCGTTGAGGACGTCTACAGTCTCCAGCACTAGCTTGGATTTTATGATGGGTGATGTCAGAGCTTTAAGGGCAGCTTGACTATCAGAGAAGACGGAAATTGATTTGCCCCTAACATTGTTCATACAGTTCAGTCTGACGCATCTGTTAATGGCAAGGATTTCCGCTTGAAAGATTGTGGTAAATAGACCTGCACTGAAGAAGTGGCTCTCATTGGAGTGTTCTCCAAAGACCCCTGCTCCCGTGCCTTTCTCCATTTTGGAGCCATCTGTGTACCACACAAGGTTGTTTTCGGACGGGTTTAGTTTCTCGTGTTCCCAGTTGGATCTGGGGGGGATAACTACGATGAAATTTTTGTTAAAGCGGCTTTTGGGAAGCATGTCATCTAATGGCATGCAGAACTCCTTTTCTCGCTTTAGGGTTGTGATTAAGGTTAGGTGTCCCTTTAAGGGATGGTTTGGGACAGTGTAACCCAGATGGAAAAGTCTGTGAAGGCTGAGCTTCGCCTCCATCTGGATGTGTATGTGGATTGGGGTAAGCCCTAAGATGACATTGAGGGCTGCTGTGTGCTTAGATCTTATGCAGCCTGTCATACATATCCCTGCACATCTTTGAACTCGTCCTAACCGCTTGATGGTTGATCCTTCTAGCGTTTTCGACCACCATTCTACAGACGCGTATGTTAGTGCTGGTCTGACGATCAAAGTGTAGAGATTGTACATCATCTTAGGGCTTAACCCCCAGTTTTTGCCGCAAATTCTTCTGCAGGTCCACAATGAGGCTGTTGATCTGCTGATGATGCGGTCTATGTGGAGGTTCCAGGACAGTTTGCTGTCCAGGATCACTCCCAGGTATTTTGCTGAGTTAGAAAAATCTACTTTTTCCCCAAAAAGTACCGGGCAAGTAAGATTGAGCTTGCGTCGTTGTGTAAAAGGAACAATGACTGTCTTTTTTGGGTTTACGGAGAGGCCTTCGTTATTGCACCATCTCTGTACTGTGTTCAGTGCTGCTTGTAGAACATCAGACACTGTTTTCAAAGCTCCCCCGTTCAAAGTTACTTTTTGGACAAAATTTAAAATTTGACGACTTCTTATAGATTGCACTCGTCGCATCTCTGTTGCTATCTCCGTCCACGTATTAAGCAAATTACCAAAGAAGTCGGACGAACATAGGGAGAAAGATTATAATTATAATAAACTAGCAAATACCCGCTGCTTCGCCGGCGATAAAAATATTAAATATCATTAAAAACTTTAAATCTTAAAATTTAACAGCCGTATTCATATTGAAGTGGGAAGAGTGTAAATAATGGTTTGTGTATTAGATAAATTCAGTGACTTGTTATTTATTTGTCGCAATTTCGTCAAGATTTTGATATTTAAAAATCAATAGTTTTTCTAAGCCATCTGCACTGAAATAATTGTCATTTTACTATTTATTTTTTTTATAAATATTTTGAAATCTTTGACAAATTTTCTTGTTTTTATTTTCTTGTTTTGGAAATTTTTTATATATTTTGAATTTTCTTGACATATTTTCCAAATGTTTGAAATATTTTGAAGAATTTTAATTATTTTTGACAATATTTGTGCTCAAATGAGAGCAAATAATTTAAAAACTGCTTTATGAGAGGTGTGTTATAAACCTTAAAAAAAAAATTTAAATTTCAACCATATTTAAAATGGTTCATTTTTTTTTCATGCATTGGTTCACTTTTAACACAAACTGGTAAAATTGCCTTGCTTTCCAACATGTTTGTTTTTCGTAGCAAACTGGCATTTCTGAAAGGTATTTTTATTTTATTGAAAAATCAATAAATCAAAGAAAGCTTCTCTTTTCAAAAGACACGGAATTTTTGTCGATGCTTTTATAAAAGTGGCAGTATTTTTACGTTCAAAAAAGTGGCAGCATTGGTACCGCACTCAATACATGTTGCTGTCTTTTTTTTTCTTTTTTGTGGACCTTCCCACCGGGAAAAAAGAATCAATTCTTTTCTCCAATATAAATTCTAGAATTGATTATTTTTAACACCCCATCGGGAAAAAGATGCAATTTTATTTAAAAAAAGAATCAATTCTCTTCTCCAGTTGGATTCTAGAATTGATTATTTTTAACATGCAGCCTACAAAGAATAGTATATTCTTTTCTCGCTTCAAGTGGAATCGCTACAGAATCGTTTTTTTTCACTTTTTAAATAGATTCTTTTCATATATGTAATCATGGTTGAATAAATTAGGTTGTCTCGTGGCTGATCGTACTCTCTTCTCAGTGCACGTAATTGTCAAAATCAATGAAAAGCTACAACAACAACTTCATCGGCTTTGCATGTTATCAATTTACGCATTCAGATTTTGTATGAGTTGTCAACTTCGACTCGACATTTATTGGAACTCGCTCTCACCCATGCGACAACCTTATTTATTAAACCATGTATGTAATACTTCAATATTGGCAGCAAACTAAATTTTTAATGAGGTTCAACAACGAAATCAAAGAGAGATAGCCTACATAAGATTTTGTTGTTTGTATTAGTATATTTGAATATACTACTACTATACGTCAACGGGGCGGTTGTTAAGAAAAATGTCTACCCAACCTAAAACAAAACAAAGCATACATATTTGTTTTGCATAAATAATAGGTACGCACCATTATAAAACAATTATAAGACCAACGCGTGAAATATGATAAAAATTTAAAAAGAAAAATTCAAACAAACAAAATTTAAACCATAAAAATTGAAACAACAGAAATTTTAAATGAAATTTTTGACAATGAAAGCACCGCTAATGAGTTTTTTTGTTATAAAATTAAATTTCGAGTACATAAAAAAAAACCAAAAATAAATAAATAACTGGTAATTTTAACCATTGAAAGGACTTTGACCTAGCTTCTTATGATCAATTGTGTTGTGCGTGTTATTAAGTTTGTACACAATTGACCGACAACCGGACCTACAGGTTTAACGCCGACTCCGAACGGCGATGAACGGAATGTTCTTATTCTCAATTAGCTTTACATGGCATTTTGATTATTCTCTGAGGTTTGCCATTGTCTGCAGAGAGGTGGCGGCCGTACAGAAAAATCATTTTAATTCAAATAATTTTTTGTCGCTGCTGGGATTCGAACCCGGGTCTCCAGGTTCGTTGACATAGAGGCCACGGACTTTTAACCAACTACGCCACGGACGCCACAATTTCGGGTACATCACAGTACAGTGTACTGCCAATATAGAAGTATTACATATATGATTATTTTAAATAAAATGCATTAACTTTCGGAAATAAGAAAACAAATCAAAACAGACTGATGCTTTTCTCACTTATACCAGAATTTGTTTTAGAATCAGTTTGTTTTTCACTTATCAAAAAAGCAAGCAAGGAATCTAAATACATTTTATATATTAGAAATAATTATATGGGTCGTAATCGATTATGGCTGGAATAAAAACGAATCAGTAAACTTTTGCTTGATAGATTTCAATTCATAGGTTTTGCTAATGTATATATTCATTGGAATACATTCTAAAATGTTAGCAATAGAATTAATTTTATTTACGATTTTTGTTTCTAGAATCCATTTTCATTTTGCCGGTGGGACGCTGACGTCCTACAAATAGTAGTACATTCTTTTCTCGCTTCCATATGAATAGCTACAGAAATCGATTCTTTTATTCACTTTTTAAATGCATTCTTTTAAATAAAACGTATTCATTCGGAAATGAGAAAACAAATCAAAACAGACTGTTGCTTTTCTCACTTATGCCAAAATTTGTTTGGTTGATATATTCGTTGATATATTGGTTGATATAAACTTTTGATTGATATATTCCAATTCATATGTTTTGCTTTAATTTATATATAATATATTCCATTATTTCATATATTCCATTTACGATTTTTTTTTTTTTTTAATCAATTCTCATTTTCCCGCTGGGTTGTTGACTTTTATATATGATGCTCAAAAAGAGTTTGAAAATAGAGCTTTTGTCTCACAGCGATTTTAAAATATTTTCTATCTCATATATTCGTCAACATTAGAGTGCTGATATATTGTTATATGAGCGAGAAAATATATAGAGGAAATTAAATTTCAAAATAAAAAAACTCAGGAGCGGTGCTTCCATTGTCAATAATTTTTATTTGAAATTTTTGTTGTTTCAATTTTTTGATAAAAATTTTGTTTGTTTAAATTTAATCATATTTCAGGCGTTCTTATAATTGTTTTATAATGGTGCGTACCTGTGATTTAGGAAAAACAAATATGATTTTTATTGGTATATGTTTGGGGCAAACGTTTTCATAACAACCGCCCCTGTGACGGTTTGACTTTTTATTTTTTGTGTAGTAATTTTCATATATTCAAATATACTAACACAAACAGCAACATCTTATGTTGTTATGGCTGTCTCTCTTCGATTTCAGAGTTGGAATACAGAAGTATTACATACACATATGTTCTACCTTATTAGCTTTGGGCACAACCTTTTTTTGAGATGCACAGAGCTGTAATGAGAAAATTTTTTCTCTCTGAGAATAAGAATAAAGAAATTGTATGGTTATTCTCTTTGAGTTTTAATTAATTATTTAAACAATGGTTATTAAATTTATATATCCCATGTCCCAACTGGGCACCATAGCTATCCTAGAGAAAAAGTATTTTTGAAATAGCGCCTGCCATTCTGAAGCTTTTCGCAGCCGAACATACGTGAGTCTTCTTTTATATAATAGTATAGATGACTGAAATAGCTTGCGGTATATATGTATATAAGATCTATTTTTAAGTTGATGACAACTAAATATTCGTTTGCGGCAAATACAACTCGCAAGCAAAGTAGTTGGTGTTGGTGAATTTTTCAGTTGCGGTAAACAAAAAATTTGTTTACGTGAAGGAGTAGAACAAATATTTGGATAAGGATTAGAGCATGAAATTGGACAAGGATTAGGACAAGTATTCAGACAAGAATTGGTAAAAGGCAATCGACAAGATTGGGATAAGGATAAAACAAAGATCTAAACACACACGCAAAGAAAAAAAACGTTTATCGCCAGTTTGCCGCAAACGATCTTCGTTTGTCGTGCTTGAAATCGTTATTTGCAAACGTTTCAACAGTTGTCATAATAACAGTTCAGTAGCGAGAAACGCGTCATATAGTTGCAGGAAATTAATTTCGTTTGTCATAAACGCGAGTGATTTTTAAATTGCAGCAATTGAAAACTTCGTTTTTCCACACTGAAAATTTTGTATATTTTTCCCTTCGTTGTATAAACATAACGCTTATAGTTTAGAGTTACTTTTTGGACAAATTGTTACTATATAACGAAATTGGTAGTTTGCTTCATACGCGGACGGAGATAGCAACGGAGGTGCATAAGAAGACGGACGGACATAATGAGAAAAATTATTAATATAATAAATAATAATGACCGAAATAGCTTGCGGTATTTATATATAAGATATATTTTTAAGTTGTGACAACTGAATATTCGTTTGCGGCAAATGCAGCTCGCAAACGAAGTATAGTTGGTGAATTTTTCAGTTGTGGTAAACGAAAAATTTCTTTGCGTGCACCTAAAACAATATTTAGGACAAGATTGGGAAAGGGACTTGAATAAGGACAAGTATACAGATACGCTGTCACGTCAAAACCTACGGGTGTGTCAACGATATCGCCAACTTCTTTCTTTTTTATTTTTTTTTTTTTTTTTTTCATTAATTCATTTGTAATATAAAAAGCCTTGTTGGCCAAAATACAATATTACAGTAAGTAATGATAGAATTCTTAAAGTTAAATACAAGTTATCCATTGATTAATTAATTCTTATTTTTAAAATATTAATCTAATATATAGGCGGCTTTCCTATGGACATATGAAGAGTATTAAGAAAAAATATATAGAAGAAAAAAAACAGAAGAGAAGAAGATAAAAGAAGAAAAAATAAGAAAAAGAAGAAGTAAGAAAGAAAAATAGAAAAGAAAAAATAAAAGAAAATAAGAAGTAAAATGTATTTTAAGATTTAAAAGAAATGAACTAGAACTTTAACGGAACTTGAGAATGCTTTAAAGTGTATTATTTTCGGTGTATTTTATAAGTGTCGTTTTAAAAGTGCTAGCTGTTGCTGAAAATGAACGAAGACCCACAGGTAGTTTAGTCCAGCATCGAGCAGTTCTAACAAGAAACGACCGGTCAAAATTAGAAGTTGAAATCTTGGGAATAATTATTTGCGGATTTCTTGTGGATTTCTTGTGGAGTGAGAGAATACAAATCTGTTCACCATGTAGTTTGGAATCCTTGTTTTTATGAATTTATAGAAGAATAATATTAAACGAATTTTAATAAAGTGTTTAAAGGCATACATTTTAGAAATTTCAAGACATAATCGGAGACATGATCACGCCAATGAATACTATACACATAACGAACAATTTTATTAAATATTACTCTAACTTTTTTACATTGTATCCAACGGTACCAGAATGAACTTTATTGCAATAAGATAAACTAGACATTAAAAGGGAATGTGCAATCTTGTACTTAACATGAAGGGGTAAGTATAAATTTGAAGTGTATGATTTCCTTAGAGTTGAGCTTATCTTATAACTTAGAGCGTTTATGTGGTGTTTAAATGTGAGTTTGTTGTCAATTATGACACCAAGACATTTAAGTCTGTCGACAAATTCAATTTGATTGCTTGCCATGCGAATATTTAATGGAAAAGTGTCGGACCTTGACGGGCTAAATTTTAGTGCCTTCGTCTTTTTTGGTTTTAAGATGAGTTCATTGGATTCCATCCATGATGACAAATTACATAAATTGAAATTTATCACAGATTCAAGGACATCATAGTACTGATACTCTTCAGAAAACACAAGCTGAATATCATCAGCAAAAATTAAGATTTTACAAGCATCACGATCTACAGAATTTACTACATCATTTAAATATAACATAAAGAGAATAGGACCTAAAATAGAGCCTTGGGGAACACTAGATATATTACTCAACAAACCAGACTTGAGACCATTATACAACACATATTGCATACGATCACAGAGATACGACAGCAACAACTTGCAGGCGGAGTTTGAGAAATTAAATTTATTTTTGAGTTTATTTATCAGGTTGAAATGACTTATTGTGTCAAATGCTTTCGTGATATCAAGAGATATCAGAACGCTAGTTTTATTATTATTGAAATTTTCCCTGATTGAGTCGGTAAGTCCAAGAAGTAGTGCTGTAGTATTATAAATAAAAAAAAAAATAAATAACTGGCCATTTCAGCCCTTGAAAGGACTTTGACCTAGCTTCTTATGATCAATTGTGTTGTGCGTGTTATTAAGTTTGTACACAATTGACCGAGAACCGGACCTACTTGTTTAACGCCGACTCCGAACGGCTATGAATGGAATGTTCTTGTTCTCAAGAAGCTTTACATGGCATTTTGATTGCTCTCTGAGGTTTGCCATTGTCTGCAGAGAGGTGGCGGCCGTACAGAAAAATCATTTTAATTTAAATAATTTTCTGTCGCTGCTGGGGTTCTAACCCGGGTCTCCAGGTTCGTTGACATAGCGGCCACGCACTTTAACCAACTACGCCACGGACGCCACTATTGTAGTTTTATACCCATTTCTAAACCCAGATTGAACGTCGTCAATAAGGGAGTATTGATGTGTATGTTTCAAAATTTGATTTTTTATAATACTTTCTACAACCTTAGACATTGCGGGAAGAATGCTGATCGGTCTAAGATTGTCTATAGAATTTGTCGTCGAACCATTTTTTGGTATGGGTACAATACGTGATTTTTTCCAAGAAGTAGGAAATTTTAAAGAAGTTAGGATATTATTTACAAAAAACAAGAGATGATTCTGTATATAGGGGAACATTATTTTCACAAATCTGATTTGTATATCATCACATCCAATGGCATTAGATTTAATATCGTAAATACCTTTTTGTAGATCTTCAAGATAGATATTTTTGTGAGAAAGGCAATTTTCACCGTCACTTTGTTCATCAAAGTCAAAAAGTTCAAAATTGTTTCGTCTTTGATGACTCAAAAAGTGTTGATTTATGATATTTACTCATCACCGGTTAGTGAATCACAGATAATCATCGATTAGTGAAGATGAGTCTACACACCCATTATTTCGGAGTGTATTCCACATTTGTTTGCTTTTAAGGACTTCGAATAAACGCGAACAGTTAATCTTATATATTAATACGCAAACATCGAATGTTGTCGTACACTTTTTCAATATTTATTTTAGAATAAGGACAATGAAACGTACATCATTCAAAAGGTACTCCACCATAGATGTGCCGAATTATGTTAGATTTTAAATTGATGACCTTTGACCCGAAATATTGACGTTGAAAGTTTATATCAATTTTAGTTAGGGATCTCAGAACTGGGAAGAGGTAGAATGAAGAATGTGGTCTCAGATGAAAGGTCTGGCTGCACAATATGATTGAATATAAGATTGGTCACCTTTGACCTCAAATATGAGCGGAAAAAGAGCATTTATTAAATAAAAGCTAAACTATAAGAGATGGAAAAACATGACATAAGAAAGAAATTTAGACATTCATAAGATGTGCAAAAAAAAATTTAATATTTTTCACCATCGTTTACGGTTACCTTACAATAAGCACTTTTTCATGTAACAAGTATCAATATATATTGTGATGGTAAAATTGCTTACAAATAGTAAATTTTGAAAAATTTCCGTTATTTTGACATCAAAATTATTGTGATATCTCGAAAACTATAGATGTTTTCAGTACAACGTTTTTTGTATGAAAATTCGTTGGTTGACAAAAATAACGGTATACGAAAACTTGTTTGCTAATATTTTCCACGAATAGTATGTTAAAAAAATTTCCCGTTATTATGACATCAAAAGTATTGCGATATTTCGAAACCGGTAGATTTTTTCCATGCAATGCATTTCTTAAAGCAATGTCATTGCCTCAGAATGAGAAAAAAGCAATTGATATTTCAAATTTTGATTTTGCATGCAAATATCTCAGCCATTTTTCAATCGATTTTCCTTAAATTTTCTTTGTCTGAAAGTTTAATTAAATGACTTTGGAGAAATAGGAAAATATATACCGTTATCTTACCAATGCAATTTCTTATGTTGTTTTCAAAAAAACTCTAAAATATTCAATTTTTGCTCAAAAATTAGACCAGACATTCTTTTTTTGTAATTTTATTTTTTTTTTTTCTATTTTCTTCTCTCACACTCTTTCATATACCATATCATTTATTTGCAAAAATTGCTTCATTTTGACACATCATTTAATTAAGTGTTTATATCATCGAAAATCATGAGCTACCCCCTATGATTTTTTTGATGAAAATTACATTTTTCAAAATGTTGGTTTTGTATTTTTTATAAAGTTCTACAGCTAAAAAATAATTTCTGTGAAATAATTTTTCAAATATTTCAAACCACTCCAAAGTTATATACACAAATCTATGTTTTAAGCCATTTCCTGGGGCAAACATTCGAAAAAGTTGGGGTCTTATTACGACAGCCAGTTTTTATACATGGTCAATTATATGTATGTCGCAACAAGTAGAGTTAGATCTTTAGATAGCTTAAAGTTTTTTGTTTCTGAACATAGGGAACAAGGTCATTTGGCGAATGATGAGAGAGTATTCACAAAAAATATAGTTTATACGGAAGTTTTTAATCATTGAACCCACCTCATAACTATTGATTTTTTTTTAATAGAAGCATACTTTTTTGTTTTAAGTTAATTATTTTATCGGAATTATTTTAATTAATGATTTAAAACTAATTTCAATGGTCGAATTTCGGCCACAGGCGATACTAGTTCTTTTAGTTTTACGTATAAAGGACTTAGGTTTATTACGATATTTGCAGAAAATTTGCCAGTTTGATGCAGTTTTATCATCGAAGTATGCTTTTAGAGCGAGTTCATGTAACGACTTGGCATACACAATCTCCCTAGAACTCAAAAAATTGTTTTTTATTTTGAATTTTGTAGTAGGTACAAAAGTAAATGCTTTAGCTTGTACATCATTTGTAATGTAAATTTCTCGAAAATCGAAATTATGGACAAATGAGTTAAGGTTTTCAAAGTTAATATTATTATAATTACGATGTTCAACAAATTCACACTTACGTATCACTGGAAAATCTATCGAAACAAAAATCATCGCATGACGGGATATAACCGGACAGAACATTTGACCAGACAATTTCAAAATCGACATTTCACTAATCAAGCAATAGTCGATGAGTGAGGTTGTTTTGTTTTGGACATCAAAGTGAGTAGGGATTGAGTTGTGAACAAGAGTCAGATAACAACGCTGACACAAGGATCGCATATTTCTCGATTTACTTACATCAAAAACATTTTGATTAAAATCACCAACAATAACAATATTTGAATATCTAACAAACAGCTCCGAAAAAGAATCTTCAAAACACACAATGTCACCGTGAGGGAGATAGACAACACCGACTAAGATTTTTTCTTCATTACAACTTATTTCAATAAACAAAGATTCACAAACATTGTATTCTTCAGATTAGAAAACAACTCTATATTTAATGTTTTTTGAAACTAACAAACCAACTCCTCCACCTCAAATTTCAAATAATTATCAAAGTGTCCTGAAAAATCTATGGAATTTTCTTGTATGCAAGTCATTATACTCAGTAGAATGATGTTAAAATAGGCCTTTAGTCAAAATTGGCTATAATTTCTTAGAAATTTAATTGATTTCCAACATATTCGATTTTTTTTTTAAATTTTTAGCCATGTAAAATGTTGCTCCACTTTCAACAGCAAAGTACTTGTACTTTACTTCAACTCCGCTCAGCCTCTTTCTTTTTTTTTATAGTTAGTTTAACTTAAATGTGGCATTAGCTGCAGGCTAATGCCAAATAGCAGCAACTTGGAACTTACAACAGGCTCAATATTTTTATTTTATATTTGCAATTCGTTCAAAACGCTGTTGGTGGTTATTGTTTTTGGTTTTTTGCTATTGTTAACAAGCTAAAATACAAATAACATCAGATGATGCATGTAGCAGATTATTTCGAAAGCGATAAAATTAAAGCCAACTTATTTAAAATATTGCATTAGATGGAACGGAAGGCGAAGCCATGCAACTGCCAACAAGAAAGAGCCTTTAACAACGCCACCAACACCAACGACAACTTGGCCGCATGCTTGCGCCATCATTAGAGCCAACATTATATGTGCGCATGCGCAGCACACTTTTGAGTTTTTGCAGGTATGTGTTTGGTTTTTTTTTTTTATTTTTCTGAAAGAAGTACAATATTTTTTTATCGCTCGATTTAGTTTTATATTTTTTAAACAACCCGCTTTAGTTTGTAGCTCACGGGCGCAAACTGCTCAATGCTGCATATGTCGTACATTGCAGTCGATGTTATTTTATTGCTCCAATGCTGCTGCTGCTGCTGTTGTCGAAGATTACAACTTAATTGAAACCTGTAGGATGCAAAATCATTATGCAAAATTGAAAGAACGACTTAGAGCGCAGCGACACAAACAAACGACACACCATCTCAATTGAGACGTTGCCCCAGGCTGAAAAACCAGGAAAGACAAACAGACAAGCAACGATGATAACGTTAGGCCACATTTAAGGCCGTCTCGACCGTCAGTATCGAGTGCGCGTCTGCGCATCTGGGCGCATATAAACCACTAGAATAATTTGACGTAAAACCACTTTGGTCAATGTCACCATGGATTGGATTGGCTTGGCTTGGATTGTGTTTTTTTTTTTTATAGCATTGACTACGCTGGCTGTGTGCCTAGAGTAGAACATAAAACCGGTCAAAATAATGTTGCTGTTAGTAGCTAAAGCCAAGAAAGTGACATGCTCTGCAGGATGTTATGCATCATAAAAATTATTTTTATGGTCACATTTAAGAGATCTTCTCCGATGTTGAGTTGTCGCAGAATATTTTGTATATGAAAATAAATAAATTCGAATAATGCTATCATGGTTATAATAACAATAGTTAAACTTAACTGAATGTCTTAATCTTTTTTCACTTTCTTACATAACAAGCCATAATGATTTGCTTTTTAGCATCAAGTTATTTTATTGAAAATCGTCTTATTTTGATATTCTTAAAAATGTTTAAAATGTTTATTTGACATACATTTATTAACTGGTTTGGCCACTATTCTAATCATTTATGCAAAAATTATGCCTACATAAACGTAAGATTGAAGACGGCAAAATAAACCCGCACAGCTCAACTTGAACTAGATCAAGAACTATCCAGAACTCACCAATAAAAATGTGGTATTTTATGCGTTGCCGACCCGTACCCAATGGGGGGGGGGGTTTTTGGGGTTAACTTAAAAACTACGCAACCGGTTGTATATCATATTTTTAATAGATTTTGAAGATATTTTTTCCGCACTTATTAAATAAATAATGACTTCGAGGACAATTTGATCAGTCAGTGATGATTACTTTTGCAATAAAATGTATTCCTTTCGGCAAAAAGCGTTTTATTTCTCAACAGAGTCTCTTCTTATAATGACACATCAAAGCGTTAACCGTTTTTTCCATTTTTTTATTCGTTCCAAATAGGGTATGCAACTATTCGAAATTATAAAACAACCGGTCTCGAATAGTATAATTTTTACAAAACCGGTTTTCGAATTATTCGACCAGAAAAAAACCGGAAAAAACGGTTTTTTAAAATTAAATAAATTTGCGACTTTTTTACCTACATATGTATATCTTATAGTTTTTATTTAACAAAAATAGGAACTATTTTTTAATAAAATAAATGAAGGTACTTATGCTGTACTACTCACTGAACCGTAAGCGCAGGTTTTGCGTAAGATGATAGTTTTGCGAACGTTTTTTGGCAGATTTTTTTTTTTATTTTTGATTTTTTATTTTGTTGCTAGAAGTGCTTGCTATAGAAGATTAAATTTGTTAAAACTTTTCCCATAAATAAAAGATACAGTAGTTTCGACTATGTCGTAACACAAGACGTAGAATTAGTCAATTCGCTTTTGATGACATCTTTTTTAAAAACTATTTAGCAAAATATTTATTCCATACACCTGAGCATATGACATTTAAAAGAGTGCCGGAGAGGGTTAATATGTATGACCGACCCCCATTACTTTTGCAAAAGGAACATTTTTGCGTTTGACACCTATTCCTTCCGATCACTCCTTAGGGGGGCTTCCTTTCAAATATTATGGTTTTTGTATATTTATTCCATACACCTGAGTATATGACCTTTAAGAGAGTGCCGGAAAGGGTTCATAGGAAGGGCTGACCCCCATTATTTTTGCAAAAGGAACAGTTTTGCCTTGGACACCTATTCTCTCCGACCACTCCTTAGGGGGGCTCCCATACAAATTTTATGGTTTTTGTGCCGGAAAGGGTTAATATGTATCACTGACCCCCATTACTTTTGCAAAAGGAGCATTTTTTCCTTTGACACCTATTGCCTCCGACCACTCCTTAGGGGGCCCCCATACAAATTTTATGGGTTTTGTTTATTTATTCCATACACCTGAGCATATGACCTTTCAAAGAGTGCCGGAAAGGGTTAATATGTATGACTGACCCCCATTATTTTTCCAAAAGGAACATTTTTGCGTTTGACACCTATTCCCTCCGACCACTCCTTAGGGGGGCTCCCATACAAATTTTATTGTGTTTGTGCCGGAAAGGGTTAAGATGTATCACCGACCCCCATTACTTTTGCAAAAGGAACATTTTTGCCTTTAACACCTATTTCCTCCGACCACTCCTGAGGGGGGCTCCCATACAAATTTTATGGTTTTTGTTTATTTATTCCATACACCTGAGCATATGACCTTTAAGAGAGTGCCGGAGAGGGTTAATATGTATGACTGACCCCCATTACTTTTGCAAAAGGAACATTTTTGCCTTTGACACCTATTCCCTCAGACCACTCCTTAGGGGGGTTCCCATACAAATTTTATGCTTTTGTCGATAAAACTGGAAACTGTCGATAAATAGGTAGCAAGTTTAAGCAAACAAAAACATCAAATGTTGGCTTTATATTTCATGTAATTGTGTAAAATTTATATAAGTTAGAGAGTTCTAACATGAATTTTTGTAGCATTGAGGATCAAGCAGACCAACAAGTGCTAACATCAACATTGTACGATCAGTACTTTAGGCCCACCAAAGGCTCAAAAAGTAATGTAAATACCGACACCTGATCACTATCAACCACCCTACTTACCTCCGAGAATGACGTATTCTACGTCAAAAACTGAACTTTTTTTTCGAAATTCATAAAAAACTTATTTATGAGCTCAATCATAATAATTTCTTCTTATACAAGTTATCGATATGCAATAACAAATAATATTATGCAATAATAAAATTTATAATTCAGAAATGTGCATTTTTTAACTCATTTCTGAACAGAAAAAGGTGCGTTGTCTAAAGGCAATTCAGTCCGGCAATTGATTCAAAAAGGGTTTATTTCCGAGTGCCGAAAAATAACTTTTCTAGGGATCTTTTTTTTAAGTAATTTCCGAACAAAAAAGTAAAATATATAGTTCTTTATTTAACTCATTTCCGAACAAAATAAGGTTAATTTTTGAGAGGCATTTTAGTCCGACGAATGATACAAAAAAAGGTTCATTTATGAGTGCCAAAATTGAACGTTTCTACCCGACATGGTTCATAAATGAATTCGAAAACGGTAGTTTTGATTCACTGGGTAGAATTATGTTTCGAGTTTTTCTTTAAGTCTTTTTAACACATGTTTTATATATTTTTAGGATTATTTCTATATTGTACTTAATGCTTTTAAATTTTTTTGTGCATTTCGTGCAAGAAGCCTCGTTGAATTTCGTATCTTTTTAAAAAAACACTTTCAGACTTCGGAGTTCATGTCAAGCAGTTGATAATTCAATATATTTTTTTTTTTAAAAGAATACATTCTTAAATAAAAATCATGTTTAACTTACATTAAATACGCCAGCCGCTTGTAAATGCTGTTTTAACAAAAGAAAGCAAAATGACCAAAGCATATATTTAAACGAGCTCAAATAAAGCAAAATGAAATACATAGAAGCCAGAGATAAGAAATCTTGGAAAAGTTAGTAAAATGTAAAAACGTAAGTAGAAAAAAAGGGTAGCTCAAATGCAATAAAGAAGTAGTTTGAAGAATTTTACAATTTTGAATTGGAGATTTATATATTTAATAACTATTCGAGCAGTCGAATAATTCGAGCCAAAAAACCGGTTTTCGAATTATTCGAAAACTGCGATTTTTAAAAAAACCGGTTCGAATAGTAAAAAAAAAACCGAACCGCCGAATATTTAAAACCGGTTTTGCATACCCTAGTTCCAAATAATATCTTTTATCAAGTTCTAAAAATAGGCGTTTTTTCAGTGAAATCTTTTACCGCCGAACCATTTTTTCAGGTTTGGAAATAGGAAATAGTCGCAAGGGGGTAAATCTGGAGAGTATGGTGGATGGGGTAAAAGTTCGTAGCCCAATTTAGGGAACTTTGCCATGGCGACTACAGAAGTTTGCGCCGGTGCGTTGTCATGGTGGAAGAGCACTTTTTTCTTCGCCAAATGCGGTCGTTGTTGCTTCAAATCAATGTCAAACCTGTGAAACTTCTTGTAGTGGTTACGCGGGTGCGCTTATGATAGGATAGCTTTATCATATCCAAATATTCATGTAAAATGAGATGTACCCGCTCATTTGAGATGCCTACAGCCTCAGCCACCAGACACACTTTCATTCTTTGATCATCCAATATCATTTCATTGATTTTATCGACGATTTCTAGTGTGGTAACCTCTTTGACAAGGTTACATTTTACCGCGCAGGCTTCCAAAAAAGTTTAAAAAGTTGAAATTTTTCCAAAATGGATCGACGTTGCATGAAATTGTTACTCACTGAGTATAGATGCTATATTAAAGGTACGACAGTGAAGGTTTGTTCTTTGACTTTATAAAAAAAAAAAATAAAAAAATTAAAAATAAAAAAATTAACGATGTCATCCAGACTGCGGGGAGTTGATTAAGGGAACTTTTTCATGCATTTATGAAAGATTTTATTTTTAAATTTTTTTTGACGTAGAATACGTCATTCTTGGGGTGGTTGATAGTGATCAGGTGTCGGTATTTATATAACTTTTAGAGCCTTTGGTGGGTGGGGTGGGTGGGGTGGGTGGGTGGGCCTTTGGGTCATCTAGCGTGAAGACATTAATCTTATAATTAAAAAAAAAGCATACTTTTGGGGACATGTTGTTTTTAACAGACTCGCGTAGCCCAGTAATACTGAGTAATTTTGAGGGCATGCTTTTTTAACAGAATCTGTTATTGAAATGTTAAAATTCCACAGCCAATTAAATATCCGGGCATATTATCGACAGTGAAATTTTGACACATGGGTTGTTGAACTTGGTGGCATTGAACAAATTTTGTTTGCTTGTTTAAGTTTTCTACCTATTTATGGACAGTTTCCGGTTTTATCGACAAAACCATAAAATTTGTATGGGAGCCCCCCTAAGGAGTGGTCGGAGGGAATACGTAACAAAGGAAAAATGTTCCTTGGGCAAAAGTAATGGGGGTTGGTGATACATATTAACCCTCTCCGGCACTCTCTTAAAGGTCATATGCTCAGGTGTATGGAATAAATATTTTTAAAAAAAATGTCATCAAAAGCGAATTGAATAATTCTACGTCTTGTGTTACGACAAAGTCGAAACTACTGTATCTTTTTTTTTTTGTAATTTTAATTATCTAGACTGCTGTAGAGGGCGTCATGCAAGAAGTCTGTTTTACACTGTAGGACACTTTGTGGATCTCCTGTAACAAATTTTTGTTAAATTCAAAATGGATTCTAGTATTTTAAGACTCAAAACTAAACAAATAAGCCTTCAAAATGTATACTTCACTAAATTTAGACGCTTTTATATGAAAGATTCTGAAAAAAATCAAAAAAATCGCCTTTTTTTGGGGCGATTCAACACTATATAAAAAAAAGTGGATAGTTTGTTGGATAGTTGTTCTTATAAATAATCATAAATTTTTTGGTTTTTAAAAAACGGTCAAGTAGATTCGGACAAAAAATTTCTTACCAGTTTGAAAATGGTAGTTTCGAAAAAAAACGGGTTTAAAGGTCTTTACCACAATCTATTAATACCCGGACGTCATTAAAAATATAACAACATACATATAAGTTTTTTTTAGTGAGAATTTTTTTAAAAAATTTTAGGAGGTAATTTTTGAATGTAAAAGGAAGCGAAATATGTAAAAAAACATTTTAACGTAACTACAAATTTGTTCCATGGAATTATTAGTCGCTAAGTCAATGTGCCATGGTTGAAGATATTAGACGACAGTAAGTAAAGACTTATGAGAAGACAGTAAAGACTTATGGTCAGTGGCGGATCTAGGATTCGCCAAAGGGGGGGCGGGGTCTGAAACGTCTTTTTGGACTTTTTTCATTTTTTTCCATTCTTAAAATTCTCCAAAGGCCTTTCAGCCCGTATGTAGATCCGCCACTGCTTATGGTTATGACAAAAATAGACAAACAATTCATGTCGTCGTGAGAATGCGGAGAGAGCCGCTACAAGATTAAATATGAAATAATCAAGCAACAGCATTGCATGGAATTATTACTCAACAAGTTTATGCGTAAAGCTAAATTTTGATAATAATAAATAACGGTAAGCAGAAATGAAGGGTTTATACATTGCTTTACGATAAAAATAAAAAGAATAAATAATGGCGTCGTAAGGTAGCGTAGCAGCTTTTGACACAAGAATGCAATAATGTTGCATGGAATTATTACTTGCTGTGTGGAAGTGCTGCTAAAAATGTTCTTCTGCAACAGCAAAGAATGGTCCTTTGACCTTATAATGAAAATGAAAAAAAAAACAAAAAGTTGGAGCCACGACGCCATGACATCAACCGCTTAATGCAGTAAAAATGCAAAATTTATGAAAAAACGTTGCATGCAATTATAGCTCCGTGACTATTGGCGCTGCGGTAAATTTTATGGAACGAAAGTAAAGCTGAGGTTTTTGGTCACATGACAAAAATAAAAAAAAAAAAAAAACTAGCAAGAAATGATCTTCGATTGGGTCGAAGTTAAAATATCCCCACGGCCGAACCAAAGTATATTCAAAGTCTTAAATGTTTGCAGGTAATTAAATGTTTTGTATTGGAGGTAGGCGGTAGGAGGTAGGGGGTAGGACATTTAATACTCAGAGTGCATATTAAAGCTTATTTGCAAAATTTCAAGTCCATATATTAATTTTTGTGCAATTCTAGAAGATTTCACCGTTTTGATAAAGACGGTATGGGAGGTAGGCATGGTTTTTATCTTATTTGGGAGAATTTCATACTCAGAGTACATGTAAAGGGGCATATGGGTTAGAAATTTTTTAAAAAAAAAATTTTTTCGGGAATTTTTTTTTCATAGAAGAAAAAGATACCGTTTTCAAATTTTGCACATATATTAACTAACACTTATAGAATACAAACAAAATTGCAGGATATCACCAGTCTGGAACATCTGAGGAAAAAATAAAAAAAACGAAATTAATCCTTGTTTAAGTGGCTATCGCCTGAACTAGGGTAATTTTTTTCCGCCGAAAAAAAAACAAAATTTTATATTCTTTGAATGTTAATTAATATATATGCAAAAAACGAAAACGATATCTTATTTCCTTCTATAAAAAAAAATCCCGAAAAAAAAATTTTTTTTAAATTTGTAACCTATATGCCCCCTTAAATATATAAAATATCATAAAAATGTACTTAAAAGAAAATAAAGGATAAAGAATAGGACAAGGATTAGAAAAATCATGAGGGCAAGGATTTGGAGAAAGTCTTAGGTCAGGAATAAGATTAGGGGTAGGACGAATTTCTGGACAAAGATTTTAGCATGCAATTGGACAAGGATTCAGACAAAGATTTAGAGACATATCTAAAATAATAAAGGGTGGTTTTTTAGCAACTCGTTCTATCGACTGTAATAAAGATTTCATACATTTCTCTAAATTGTATGTGTTTTTTTTTTTAAATCAAATCAAAAAGCTCTTAAAATAACCCTTTATTTTGGACAAGATTGACAAAAGGATTAGGAATAGAGCAAGAATTTGGACAAACTAAGGATAAAATTTAAGACTATGATTAAGAAAAGAAGTGGGACAAGAATTAGGAAAAGGATTCGAACAAGGATAAGGGTAGGAAATTAAACAGGTATTAACTCAAGAGTCTGGGAAAAGAATTAGGCCAATTACTTTTATATGAAAAATAGAAGGACAAGGATGTAAAAAATTTGTTACGGCAAAACCTACGGGTGTATCCATGATACAGCCAACTTCGTTTTGCACGCAAAAAATAGTGCTTTATGACTACAAGAAATTAACTTTTTCCATTATTCCCGAAATTCATTACGTTGTCTGCTTTCAATGATCGCTGTTAAGCACAAACCTAACGACACAGCTTGGTAAAAATTTGAAATATAAATTGCCATTTTAGCTCTTGAATGGACTTTGACTCAGCTTCTTATGATCAATTTCTGCTATGCGTGTTATTCAATGTTTGTTCACAAATGATCGAAAAAGCAACCTACTATTTTTATGCCGACTCCGAAGTGCTAATGTGCATGTTCTAAAGGCACTTTAGATGACATAATTTACTCTCTGACGTTTGCCATTGTCGGCAGACCGATCAGAAAAATTAATTTCGTTTTGTTATTTCAGTTTGGTTCGAACCTGGGGCTCGCATTGGCATCGAGTGATCCCCACACTGTTTAACCCACGGCCGCAATGCCAAATTTTAAATTAAAACTCTATTCTAACATGAACAATTTGTATGCTTACTAGTTTCGAGTTTGTATGCTTACGATTTTGTATTGATTTGTAAGATATGAAGTGTTTTCATAATTTAAAGAATTGTATATTTTTGATAATTATTGCAAATTTTGTATAATTAGTTACTTAGGGCAAGAAAGAAGAAGAACTGACTCTAAGAGTATTTTTCAAATTCCTTCAAATAAAGTACAAAGCTAAGTTAACTTTGCATGAGAGAATGCCCATGGGGCATGATAATATTGATCATTTATAAGCAAATAAAGAAAACAAGAATAAATCTAAAACAGAAAGAAAAATGAAGCTCCTCTCTTTTCGATATCCGTTAAAATCATTTAACGACTACCTTTCACAATATAACCGAACTCTTCTTCCCACATTATGTAGAACTATACTTAGTATACGGAGATAGCGAACTACGAACTGCGAACTTTATTACTGTCAGATCAAAATCGTTTCGTCTGGTCTTTTCCTTTTGAATTTGATGTTTAAATTTATTTGAGATCAAAAAACTCTTTCAAGAATATTTCGATTAGCAAGAAATCAATCCTAAATTATCTCGAAACAACAGTATTTGTAATAAAATGAATGCTTTGTTAAATTCGACTGTTTTGCCTTTTTATTGGCTATAAACAAAGTTTGATAACATTTAAATAAATAAGTCGATATTTGCGTAAAAAAAAAAATAAATAAATGCAAATAAATGCCTGATATGTCAATGAACTTCAGAGTTTGAAATAATAGCCCAATATTAAGGGGGTATTTAAATAAACTACCATCTAGCTAACCAAGCTTGGAATAAGCTTTAAAACAGCTTAGAAACGTAAGCATCAAGCTTAGAAAAGCTTTATATTACTATTAGAAAATGCTAATAAAAAATATTAGAATAAACGAAAGCGATTCCTTGGAATAATATTGGAAATAAGTATTTAAATATGTTAACTTTATCCAAGTGTCCCTTTACAATTGGAAATATGAATTTAAAAAATTTTTTTTCTGTCATTATTATTCATAATATGAATTTATCTCTCTCTTAATGTCTGACCGTGTTCTTATATATTTCTTTAAGGCAAGTTTATTGCTTAGATATAAAAAAAAAAATACACTGGGGTAAATTTACCACAAAAATTCTTATTTTTAGTTTCAAAGTTTTTCAAGTCACGTCATTGACTCCTCTTATTGTAAGGGCAGCCAATTGCAAAAGTCAAATATTATTAAAATAAAAATAGGTGTGTTTTTATGTAGATGGAATCCAAGAATGATAGAAAAATAGATTACGCATTGCGCAGCTCCGTTATGTTGTTTACTTTTCATTTTGACATTTCTAGCTACGAACAAAGCATTTGTACGATCATGACGTCACGCTAGACCAAGTTTGTTTCTTGAATCTTTTGCCATTATTTCATATTTGTTCACATTCTGAAAACGACTTGACGGAAAGCCATATCGTAAGCTCATATCGTAAGTCTATCGTGACTTATGCCCTAACCAAAATAGACGAAACGAGACGATTGCAACTTGCCGAACGTTTACAATCGTGTTAAGTCTGTTTTGACATTTAACCCAAAATGAAACGAGTTCCTCCAATCGTCTGAAAAAAGAAGAAGACTGCCTGCACAGCTGTTGTTGACGAGTTGAGAAGCTAAAAGTTCGGTTGTTACGGAACAGAACGTCTCGTCAAACCGTTTCGTTTAGTTTCGATAAGTTTACGTTTGTTCATTTTGGGTTACAACATTGAAATGCATTTAAGCGAAATGTCGTCTTCACTCGTTACGGAGCAAATCGTCTATTTTGGTTAGGCCTTTAGATGCGCAAATCGTTGAAAATTATTTTTACGATCTGCGCAATCTATTTTTCTATCGTTCTTGGATGGAATTAATCTCTGAAAATGAAAAGAAACAAATTGAAAAAGCTAAAACCAGTATGTTGGCAGTCCTAGAATTCTAAATTTTTGACATGGCAACGTTACGCAGGTTTTAACGCGCAGGTTTCCAAAAAAGTTAGAAAAGTCATTTTATAAAAATGCATAGGCGTTGCATGAAATTATTACTCAAAGATTATAAAAGTTATGATAAAAGAAGTGACACGACAGTAAAGAACAATACCTTGACTTTATGATAAAATAATTAAAAAAAAAATGAAGATGTTATAGGGACGCGAAGAGCTGTCTGAGCAACGAAACTTCAAATTTGTTAAATGGAACTATGACGCGCTATATGAAGGTGTTAGTAAAGGCCAGTTTTCAACCCTCATGACAAAAATTAACAAAATATTCGTGATGTCATGTGACCGAAAAGAAAGTCGCTACAAGATCAGAAATGCATAAATCATGCAACGGCCTTGCATGGAATTATTTCAAGGTGAGCAAGCAGCTTCTGCAACAGAAATGCAATAATGTTGCATGGAATTATTACTCGTTGACTGCAAAGGCTACGAAAAATGTAATCCTACAATAGCAAATAATGGTTCCTTGACCTCATAATGAAAATAAAAAAAAATTTTTGAACCACGACGCCACGAAAGCAACCGCTTAATGCAGTAAAAATTCAACATCAATGAAAAAACGTTGCATGGAATTATAACTCCGTGACTATGGAGTTACGATAAATATTATGGAACGGCAGTTAAACTAAGTTTTGAGTCACATGATAAAATTAAAAAAAAAAAAGCTCAAGCCTGTGTTAGATAACACGGGCGCATAGGTCAGACGTAGAATACGTTAGTCATTAACAGCCTTATTCAATAGATTTCCTTCAACACCCTTTAAACGCTTGTTTAGTTACGCAATGTTTAAGGCTTTACGCAGCTTCTATGCAACCTTGCTAACATTGTTATTCATAAACATTTTTTCATTTTCTGCTTATGATTGTAAGGTTTGTGTCTGAACTATAGAAAATCTATACAAAAATTAAGAATTCCTATGGATTTACAATGGCCGCCGCATAAAAAAATGCTGCAAAGGGCGCATATGGAGCATGTCTTTGATATTAAAAGAAAAGACAAACAAAAATCATGGTTGTATTTACGTATCCTTTAAACGCCAATTTCGGCGTTTAAGTTACGCAGCTCTTAAACAACTACGAAAAATGTTTATGAATAACGTTTTCTTGTTTAAAGTTACGCTGCCTCTAAAATGTGTTTATGAATAAGGCTGTAAGACATTGAGGATGTCTTAAAGACGTGACCAACTGGGTAAGCACAATTTTGTTTCTCTGCTTCGCTTATCAATGTTGTATATGTACACATCGTTCGCTACTTGGTCATTATACTTCTTCTCTTTCTCACACTGGTTCTGTGATGAACACACAGATAATCGTACTGCTCTTACACATGATGTTATAATACATAAAATACAAAGCATATGAAAATTAATACAAAATTTGAAGGAGTTAAATTTTGATTTACTTATAGAATCAAAAAAATTATACGTAGCAATATGATTATTTAAATACAAATCAAAAGAAGATAAGATTTTGATGATAAGAAGAAGATCATATTAAATATGTTACGACCATACGTGAATTTTCTTCAATGCATGCATAAAGTATTAAAAACTTATAATGAAAGTGACAAACATTTTCTCAAAATTTTGTGCTCCAGATCAACACCCCCGTATAACGTATTCTACTTTAAAAAATAGTAAGAAATGATCTTCAACTGGGCCGAAGTTAAAATACCCCCGAACCGGCCGAACCAAAGTATATTCAAAGTTTTAAGCAACCAAAAAAATGTGTTGAATGGGAGGTAGCCGTGGTTTTCATCCGATTTTATTGAATTTCATACACAGAGTACATGTTAAACAATAAAGCTCATATGCGAAATTTCATATATTAATCTTTGTGGAATTCTAATAGATTTTCCCATTTTGATAAAGTCACTTTGTATGGGAGATAGGCGTGGTTTTTATTCGATTTGGTTGAATTTCATACTCAGAGTATATGTTAAATATCAAAGCTCATATACAAAATTTCCAGTCCATATATTAATTAATTTGAGAGATTGTACTGTTTTGATAAAGTCACTTTGTATGGGAGGTAGGCGTGATTTTCATTCGATTTAGCTAATTTTCGAACTTGATCTTTATTTCTTAGACACAAGCTTAAAATTGAATTTCATGATGATAGCTTGAAAATTACTGCTGCAATCGTGATCACAGACAGACAGATAGACGGATACGTCTAAATCGCCTCGGGTGGCGATCCTGATCAAAAATATATATACTTTTCTATACCTACCACTCCTCCTTATTGGCATTACAAACGGAGTGACAATATTACTCCGTACTCTAAATTATAAAATACCCTTTTACGTTTTTTAAATGTGGGTGTGTAAAAAAAATGGCGTCATGAGGTCTCTCAGGAAACCCCGTAAAGTAGCCGAAGTGCACCAAATGCAATAACAAAAGCAAAAATAAAAATACCTAATAATATAAAAAATAGAATTAAAATTAAAATAAAGGATAAGGATTAGGACATGGATTAGAAAAAGATGAGGACAAGGATTTGGAGAAAGTTAAAAGTCAGAAATTATATAAGAAGTAGGACAAAGATCTGAACAAAGAATTTAGCATGGAATTGGACAAGGATTAGGACAAGAATTCAGACGAGGATTTCGAAAGGACTATGACAAGGATTGGGGCAATGATGAGGACAAGGATTTCACTTTCAATATAATATTTTGTACACGATTGGCAAAAGGATAAGGACAAGAAATGGGACAAGGAATAGGCAACAATTTTCACAAGCTAAGGAAAAAATTTAAGACCATTGATTAGGAAAATAATTGGGACAAGGATTAGAAAAAGGATACAAACAAGGATAAGGGTAGGAATTTGGACAGGTATTAACTCAAGAGCTTGGAAAAGAATTAGGTAAATTTTAAGGAATAAGGATAGGATTGAGAATAAGTTTGGGAACAAAAAAAGTTTTTTTTTTAATTTTATTCGCGAAAGGGGAACATTCAAAAGGCGCGACCTTGCAGGTGGGAGTGTGCAATTTTTACGCACTAAACCTGAAACTCCGCATTAAAACTTCGTCCCTTTGTGAACCCCGTGGTACCGCCGCAAAGAATGACTTCACGGGACATGCGACAGCACTGAGCTGAAAACTGTATGGCTAATAACCATGGTTTAAGGGGTAAATAGACGTGAAGTACTCTACTTAGCCCACTGTGTTTTGTGAACGCTCAACTCTACGCAGTTCTTCTGTTATACTTTTAGCGAGGGTACTTACTGACCACTGACCAGTTCGCTTCGCTTTTCAGCATTAGGTACATCAAGTTTTGTTGTGTCACAGTTTCCCCGAGACTGTTCGAAGCCTCAAGGCGGGCATTATCGAACTTGGGGCACTCAACTAAACCATGGTTTGCATCTTCAATTGTATTTGAAGAGCAATATGGATTTACGGCGTGCTTAAATTTGAAAAAATATGCTCTGATGCACCCATGGCCGCTCAAAATCTGTGTCAGATAGAATTACACTGAGCCGTGACTACTTTCACACCAATCGGCTATGTTCGGGATGAGCTGGTATGTCCAGCGACCCTTCAGAGATCCATTCCAGTGGTCTTGCCACTTCAACATGCTTCTTTCTCTAGCAACTTTCTTCGACATGGACGCGCGTTGTTATTGGCCGTCAGGAGCGTCTCATCCACGAGAAGGTCGATGGATATCAAGCTTGCTAGGACTAATGCTACATCTTCGGAAACTGTTCTGAAGGCACAACGTACCCTGAGCGCGTGGAGTCTGTTAACAGATTCAATACCTCGCCGGTAAGACTTCGTCTTCATTGCTGAGGCCCATACCGTTCCCATATATCACGATGGATCGTACTACATTAAGGAGTAGTTTTCTGAGCGCTTGTTTGTTTCTTACAAAGGAAAGGGTAGGCACAAGAATAAGAACAAGGATAAAAATACGTTTTCACGTCAAAACTTACGGGTGTATCCACGATTCAGGCAACTTCTTTGTTTTTTTAAGCAAGTGAAAAATCACAACTCCGGTAGTTTTTGTCCAATTTTCATGTTTGTTAGCTCCTTTTTAAGAATATTTAATTGAAAAACGAGGTGTAACAATTTTTTTTTTTTTATTTTTTTTTTTTTGCAAATTAAAGCCTTAAATAACACTTTTTTCCCCATATAAATCCCTTTGACCAACAAAAGCTTGTTGCGGCACCTCTTAATCTTCATTGATCGAACTCATGTCTGAGATTCAATTCTTTTTCGAGTAAAGGAATCTTTTTAGTGAGTGTTACGAATGACATTGGCATGAATAAAGACCACCTTAATGACCAAGTAGGATTGCTTTGAAAACTTGACTCTCGTAGGAGGCCTTCAGATGTTTAAAAAGGTACTCGAGTGTATACCGAAATGAACTACATATGTACACACTTGCGTGCGTACTTCAGTAGACCTCCCCATACCTCGATATTTATTATATAAAAATTAAATTTATTTTGATCAAAGTAAAACTCTTTAGTAGATTAGTAAAAACTTTTATTCAAATGAAAATATGTTAAATTTAATTAAAATTTGTTAAAAAACGAAATGTCACTCTCAATTTTGAAGAGACAACGCCCTCAATTTTTCAGAAATAAAAAATTAATTTGTTTCAATCATAGTTAACATCATAAGATTCCTCAATAGATCAAAATGAAGTAGATAAAAGCCTTTTCTGCATTGAAGATAAGTATGTTTAAATGAAATTAAATTTTATTAAGAAACGAAACGTCACTCTCAATTCGGAAACGGCAAACTCTCAATTCTTCAGAATCTGTGCATTAATTTTGATCAATTTGTCCACAACTTTTATACGTTAGTTAATTGTTATGACACTTTATTAAGCTACTAATCTTAGTGCCTGATATCACACGCTCTAAAGCATGATCATTGTCACACGCGAAAAAAAATACTGCCAAATACATATTCATAATGTTCAAAGATACAAAAACAAATTAACTACTTGTTTATTTGTGGATGAGTGCTGTTTGAAATTTTATTCTTCTTTTTACTATTTCAAGCAAAAATATATACAAGCTCTTTAAACTAGAAACCAAAATATTTTGATGGCACATCTTTTTTTTTTTTTTTATTCAAATGCCCGATACTTTAGGGCCAAGCCGCCCTAGTTCTTAGCAAAATAAATTAGTTTGAACTTTAACTAATTTCAAATTTTGCATAAATAATGTTATATAACCATGACGCATTTAAAAACCTCCAACATGGGCTGTTTTTCTGATTTTTACAATTTTATGATCTCGACCAACCTCTTGTAGCTTCGGCAGCATCACTTTTCAAATGTGAATAAAAAGCTGGAGTTTAATTTAATTCGATTTTAATTCAAATATTTCGTTCATTAATTATTTATATAAAAATTTTACAAAATTCAATTTTTTACCATTTTCTGCACATAAAATTCCACCAAATATATTTTCTACACTGAAAAGAATCTAAAACTTTGAACTGATGAATAAAATTTTTGATTCAGAAGAATGCCATTTTAACTTTTATAGTTACTCTAAAATTTCCAATAAAACTACACAGCTAGTTACTTCAAATTTATCCTCTCAAAACTATATTATTCAAATAAATACTACTTACATCCTTATCTGGCGCTTACAATCGTCGATCAGTTTTGGCCTCGTTCGAGTTGGACCAAGAGTCGCAAGACTGTTCAACACTTGGTTCTTCTAACGGAGATATGGGTGTCCTCTTCAGGGTTGACCACCACCGGGCACCGAATCGAATATTTTTTTCGCTGGAGCGTTGTTTTCCATTCGCTCAACATGACCTAGCCAGCAGATTCGCTCGATTTTAATACGCTTAACTATGTCGATGTCAGCTTACTGCTCATGCAGCTAGTGGTTCCAGCGAATTCGGTACTCGTCATTGAAACGGCGTAAATTGAAACGAAGATATTACGAAGAATCTTTCTCTCGAAGACTCCCGAAGTCTTTTCGTCAGAACTGCTCAACCTGGTTTGTGCTACATATAATAGGACGGGCATGATAAGTGCATTTAAGAGCGTAAGCTTTGATCGTCGAGAGAGGGCTGTACTTCTTAATTGGCTTTCAGCCCAAAGGCACAGCTGTTGGCAAGTGTTATCCTTCGTTTATTCTCAATGCTGACATTGTTAGATGAGTTTTTACTGAATTCCAGGTAGACGAAGTCCTTAATAATCCCTAAGGAAGTGTTGTCAACAGTGACGTATTTTCCAAGGCGCTGGGGCAGTTTGTTTGTTGTTAATTAGATATTTCGTCTTATCTGCGTTCACTGTAAGACCCATTCGACTCGACTCTTTCGCTAATCTAGAGAATGCTGCACTGACTTAGCGCGTATTATGACCAATAATATCAATACCATCAGCATAAGCCAGCAGAATAATACACTTGTAAAATATCATGCCACTCATGCCATTATGCCTCACATCAAGAGTTCGAATGATCTTCTCTAATATTTGGTTGAAAAAGTCGCACGATAAGGAATCACCTCGTCTAAAACCTCGTTTCGTATAGAATGTAGGGGATAGAGGACTTTCCAATTTCAACTGTGCTTCTGGTATTACTCAGTGTCATTCTGCAGAGGTGGATGAGTTTTGCAGGAATACCAAATTCAGACATGGTGGAATGTATATAATTATTGGACTGTTGAAGTCGGCTTAGTAATCGGCAAAAAGGTGATGTACGTCGATTTATTTCTCTAGGGTATTCTCCAAGATTTGTCGCACAGCAAATATCTGGTCGATATTAGATTTTCCGGGTCCAATCAGATTGTTGACGTGGTTTTTCTCCAATTTTTCCAAATTTCAAGCTCTTATATATTTTGAATATTAAAGCTTACGTGTAAAATATCTAGACAATACTAGGGCTGTTCATGTTCGGTTTTTTCGAAGCTTCGAAGTATTCGAATATTCGAAGCTTCGAAGCAAACTTCGGAACTTCGAAGTTTTTAAGGCGAAGCTTCAAATGTTACTATTCGAATAGGAAAAACTTCGAAGAATTCAATTCTTCGAGTATTCGAATGATACCCAGTTTGAAATACATATTGTGTTACTACATACATATTTATTTATTTTAATTTGACAAACAATTTTTGATTGCTTTCTGAATGGGTAATTCATTGATGCAGAAAAAAATGCTACTACTTGTTTCAGTCAGTTTTTAATGCGACATTGAACGCGTTTTATAAACGTAAGCTCTCTGAAATGTACTTAACCCTGTACTAAGATACGGTTTCTATAAAACGCAAGATATCACCAAATAAACGCTCCATTCTGAGATTCAGTTTCCTTCTACTTCCAAAGCTATTCCATCTTAAAAATTTAGCTTGTATGAGCGGAGCCACTTAAAATGCCGTCCCAGTTTTCTAGTAGAAGGACATCACTCAATAGTAATTCCATACTTAATTTCGTTGTTATGGACATTTAGTTCCAAAGCCATTTGACATCAAAAGTTTGAAATGTATGTTCCGTGCTACGCCCATTGTCCAATAATCATTATTTCTTCATTGTTCTACATGTTAACTTAGGAGAGATACTATAAGGCCAAAGGTAATAATGCCAAATTTTGGCTTTCACTTGAAAAACTAAAAAAATAATCAGCGCTACGGTTATAAAGCCAAAAATGACTTTCTGCAAATGAAACATTGTTTTTGATTTTTTATCATTACAATAATGTTATAAAGCCAATATGGCCTTAGAACCTTTGGCCTTACAGCATCCCACCGTGAACTTACCTTTCTTCATGCTGGCGTTTTCTTTGTAGTTCTTCTGGAAAAATTGAATGCATCTTTAGATGCGCACGAAGTGAACTCGTAGATCCATGCGACTGCAATACTCCCTCGCATACATTGCAAATCGCTGATTGAGCATCAGAACTTTTAGTATAATAAATCCACACCCAGAATCTCATGTTTTTTTCTTATATCGAAGTGTATAACACGCACAAAAAATTTATGAAATATTTTTGAGCAAAAACTTCGAAGCTTCGAATTTTTTTACTGCCTATTATTTTGAACGAATAGTCAAGCTTCGAAGCTTCGTAAATCCGAAGTTTTTTTCCTCTTCGAAGTTTTAAAACGAAGCTTCGAACTTCGAAGCTTCGAATACTTCGAATTTCAAAAACTTCGAATAAAAGTCATAGCCCTAGACAATACATTATTTTTATTTATTAATTTCTTTTTGAAAGTTTTGCTATGCTGATGACTTCACTTTTTACAGGAAGTAGGTGTGCTTTTTATTCGATATTCGCTAATTTGAAACTTAAAGTATTTTATATAAAAGTTTAAGGGAAGGGTTCCCTCATTATGGACAAAAATAAGGCAAAGTTTGTATTTTTGTTGCAGGACAATGAAAAGGCGTACGAACTTTTGTTTTTGATGATTATATTAGTTTATTATCAGAGAATTTAAAAAAGTGAAAAAGTTGAAAAAATTCAAAATGGCGGCTACAAAATGCACATTTCCGTGGGCCCCTGCGCGCGAAACATGGTGTCCTAACTGAAATTCTGCTGCTTATTGTGGTGGACTGAAATCAAAAATTGTTGTTATTACTTAAAGATAATGAAATTTTCTATGACTGGAACTAAAATTGTTATTATCCATGTAAAATTCATTGAATAATGAACATTAGAACTAAAAGTTCAAATTTTGCTTGTTTTTTTCCATTTCAACAACGTTAAAAAAATATAAATAAATAATTTTTATACATGATGTTAGTTCAGGGCGTACAAAAAAGCATGCACTTCCAAACAGTTCTTAGATAAAGAGAATCGGATCAATAGATCAGGCCTGAGAGTTTTAGTTAGATCGGAAAACGTGATTTCGAGATAAGCGCGTTTGAAGCTTTTTTTGAAAAGTGTAGTTTGGAATAACTTTCTTTTTCGAACAATTACCACGACAAGCATGAGATTTTATAGGCTGCCATCTAGATTTTCTTTTTAAATAAGTATGCCACAATATCGACCCCTATTCGTGCATCGGTACATGAAAAAAATAGAAAGACGTTTGAAAGCGAGCGGTGCATTATAGCGGTAAACCGCCACGTAGCGCGCGTGAGATAGGTGTATTCAAGACGTTGCCATTCGAAAAATATTCGTCGGATCGAAAAATCCATTTACACACATATTCTACACATATGTGGCTTTCATTTTTTTCAAAATCGATTTTTAGTCCAAAATGAGGGAACCCTTCCCTTAAATGCAAATTTCATAAATTTTGTAAAATTTTTTGAGATTTTACCATTTTGATGAGATTACTTCATATGGTAGGTAGGTGTAGTTTTCATTCGGTTTTACCAAATTTGGAACTTTGCATTTTTTAAGTCAAAGGTTATGTGCATAATTTCAAGTGTACAGATTTCAGATTACTACGGAATTTTTTGAGATTTTACCATTTTGATGATGTCACTTCGTATGGGCGGTAGGCGTAGTTTTCATCAAAAATTATGTGCAAAATTTTAAGTATTTATATAAATTTTTGGAGATTTTACCATATTGATAATGACACTTCGTATAGGAGGTGTCATTCGTTCGGGCATGGTTTTCGTTCGATTTGATTCATTTGGGTCAAACTTGATATTATTTTCAAGAAGAGTTTAAATATTAATTTCATTACGATAGCTTTTACATAAGGGCTCTAATCGTGACGACGGACATTGCTAAATCGGCTTTGGAGGTGATGCCGATATACATATATGTCTTTCTATACCTACCACATCTCTTTATGGGATGTGGTAGGTATAGATATATGCCGATATACAGAGGGAGTGACGTACTTAATATACTCCTTACATAATCAGCGATCATACGACGAGTTTGGTAGACTTAGGGCTTCAGTTCTGGTGTCAATTGGATCTCATACAGAAAGGCCATTATAGAAAGTAATTAATTATATAAATTTGAAAATAATAATTTTAAATTGAGATGCCCAGATGATCCTTTGTACCCTCTGGGAAATAATTAATTAACTCAGTTCAAACTCATAACTGAATTTTATGAATTGAGAACGCATCTTAGAATCGACCTTAGAATCGAGTTTAATTAACACAGCGGCATTGGAAGTGGGATGCATGCGAACTTGACTGTCACCCAGGGACCCCGGACATAGTCCTACGCTTTAACCTTTTTTCATTACTTTCCTCATTTCTAGACACACGAACTCAATTTCCACTGGCATATTTGCATGTCTTATGAATTTAGTTTAACTAAGTTAACTAAGGCTGGCAATATAAAAAAAAATAAATAAATAAATATGGCAATATATACTGCAAAATTGGGGTTTTGCTGAGTGCAAAAAATGAAGAGCCACCGAAAGATATTTAGCAGACTATTGATGATGATGGATGCGGCAGAACGAAATAGCAATCTAGAGTTTTTTCTAGAGTACGTTCTGCGGCCAACACGAGAAAACGAAATTGTCGCTACAATACTTTTGGAGCATCGAGTGGAGTGGTGATTAGATGCGAAGAGACGAAATAGCTTGACCTAGTAGTTTCAGAGTATGTAAGGGTCTCTGGGGCGAAAAGCTGGCTAGAGTACTTTCAGATCGTCAGGGGGACACACGAAGAAATGAAAGGTTAATTCTGAGTAATTTCAGAGTGTCAGCTTTAGAGGTACGAGGTACCAGAGTTAAGTGGGGTGGCTCTTGAATGTTGATTAGTGGCTCAGATTAAAATTAATAAAATAGGAGTGACTTAAGGTATAATATACGTGTAAGTTATTCGAAAAAAAAAATGTTTTTTTTATTTAATGTATTTTTTATAGTTTTAAGAATATACATATACATTTTTAAATCGATATTTAAGAAAAAACAGAAGTTATAACGGTTTCCGTTAACCTATGTCTAAGCTCCATACAACAAATAAAAAACTTTAAACGCCTCGAAAGTAGTTCCTCGAAAGTAGTTCTTTTAAAACGGTTCGATAGATAACTTGAAATCTATTGGTTTAATTTCAATGATTTTTTGCATTTTGTTCGTTATTTTGTCCTTTAAGCATCCCCCCCTAAATTCAAGTATCTATTTTTTTTTTTTTGTTTTTTTTATATAAACAAAAAAGCACGCGAAAATGTATCTATTTTTCGAACTTTTTACTTCAACTTCCGCCATAATTAAAAAAAAACCCCCGCGGGTCTTGCGTAGGGGGGATGCTTAATATAAGGTCTATGCTTTAAAATGTCTTTTTTAATTTTTTTGTTTCCGATACATGGGAAAGGCCATATCCATCGAACCGTTTTGGATGTCTTTTTTTCAATGCCATTTTCAGCGCCCTCTATATAAAAGCCAGAACTGTATTTACAAAAAAAAATATTTTTATAAAGTATTTTTTATGTACAATAACCTGTATAAATTAAAAAAAAAAAAATAACTTCTAATACCAAAAAAAATTTTTTGAAAACAGCTCCGGTTTTTGGTTGTTAGACGTATATTGTACCTTAAGTATCATTCACAGTCAAGTGCGATATGTCATGAGTCAGTGTGTGTGAGTGGTATGTCGAGGTAAATCCTTTTTGCCCGGGAGACTATCGCAAGGCTGGCCCTTCGGGGAGTATCGTGTCGGCGTGGAGTTACGCAGTTGTACAACCGGATGGCAATGACCAAATGTTGTCAGAGATTTTAGATGGGTCTCGATTTCCACCAATAAATGTGTATGGTGATCCATCTAATCATTCATAATTGGTACTGTTGTGTTACAATATTGGTTTCTATCCATAGAGTATATTGATTAATTAAATATACACTTAAGTATGGTGTGTAACCGGTGTTGAAACTATTATGACAGGGCGTTGGTCGCGTCTGGAGTCATGGAAGTGACGCCCATACTAACTTCCGGAAGATGTATCTGTTGGGCATCTATTCCATGAATCTCGATTCCTTGCCAAGAAGCACCATATAATTAAGCCGAACAAGCAGGTATCTACGCTAAACTCAAGATCGGCTTTAATCTGCAGATGCCTAGCCAAACAAGAAATTAACGTGGAAGTTTTGACTGCTGCTTGTTCTTAAATTTATTGTCTAGATTTCATCCAGCATTTACAGTGTAGAACCCCTATTCTGAGAGTTTCGAAAAGTCCACTAGCACGTAAGTTTCATCGTCCATGAAGCAGCAGGAAAATTTTTAATATTTTAGCACGTTGTTTAGCCTCCTTGTTCTACTATCTGGAACTTTTTGTAACTTAAAATTCTTCAAACCAGCTACCTCTCTGGCATTCCGAACAAAACTCTCGGAGCAATTCACTTCGTGGGCCATTTTCTTGTAGAATTGTTAGGTTTCTTTTCAAACAAGGCACTGATTTTCTTTGTTGTTTCCTGGTTGCAAACCCATTTTTTTCAGCCGGTACCTGGCTTAATTTGTTTCGCACTTCACCCTCGTGTGCCATTTTGAAAAGAACTAAACCATTTATTGAAAAAAAAACCATTGATTTGCTCTATCTTCCCACTTATCCTTGTGCCCATTTCGTACCAAGGCTGTCTTAACTCAATAGGTGTAACACCTAAAATCTTTGGTTCCAAGAAAAACATAGTCAAACTCCATAAATATTTTAAATCAAATCCTAACCGTATATTGCACAAGGCTTCAAATTTTAATGATGAAATGATACTATCGATTAAAAAGGTACTTCGACACCTGCAAAAACACACAAATTAAACGTTTCAACTAATCAAAAGTTTAACAAATTGAAAATTTTATGTTATTGCTTTAGACGTTATTAAAGTCATTTGAACAATGGCCTTAATTTGGATGGACTACCGCTGCCAACAAGCTATGCGCCCATTTTTCTATCGCCAATTACATTTCACTGTAGTAAATTCGGAATTGTGCTGTTGTTGTTGTTGTTGTTGTTGTTTGCGTTGTTATTGCTGTGGTTGTAATTTTATACAGCTCTTTTCCTGCCCAATGCACCATGTAGCGTAGAAATAGGCACGCGCCTACGGGTAGCAAAATCACGATCGACGATTGATCAAGTTAAATGCGCGCAGACGCAGCGGCAGCAGCGCCTAGGAGCCAAAAACCATTAAGTATGTGTTTTGTGAGTGTTCCCAGTTTATGGTACGGCATACGGCGCGAGGTCGTCCGGAGTCAGCACAATGAAAAATAAAAAAAAAACAAAAAAATAAAAAAAAAACAAAGTAGAGAGAAAACAAAACCTTACAAAATCGTACCATTCTACAATGGATGCTGATCTAACAAGCTGAGTTTACAAACGAGTTATTGCAATGGTCAAGACCGTAATGCAAGCATAAGGACACAAATAGGTAGAGAAGGGTTAGAGCGAACTTAGAAAAGAAAGCTTGTATGCAGAACATACAAATGCTATTTAATGCTTATGAGTTCTCAAAATGCACTTAGCTAATTATGTTTTTCGACTCAAACTTTAAAGTAAATTGACTACAGATTTTCTTTCTAAATAGGTATAATAATATTTTATAGCCCATATAATTACGAGAAGATTATTCCTTATTCACTAGTTTTTTGTTGAAATGACATAAAAATCTTTTTCTTTTTTTTTTAATTAATTTTAATTTCAATGAAGTACCCAGTAGTTTTCATATTCAATAATATATTCAATAAAAAATATTAACCTATTATTCGAATATTCCTAAAAATTTTGTTTTTTATAGAGTGGTTTTCCACTTATATCTCTCGTTATCTTCAAGAATGGCATTATTCAAAAAACAGAAGACTGAGGCAGAAATATTTATCCTGACATGGTTTATATGACATAAAATTTTGCAACCGTTACCTTCTTCATTACCAGCTTAAAAGATAATTTTATTAATATTTCATCTTTATTTATTGAAATTTACTAACATACAATATTATTACATCCCAGGATCTTTTTTGGTGACATTGTAAAGGGCATCCATTATCCATTTCGATTTTTGGAAAGTGGAGTTTGGTATTTGTATTGGTCCATTTTACAATATGGAAGGTCTTATCAACGATCCGTAAAATAGTTAAATTTTTCTACAAAAATGGTGATTCTGCCCTGACCACATAGCGCGCCTTACGAGAAAATTATGGTAGTCATAATAGTTCTACTGAGCGAATAATTTCCAATGTAGTTCCAAGAAAAGTGTAGTTGAAGAAAGCGGATCGGTTACAGATATTGAAAGGCGTGTACGTACATCGTAATGTACGCTCCACCGAGAATATCGCTGTTGTTAGAGAAAGTTTGGCTGAAGACCCAAATTTGTCAATTCTACGGAGCGGTCAGCGATTGGCATTGTCTTACGGCTCGTTATGGCGTATTCTGCAAATGGATTTGCATTTTCATCCATTCAAAGTTTAGCTCATGGACAGCACTCGGAAATTGCATTCCTACTAATTTTTCGTTTACGAATGAAATAAGATTCGAATCGAAATACAGAGTAAGGCCCCTAGAACAACTAGCATTAAATGCTGAAATTTTCATCAGTGATGCTACACGCAAAGAAATTTTTCGTTTCCCGCAACTGAAAAATTCACCAACTACACTTCGTTTGCGATTAGAGTTGTAATCAATTTAAAAATATATCTTTTATATATATATACATACCGCAGGCTATTTCGGTCATTATTACTTATTATATTAATTATCTTTCTCCCTATGTCCCTACGTCTTCTTATAAATTAAACTCATTGCACCTCTGTTGTCATCTCCGTCCGCAAATTAGCAATTTGCTTATATAGTAACAATTTGTTCAAAAAGTAACTCTGAACTATAAGTGTTGTGTTTATACAACGAAGGGAAAAACACACGAAGTTTTCAGTTGAGAAAAACAAATTTCTCAATTTGAAAATCACTCGCGCTTATGACAAACGAAATTAATTTCCTGTAACTAAATGACGCGTTTGTCGCAACTGAATATTATTATGACAGCTGTCAAAACGTTTGCAAATAACGATTTTAAGTACTACAAAAGAAGTTCGTTTGCGGCAAACTGGTGATAAACGTTTTTTTTTCTTTGCGTGCAGGTGCTAGGTGGATACGTGAATAAGGATAATTGAAGTATATATGAAACTCTCCAAGCAATTATTTAAGAATTAATCAAATCATCATGAATCAAAAATCAAAAAAAAAAAAAAAATTTGTATTTTGTTTTCCATGACCTGAAGCCAGTCAACAAAAATACTTTGAGAATTAATTTTAATGAGAAGCCATTGTTAATATTCCTAATACACTAAAAATAAAGGGTTTCCAAAAAATAAAACCTCCTTAAAGGTCCCAAACTTGCTCTTCACAAACTCTAGGCTTAAAGTCATCAAAAGGACCACTCTTGAAGGAAACTGAAGGAAATTATTTAAATGTGAAGAAATACAGAACAGACGCCTTAAACGTCCACAAATTTATTTAAAATCAACAATATTTAATTGAAAAATTTTCTCTACCTATTAAGATCTTATCTTAAGAATGAAATTTAATGTTTCCATTTTACACCCCCGCACTATAGAATTAAATACAGACACTTTAACGTCAACAAAATGATCCAAAATCAACGATATTCAATTGAAAAATATCCTCTACCTATGAAACCTCCTCTTAAGAGAGGATTAAGAATGAAATTTAATGTTTCCATTTTACACCCCCGCACTATAGAATTAAAAACAGACACTTTAACGTCAACAAAATGATCCAAAATCGACGATATTCAATTGAAAAATATCCTCTACCTATGAAACCTCCTCTTAAGAAAGAATTTCAATGTTTCCATTTTTATACCCCCACCTTAAAGAGTCCAATCAAAGGATTTCGGACAATTTCAGCCCACTCGAATTCCCAAATTTTCCTAACGGGATCCCGAGATTTAAAAATTGGAAAAATTTAAAAAAAAAAACTCTTAAATATACAACTTTTTATTTCGCCGCTTCTGTTGAGGTTTTACTACGAAAAATTCAAGAATTTTAAAGCTCCAAATAATATAAAATTAAAAAGCTTGAAGCTCGTTTTTCTTCCAACATTAGAAATCGAAAATTTCATACCAGGGAAGAGATAGATAAGAAAATATAGATAAGAAAAGTGGAGTTATTTGAAAAAATGTTATGAAACCAGATATGGTTTAACCAGATTTTTCATCTTACGCTGAAGAGGCGAACTTCACATCGGAAGACGTCGCCTCATCCTTAGATGCAATCCCCAAATCGAACCATTTTAACAATGTTCATAAGAAGTGTACTTATATACATACTTCTTCTTATATACTACTCGTATACTTATATACATAGCCAGACAGGCCATGAGCTATCAATTGAAACCAGTGATAAACAGAAAGAGCAATATCTGGAGAATACGGCGGTTGGAATAGGTCTTCCTATTAAAACGTGTCCAAGTATGTTTTATGATAACCTACGCTGATGATGTTGCTATTGTCATCTCAGGAAAATATGTATCCACTGTTCGAGATTGTATGCAAAATTGTCTAAACATAAAATTCTCTCGTAAAGTGGGTTACCAGCTGTGGACTCAGCGTTAATACTGATAAAACTGAGTAAGTTATCTTTACTAGACAACACAACTTACCCACAATCAGTCCTCCAAAACTGGGAAATACAAGACTAAATTTCTCGGAACAAGATAGCATCTTAGATAGGAAACTAAATTGGAAACCCAATCTGATCGATTGTTCATGCAAGAAAGCAGTGGGTAGCAAATGGGGATTACAACCTAAGGTTACTCACTGGCTCTATACAGCTGTTATAAGGCCAATATTGTTATACGGTGCTATAGTTTGGTGGCCTCGCACTTAACAAACAAACACACCTCAATATACTTCGCAAAGTTCAACGGTCAGCTGAGCTGTACATCAGCGGAGCGCTGAGAACCACTCCAACTGATGCACTCGACATTATGCTCCACCAGACACCACTAGATATCCTAACAAAACAAATGGCTGCAAACACAGCAATCCGTCTAAAAGCCACTTCCCAATGGATGGGAGGTACACTAGAACACTCTAACATTAGAAAACTTCTTCCTCCAATACCTAAGATCGTAGACTACATCACGCAAAAACTTATTTTCGACAAAAAGTTTGATGTATCAATTCCCTCCAGAACTGGTTCCACAGTGACTTAGATGAACTCTCAAAATCATCGGTCTACCGAATACTCAGCTTCATAAATAGCTCCAATTGATTCAGATAGAGCGGAAAATAATAAACTCCTGATACTACAACGAGCCTAAATGGCCTAGGTTAGGTTAGGTTAAGAGGGAAGGGTAACCTGACGTTGCCTACACGGGGGCCTATTGGTCCATTGTGGTTCCCTATGTCTGTGGCAAAACCAAATAGATTCTTAGGCACTGGAGCAAGGTAGTACGTCCACGAGCTCTTGCAGTTCTCCGTACACTCTGCTTCCCATGTGGCGAAGTCGGCGTTGTTGGAGATTGGGACACTCGCAAAGTAGATGCTTGATGGTTTCTGTTTCCTCGACATCTCCACAGCTTCTGCAGAAGTCTGGGTGCGGGATTCCTAGTCGCGAGGCCATTGTACCTATACCACAATGCCCCGTGAGGACCCCTATAAGATACGAGTTTCATTTTTACTCATTGAAAGTAGGGATTGGGTCCTTTTTTCGCAGATTTTAGGCCAAAGATGGCGAGAGATAACACAGTCGTCTCTATTTGACCAAGAGTTATTTGTGTTATTTCTGTCTTTATCATTTATTTTCTTCTTGAATTCTCCGATTGGAGCCATGATCGACCCAATCACAGGACTTCTTTCCAGTTCAGAGCCCTCCCTAGCCAATATGTCTGCTATTTTGTTTCCCTATATGTCACGATGACCGGGGACCCAGCAGATATTGATCTTGTGGGGAGGACTGATTCTGATGAGAGCTTGCCGGCAGCCTAAGTGTGTCTCATAAGAGACAGCCGCGTTAACCTAACCTAACCTAAGTATGTTTTCATAAGTTTAACGTCGCGTGAGCGAGCGCTCCAGTGTATTCCACCCGCTCAATCGCGTCAATTGTAGACAGAAGCGTTCTTCAGTGATGGTTTATTTCGGTTTACAGCTTTTAGAATCTACAGCTTTTAGAAGCTTTTTAGAAAATGATCCTTCTGATCCCACCAAATGTAGAGCATTATTTTGGTTTCATAGATATTTTTCTTCCCCATTGGTGTTGATGATTGGACGGGCTTTATACACGACTTTCTGCTCTTGGGATTGTCGTAATGGATCCACTTTTTATCACCCTTGACAATTCGATGCAGAAGTTCCTTCCTTTCCTCCCGTTGAAGCAACAGTTCATAGGTAGAAAAACGCCTTTCAACGTCGTTTGGTTGCAATTCATATGAAACCCAATTTTATAGCTTTTGGATAAATGTCATGGCTTTAATCCATTTTCCTACTATTAACAAGTAAACTGCCAACGATTCAGAATATTTTTAAGGGTCTTCATGAAGGGTTCATAGATAGAAGAAATTTGTTAAGATGAACTTTTTCAGCAGATCTGACATTGTTGATTTCGAGAAAACAGAAACCGGAAAACCAAAAATCTTTTTAAAAACCACGTTTTTCATAATTTAAAATTTGACTTGGTAACTCTAGGTACACTCTGAAAAAATTTGTAGATTATTTATACATAGATTTATAAGATACAATTTTAGAATACTTTGGGAACAAAGGATTTTATGGGAACTTAAACTATTGATTACTTACGCTGACGTCCGGCTGTATTATTTGAGGCTACTCCTGAAAAGGTATTAATTATTTTTTTTTGTTTTTTACAAGGAAACCATCTAAGAATTTATAAAGACCACATTCTGAAGATGTATCCTAATTTCGCCTCTCTCTCTCTCTCTCTTATTAAACTAACAGAGATCGGACTCAATACAATAAAGCATATTTAATGTTGCTACCAAATCCATGCAGATTCCTTGAGTCCGATAAACCACGTAGGCGTCTAAGAAACAAGAACAAGCACAACTTCTTTAGTTACTCTGCGCGCCTCTGACGTTTTGACATGCGCCAACCTGCAGCACCAGAAGAAGCCCAGCCATGTTGCAGCAGCAGCAACAACATCAACAGCAGCAGCAGCAGCAGTAATCAAAAGAACGGCAACAACAATTTAAACGAGGTTGAAGGCAAAATTGAAATAGCTTCTTTTTTTCAACTTAACAGCAAAAATATCATCATCATTCATTCATTCATGATTTGGCTGAGGTATCTGCTTGATTTTCATTTCATGCCACAAAAGAACAGCAAGAGAAACAGCAACATCAAACAACAAACAACAAAACTGGAGTCGCCAATTTTTTGGTTGATCATGTTGTTCGATAATGATGTCGTCTCTTGATGAGGCTGACTGAGGTTAGAACAATTGTTGCAGCTACAACGAAAAACAGGCGACTCTGAGCAGAAGCAGTAGCTCGGTATGGGCGCTGCTATTCCATGCTGATGCACGAGTTACTTGCGCAGCACATGGTAAACAGCAGGAGCAGCAGCAGAAGCAACAACAACAGCAGCGAGGAAAGTTGAAACAGAGTCAAAGAAGTTCAAATCAAAGTGTTGCAGCTTGCAGCAGATAGGGGACGATGAGGGTAAGCTAAGAAAAGCCAACAAAGGTTAGAGGTAGAGAGCGGCATGAGGTTAAGTCGAATGAATCTGATGCCGAAAGCAAGCGAAGTAACAACATGAGCAAATGTGAGAGCAGCAACATCGATGTTGGCAACTTGTTTGGTTATGGTCTGTTGCAGCAACTACTGCAGCCATAAAAAAAACACAGAGTCTTAACAACAGCAACAACAACAACTAGTCAGCTCCAAGTCAAAAGCCACGTTGAGGATCATGGCATGGCATGGCGTGGCGTGGCTTGACGTTCTGCAGGTCGATTATGGTTTGGAGCGGCACGCAGGCCGGTAGGTCGTCCGGTCGGGTGGGCAGGCAGGCAGGCAGGCAAGCGGCTAGGCAGCAGCCAGCTAGTGTGTTATCAAAGCTGATGATGATTATACCTACTTGCACGCCTTCTTCTCCTGCTTCTTTTGCAATGTCCGTCCTTTGTGATTTGTTGTTTTTTTTTTCATCTTTAACAACAGCTACAAGTACAACGCCAACGTTGCCAACTTTAGCTTATTTGATTGTTTTGCCCCGATTGCTGTTGTTGCTAGTGATGTTGTTGTCGTCATTGTTATTGCTGTTGTTGTTGTTAGTGTTGTTGCTGTGGTACTGGTATGCAGTTGGAAGCTTGTTGCTGTTGTTTTTATTATTATGCGCATGCGCGCAGTGGGCAAATAATCTAAAATTGTATCTTATGTGTACCCCGGGGGCAGTTTTTGTACAAAATAGTTTTTTTAAGTTTACTGATTTTGTTGGCGTTTTTTTTTTTTTTTGTTTGATTCATTTTTTACTTCTGTTCCTGTTACGGTTCAGCGAGAAAATTACCAAAAGGTTAAGCAGTGAATAGCACAAAAAAAAAATTAAAGATTTATTGAAGAATATAGATCGAAGAAAATAATTGGCCATGGTTGAGCAAAAACCATCAAATATGAAGCCAGTAAACATTTTAGTTGCGAAATTATAAATTGTTACTTAAGGCTGTTATAAAAATATTGAAATAGTTATGTGGGTTCATAGATCCTCAGCCATTTTTGAATTATTTAACGCTTTAATTTTTGATTGTTGATTCAAAGATCAAAGATGATCCGTCGACTTATAGAGTTATGACTTAAAATAAGCCATTACAGCCCAAGAACCGCCATGGCCCTGGCTGTAACCCTGGCTGTACCTGGCTGTAACCATGGCCTCAACTGTAACCAACAAGATTAAAAATAAATTGTTAACCAAATAACATCAAAGCAGACGAAATTTCGGGCATTTTTTTCTGTCCATGCTTGAATCAATACATAAGAAATATCCCAACTAAATTTTTTAATATTTCAATATTTTTGGATGTTTTTCGCATTTTCATTATTTATTTGGACGCGAAGGAAGCAGCTGAAGCAACGAAACTGCAAAATTGTTGCATGAAACTTTTATATTCTCTTCACAAAAATAAACGAAATATTAATGACTTCATAAGACCGCGGAGAGAGCAAAAAAATATCATATTGCTCAAAATATTATAAAAGCAACAAAAATTCAACGCGTTGCATAGAATAAATAATCTGTGTAACCTGTAAGCGATAAAAAATTTTATGGTGCTATAGTACCTGAGTTCTTTAGCCTCATGACAAATAAAATTATAACGATAATAATGACGCTGGCAGGCTGATGAGGGCGCCGCTAAATAAAACGCCGACGCACCATTATTGCATTGAAATATTTGCATGGAAACTTCATACAAGAGTAAAATAAAACAAAAACATTTACACTAACAAAAACAAAAACAAAAACAAAAACAAAAACAAAAACAAAAACAAAAACAAAAACAAAAACAAAAACAAAAACAAAAACAAAAACAAAAACAAAAACAAAAACAAAAACAAAAACAAAAACAAAAACAAAAACAAAAACAAAAACAAAAACAAAAACAAAAACAAAAACAAAAACAAAAACAAAAACAAAAACAAAAACAAAAACAAAAATAAAAACAAAAACAAAAACAAAAACAAAAACAAAAACAAAAACAAAAACAAAAACAAAAACAAAAACAAAAACAAAAACAAAAACAAAAACAAAAACAAAAACAAAAACAAAAACAAAAACAAAAACAAAAACAAAAACAAAAACAAAAACAAAAACAAAAACAAAAACAAAAACAAAAACAAAAACAAAAACAAAAACAAAAGTAAAAATAAAAATAAAAACAAAAACAAAAACAAAAACTAAAACTAAAACAAAAACAAAAACAAAAACAAAAACAAAAACAAAAACAAAAACAAAAACAAAAACAAAAACAAAAACAAAAACAAAAACAACACAAACAAAAACAAAAACAATACAAAAATAAAAAAACAAAAACAAAAACAATACAAAAATAAAAAATACGAAATAAACACAAGAAAACGAAAACTCATAACCACAAAAACACAAATACAAAAATACCAAAATACAAAAAATACAAAAATTAAAAAATACAAAAGCACAAAAACATAAAAAACTGCACAAACACAAAAATACACAAATACAAAAATACAAAAATACAAATATACAAAAATACAAAAATACAAAAATAGAAAAATACAAAAATACAAAAATACAAAAATACAAAAACATAAAAAACCACACAAATACAAAAATACAAAACTAAAAAATCAAAAATAGAAAAATTTAAAAATACAAAAATAGAAAAATTAAAAAAATACAAAAATACACAAATACAAAAAATGCAAAAATACAAAAATACAAAAATACAAAAATACAAAAACACAAAAATACATAAATACAAAAATACAAAAATACAAAAACACAAAAATATATAAATGCAATAACACGAAAATATAAAAACATGAAAACATCAACAAACCAAAATACAAATGTAAAAACATAAAATCACAAAAACACAAATACACAAAAATAAAAAAACATAAAATCACAAACAGACAAACACACTAAAATACAAAAATACAAAAAAGGCCAAAACACAAAATCACAAAAACAGAAAGACATAAAAATATAAGAATACTAAAATACAAACGCAAAAACACGAACACATAAAACTACAAAAACACAAAACCACAAAAATATCAAAAACAAATACACAAAAATAATAAATACTTGAACATAAATATACAAGAACACGAAAACACAAAAACATGAAAACACAAAAATACAAATGCAAAAACACAAATACACAAAAATACAAACGCAAAAACACAAAAAACAACACACTGAAACATAAAACTACAAAACCACAAATATACAAACGCAAAAACACAGTATGAGAAACACCAAAAATACTAAAACACAAAACACAGAAATACAAACTCAAAACCAATAACACAAAAACTCAAAAATACAAAACAAAAAATCACGAAAAAAAACCAAAAGCATTACACAGAACATATAAATAAAATAACAGGAAAATACAAGAACATAAAAACACAAAAACAAAAAGTACAACAACACAAAAACATAAAATATAAAAACAAAAACAGAAAAACACAAAAATAAAAACAAAAAAAAAACACAAAAATACAAAAACTCAACACACAAATAAGCACAAAAACGCAAAACATATAAATAAACAAAAAAAAAAAACAAAACCACAAAAATACAAAAACACAACACTACAAAAACCCAAAAAGAAAACAAAAACTGAAAACAGAAATAAACACAAAAACATAAAAATACAAAAAAAAAAAAAAAAAACAGAAAAAAAACCCAAAACAAAACAAACAAAAAATGAATAAGCACAAGAATGACGTCAAGAACTAGAACAAAGACTATGGCAAGAATTAAGACAAAAGGCTGACAAGAGTAAGAACAATAACGAGGACAAAATTTAGCGCTAAGACCCGAATAAGTATAGGTCAAGGATTTCAACAAAGATCAGGACAAAGCTTATTACAATGATAAGTACAAGGACTGTGTGATTATATAGCTAACAACATCCTCTATCAAGGTAATTTCCTTCGTATGGTGTTACTATTACGTAAAATACCTAAAGTACAGTTTCAATCCTTGAAGACCCAGATCATTCATTATTTATTCCCTCAAATTATCTGTCTAAAATCGCACACTCAGCATCTATCGACATTTGGAATGTTACATCGGAAGACATAAGGATATTATGATAGTCTTCAGCTTTCTAAGCAGTCGGTGGGCGGCCTCGGTATTCGAACAGTTAGTGTGCTCTACTGCCACCCTAGGGGTCCCGGGTTCGATTCCCAGCCAGGTCATAGTCTCACTCTTTAACTTTTCTGCATTTTCTCTCCTTATTTCTAATCAACTGAAATTGCAAATTCATTATTATTTACAACTTGAAATTGTAGTTGATGGTGGAGAAGTTTGTGGATGAGATGGCCTTATAACTTGAATTGACTGAAGTAAATGCATAACACTTGCCTCTGATTCAAATTCAAAAGTTACTTTGACTTTCCACCACGCCTAGAACATCCTACTCATGTTTCGCTTGATTGTCCCTTCCTTCCAACTAATCTATCACCCCATTTCGAACCAAGGCAGACTGGACTGAATAGATTTTACACCTAAAATCCTTGGTTCAAAGCTAAAAAAAAAATAAATTAGAAAATGTCCATATCTCTTAAGTTGACATGTGAAGTCAATTTGATTCAACTGACCTATTCAACTGGTGTCCATTGCAAATCAAAACTTCCCTGTGAAATTTAAGGGAATATTTACGTAGAGTTGAAAGGTTTTAATTTTCATTAATTTTTTTTTAAATATGCCGTTTCCTGCATTAAAACCATGAGTTCCTTCGTTTACTTCTTTCTTAACTCCTTTATTCCGACTTTTTCGGTTCAATAAATTCACAGAAACTTCACCAAACTTTGGAAAAGTAAAGATAGCACGGCACATAATAAATTTCGGACGCAAATTATTTTCGATTGAGAGATATAAAGTTTTTAACATTGATATGTGTTTGAAGAACATGTTGAAAGTAAAACATTTATTCTCTGCATAGTTCAAGCTCAAAGGTATTTTGTTGGTACATCAAAGATAACGTCAACAAGGAATAATTTTCAATAATTTAAATGCTGAAGTATTTGTGAGAAGCTCTTAGCAACGCTTTATATCACAGACAATATCTAGATCAAAATACTATTTGATTCAATGTTAAATCAAGAAATTATCCACAAGAAATTGTAATGACTTCCGCTTGCAAAACTATTATATGGTGTCCATGTGCTTCCTTCACTCCATTCTGCCACCACCGCTCTGCCATCACCCCTTCTGAAGAAACGCGTCGTTGTGATCAACGTCATTATACATAGCAACGATTTTTGCCTCCTATAAATGCAGTGTGCTAGGCCACCACAATGAATTAGAAGCTCAATCTAAATCCGAGCAAAATTCCCCGTCTCACAGCGCACCCAATGATGGGATGTTAACATTAAATGTAATTGTGGGGTTCTTGCAAACATTAAAGGCCAGCTAAGAGCTGAGTGTACACACAGGTAGGTAGGCAGCCTTTCAGACAGGCAGACAAACAGGCGGACAAACAGACAGCCAGCGAAAGAGACCAACTGACAGGCTGGAAGGCATTCATTGAGACAGTCAAATACAACCTACTCGCAACCGTTTCTTGAATACTGTTGTTTGCTGCTGTCTCAATGGAAGTTGCTGCTGTTGTCGACGGTGTTGAGAAAAAAATAGCTACGCTTTTGCACAGAGGTCAAAAACACGGCGCGCAACTGAATCGAACAACTAAATTGATCGACCAAAACAATTGAATGGTAGTTATTCGCGATGTTGTATTTGCCTGCTGGACGCATGCCACCAAAATTAAAATAAATAACAACAACAATATAGGTAACAAAAGAAAATCAGCTTAAAGCAACGAAAATTTAAAAAAAAAAACAAAAATTGAAAAAACGACGTTTGACAAGATCTAAGGCCAAGCAACAACAACTGAGTCAGAAGCACCCGATTCTAGCTGCTTATTAAGGGGCTTTAATTTTATGAACCAAACTTCGATCAGACCAAATCAAGCGCAAGGTACAAGCAACAAGCTTACATTCAGTGAACACCTACATTTTTATTTACCAAGTAGGTACTTGAATACCTGAAGAGCACTGTCGTAGGGAGTGCGGTGAAGTGATGAAGTTTGCGTTTTTCTGATTTAATGAATGAACGTGCAAAGTCAGTTGAACTCACTCTATAATGGAAACGGTTACACAAAGCTTTGGTCTGACAACAAGAAAACAGGTGCGCTTCTTTTGAGGTTATACAACCAACAATAATAATGTGGAATTTTTCATTATAGCCTAAAGTATGTGATGCCCCAAGGAATTCCTTTTGTTTTCTCTGTACTTTAACTATTCGATCTAAAGAACGTACATTTTTACGTCTTCAAGTTGTACGACTTGGAAAATATTACACTTGATTTTGTTTTCAACATTTTATGGTTATGATCAAGAGAACTATCGAAATAATAAAATTATCATGCTTTGATCATCTAACGATCATGCTTTGATCAATTTAAAATTCGGTAATAAATGAAATTTCGAAATGATTAGTTGTGAAAGTGGTGTCGATGTCTTGTTTGTAGCTTTGAACCAAAGTTTCGGGTGTTAAGCCTTAAACCTTAAATATCATTAAGGATAATATTTCTATTCAAAATTCAACCAGACTGTGCAAATAAAACAACAATGGTTAATTACTCTTCAATATTGATTTTATCACCGTCAAAATAATCTCCATCGAAGGCGATAAACATAGAGACAATAAAGTGAAACATCTGTAGAATGTTCTTAGCATGGAAAAAGTCTTAAAATAATATTAATTTTAATCTGAGGCAAGTTTTATGCATTTACCTCATCCAACTGAAGTCATAAAGCCATCCTTTCCACAAATCTCTCTACCACCAACTACTTAGTACTCTCATATGTTTTGGTGTTTTACACATAAAATGAAAACAACAAAAGATTTTTTCAAAATTATTTTTGTTATTTATGGAGTCATTTCAGAGCTACTAATTGTAGAACAACTTATTCGAAATGGCCACCATTTGGTTTCCAGCTCAAGCGACGTCGATCGCAGCACGCACGACATGCATAGGAAATTTCTCCACGGACAAGAGCGTGCTTTAGAGAATCGATAATTGGGTGTCGAGTCACAAAAATTCACAAAAATTTAGCTTGGTGCCCCTATCATAAGCGACTCTCCTCCAAACCATTACAGAAGCTTGGTGGTGACTTCTCTGAACTTTTGAAACGAGTTCTGCTGCATATTTTGATGACAGAGCATACAGTCTATTATTGTGTTTTTTTATTCCGATTCCTCTATGGTAAAAATTTAGTCGTCAGTAAACAGAATTCGTCTGTGGGCATTATCCGCGTGCTTGAGAAGTAACGCTTTCGAATTTCGCTTACGTTGTTCCTTTAACTCTACCGTGAGAAGATGCCCGGTGTGTCTTTTGTATGCTTAGAGCCCCAAGTAATATTTAAGAATGCAAAAAATCGATTTCGCCAAGCAATTCATCTCCCGTGACAAGTTTTTCTGCTTTCGCAGCGGTTTTCGCTTGATTCGAGACTTCACCGCCTTGATGGCTGGTGGTGTTCCTTCAGCACGCGGACGGTCAGATTTTGTACGGTCGAATATTCCACCACACAACTTCACAGTACGATCCACAAAATTACAACTGACTCCGAGTGGTCGCAAAGTCCGAAAGATACCGCCTCCTTCCATGCACAATTTTCGAGAGAGCTCCATGATTCCATGATTATAAACAACTATAGCCGAAAATATTTTTCGCGAAAAAGAAGCATAAATGCTAAATGTCAAAAAGCTGTCAAATCGAAGCGAGTGCGTTCAGTAGTTCATTCACGGTGAGCACGTTCAGTCGTGTACCAAAACATATGAGACTACTAAGTACAACTTTTAAGTCAAAAGTATTGATAAATTTTTAATTTTAGTTGATTAGAAATGAGGGTGTTTTCTGCCACGACAGTCGTTCTTAGACGATCTTCACAAAATTCGTCTTGGACACAACGATGCCTACGCTCGGGTGTGGTGTTTTATCACCAAAAGTCGAACTAAGTTGATCGATGCATTTTTTTTCTTCATCAAGCCATGTTGAAAATCGTAAAAAATCATCACCCGAAAATGTTCACGTGTTTTTTGCTGAAATATAATTTTCAAACCACTGCAAACAACACAATAAGCGCACATACACCAAAACATTGTGAGTACTTTTTTGCTAGAAAATGTCAAAATTTCCAATGAAACTGTCAAAATTCAGCTGGCCGAGGTGGAAGGACAATAATGACATCATTTTATAAATCACCGTAATGAAACGCAACGCTAACGATGTGCATCACTTGTATTTAAAAGGTGAATTTTATTAATCACTACGTTATTGCGTTAGCTATGTTACTTTATCACGGTGAACTGTCAGTCAACAACAGTTTAGCGTTTTCCGATAAAAAATAAAATTAGCATCGCTATTGTAAATTTTTGAAAAATTTAAAATTCACCAAATTTTAGCATCTTGGCAACCATATCAGCTGTTCTCTTCAGTCAGCATTAAATTGAAATTGTAACATAAACGCCAAACACTGGCGTACCATTTCCTACCTCCGGTGCCTTTTCTATTTCTTTTAATGACATTTTAAACTGTTGATTCGTTGTTGCTGTCTTTAATATATGTTTAAACGTTGTATTTAAACATTTAAGAATATATTGGTGAAAAAGGTAATCCCTTTAGTGTCAACTCGCATGTGGCACTCCAGTTGTATAAACATATCTTCCATAAACATCCCATTCTATTGAGGCACAAAATAATCATGGCTATATAGCGCTCGTCGTTGACGGTAATACTCTTGCCGGTCTTAAAGAAGCCAAATATTCAACCGGCCCATAAAGCGCACCAAACAGTGTTTTTTTGTGCCTTAAGAATCTCTTGTGAATTTTCTGCACTCCAAATGCGGCAATTTCGCTATTGAAATGTCGGTTGAGCTAAAATGAGCCCCATCACTGAACAGAATTATGCAATAAAACAGTGGGTTGGGTTCAGTTGTTCTAGCGTTGGTCTCATTGGCTACGCTCAGCAGGCACAACTGTTGTGCAACTGAGTGTGTGCCTGCTGAACGCATAAGCATCAGTTTGTGATCAGCTCAACATGTTATGAATACTGTCAGTTTTTGGTATCTTTTTATTTTTGAGCACATCAGTTGTGCCTGCTGAACGTAGCCATTATAAAATTGTACGCCAAACTGAGCACAAATTGGCTACGTTCAGCAGGTACAACTGTTGTGCTCATCATTTTGAGTAAATGTATCAGAAAAATAAAATGATACCAAAAACTGACAGTTTTCACAACATGTTGATCTGATCAGAAACTGATACTGACAATTGTGAGTTCTCATATTTTTTGCAACTCCACCTCTGTAACATCAATTTCACTTGAGGACAAGGTTACAGCCATCTCTGCGTACACATGCGAATTCTACCTTGCGCTGCACAAATCTGAATTTTTATCGGCCCACACCGATATGAAGACCTCATCTTCTACACTTGCCAAAGTTCTTTTCAGTGCTTGTTTTGTTAATTTTTTTCAAATAGTAAATTGTACAATTTTAGAGCTGTTTTTGGCATTTCTCAGCAGCTTGTTATCTAAAAAGTTGCATCTGAACGTACCTTTTCATCTGAACATTAACATACTTTTAGGCATTTGCCTGAATCAATTAGCAATTGAGTTTTAATAAACTCAGAGAGCAAATTGAGTTCAGGTTGAGTTTCATCCTGCATAATTGTACTAGAAAGGCAAGATTTTATTTTGAGTTCAATGGCAAAACTCAATTTTGTACTGGAAACTCAAACTAAACTCTCTGTGTGAACATTGTACACGATTACGGACAGAAATACATGGTTAAATGGACTCAGTTTGTGTCATTGATCAAGCAACTATGTAATTTCCTATACCTGCCACGCCTTCGTACGGGCATTACAAACGTAGTGACAATGTTAAAATAACAATAGCTCAGGGATATAAGGATACTTTTTTTTTATTGAGTTGTTATCACGTTTCAGATGAAATTTATAACTTAACTGAGTAGCTTTTAACAAACCATCTCTGATCAATGATCCAATTAGAAAATGATTAAAATCCGCTGAATCATAACTACTGCAAATGGAGGCGCAACACTGATACAACCAATATCAGAACTCATTCATTGCAAGAGGACTCGCCACAACTTTGGCTTAATTTCCATAAACTGCGCTCCATCTATGTATTTATTGCTGATTTCAAGCAATTTACTTTTTTAATTTCAACCAGCAGCTGCAAACCGAAATGGACTTCGGAAATTTAAAATATTAATGTTAATTTGCTTAAAATCTTATCTTGACTAAACTGCATTAGGTGCCCTAAGGAGCAAAAGGAAAATAGAATAAAAACTAAAAACTATTAGCGCAGCAACTTAGCTGAACTCCAGAGTGAACTCGAAAAAATTTAAATGATTGACTACAAACACTTAAAACAACTCTAGAATTCTAGATCTTAGCAGGCATGGATCCTTAGGTGGCATAGACAGACGCCAGAACAGGTTACAAAATTCAATCACCACAATCTATAATAGAATCTGTTGCTGTTGCTGCTGCTGCTGCTGTTGGTGCTGTTGTGTTTGGAGTCTGTAGCAACCGGCAAGACGATCAGCGATCAACGACGTCTAGTCGCACCGGCCGTTGCAAATTCAATTGCTACCGCACATGTGTTCAATAAACACCTCATTCCACTCTGTGGTGCGGAGTGGCAGTCAACCATACATGCCTCGCATCGGGCAGCAACAACAACAACAACAGCACGAACATGAAACTATTTTTTCATTAACAATTTTAAACGTTACACATTAATCACAACCGCCCACTTGACCCCGTAAGCCCCTTTACTATGTTACTACTCATTCTATCATCTCTGTCTCTCATTTTCATTATGGCTAATATTGTTTTTTTTTTTCTCTCTTTATTTGCAGAAATTTCGAGATCAGTGCATCGATGGCTCGGGTCTGCCGCTACTTACAGAGGATCACCTCATGAACTCGTTGGGCATGAAATTGGGACCGGCGCTGAAGCTGCGCTCTATGTTGGCGAAGAAATTGGGCGGACCCTGTCCGTGCGTCTCCTGTGTTGCGCAGTCGCAAATGTTGGCTGCCCAAGCGCTGCAAGCAGGCTCAGCAACAACAACAGCCTCGCTAGCAGTAGCATCAACAGCAATATCCACAGCAACAACAACATTTACAGCAGCACCAGCGACAGCATCAAGTGCAACAGCAGCCACAACTGTGACAGCGGGGAGTGTTAGCTTGGTTGGCATTGGCAACGGCCCACATGGTCAGCAGCAGCAGCAGCATCAACATCAAAGAGCCACATCAACAATAGTAGCAACCAGCACAACGAGTACAACAAGTGCTGCTGCTGCTGCTGGCAATAACGATGGAAGCAGTTCAACGTCTTCCTTAACATCCAATAATAACAACAACAACAGCATGAACAGCAGCAGCAGCAGCAATATTAATACACATAATAATAATGGTAGCGAAAATAGTAGCAATCACAACAACAACAACAACAATTGCAGCAGCAGCAGCAGCACAAATGTTGTCAATAATTCAAGTGCAAATAATGATTGCTGCAACAACAACAACAACAACTCGAACATGGCTGTTCAGCGCCCCGGAAGCGCAGATTCTGGCAGTTAGTTGTTGCTTGCTCCAATTAATGTTGTTGTTTTTGTTGTTGTTCTAACTCTTGCAGTGCTCTTGGGCAGCCGTTCTCGTAGGCGTAAATGACAGTGGGCAGTACAGTTGATCATCATCTTTTCATCTTGTATGTGGTAAATATTTTAAGTTTGTTGACCAACCTATCAGTTAGTTGACGGCTACCTTTTTGCCAATGTCTTCAATGCGCTTATTTGAGGGTCTTGAACTAAAAAAAAGGGTTGAGGGTTTTTGTCTTGGCTTCAGTGCAATTTCACAAGTTTTTTTTTACCATATATTGGTGACGTCATCAAAAATAGGTCCATTCAAATTGTACGCGCTGGTTGTGTACGTCAATTTTTTTTGAATACCCTACGGAATGCATTTCGAAGATTGTTTTTCCCGATTAAACATCAAAAGAGAAGTCTATTTTGATTTGATATTCCACCAAAGTTAGCAACCATTGATGGCCGTAGATCAAAAGAGGCTCATAAAAGCTCATAAAACTCGTCCAATTCTCTTGAAGTTACACGTTGCTTAATTATAGATAAAGTCATTCTAATTTTATCACTTGTGATTTTTAGGAAATATCATCCGAAATCTAATTAAAAAAATTTTGTAATGGATCCGCTAATAACCCCAAAAATCCCCGAGTAAGAAGTTTTAGCCACGTTCCTAAAATGTTAATACAAATTTCAGATTCGTTATCAGCGCCCACAAAAGCCCCTGAGCAACAAAATTCAATCCTCAAAGGAAGTTAAATAGTGCCTGAAAGAGTCGAGGTAATAATTCTTTTCAAGATAAATTGAACGAATCCCAGAACATATCTCAAACTGAAAGTACTAAGATATTACTGAAAATGGCTTAACCTTCTGATTTTGTCAGTGCTTGTTAAATGATTAGAAAGGTAGAAGGTAAGGTTACCCAACCTAAGTAGGGTAAAAACTGTCTGATATAAAATTGAGAGTTTTTTTTAAGTAGAAAAGAACTACTTCAAATTAGGGATGTTACGGAGATTCTAGTTTTGGTTTCGAAAGGTCGGAACTTCCGTTTGATTTTACACAACCGACTCCAACTTCGGCTCCGATAATTTTGAATCGAAGTTATAACAAAAATCTAAATGTTTACGATTTAACGTATCTCACATACGAGCGCATTTCTCCGTTAAATAATTTTGATAACTTATACGAACTCTCTGGCAGCATCCGACAGCCCAATATTTCGAACTGATATTTCTGATGTCATACGAAAAGACAATTAGAAGGACAATTATGCCGTTTTCTCTATATTTGATCTAGAGATATTACGAAGGTGATTTTACCGGTACCGGTAATATTGGGCATTCGGAGTTTTTAAATTTGATTATTTGAGCTGAAGTTGGAACCGGAGACGAAGTTGTAGTCGGAACCGGAATCGGAGTACAAGACAGATTCTAATCGTGTCAGATTCCTTGAAACCGATCGAAAAAGAAACTTGTTTTCTTTTTTCCGTTTTCCTTTTCGATCGGTTTCAAGGAATGTAACATCTTTCTTGCATACACCTGCTGTGTAGACTTAATTCTACATTGTCAATAACTTGGGACCGAATATTACGTCGGCCAATGCCCCTTTGAGAGTTTAAAGGTATCAAATAAGTTTAATGCTGTGATGACATGTCGCAACCTTTAGGGTGGAGGCCTTTCTAACACCCCTTCCGTACTAAGGTTAACAGCACCCGAGTTGAGAATGCAACTCCACACCAAGCATGATAGCTCTACCCGCGATATGGGTGGTAAACCACAGTCACCACGGTACTCCCCGAAAGGCCAGCCCAATAAGTCAGACTGATGTAAGTCGGGGCCACTGATTATTACCCTTGGTATTAGTTCTCAAGTTCTTGATCAGACCTCGTAACAAGCTACTACCAATTAAACTAATCACAGTAGGTATGTTCTGATGACAAAAATTTAATTTTGAGTAACGCAGACACCTACCGTATGATCTCAATTCCACGTTGCCCCATGGCAAAGGAGTCAAGGTTCTTGGAATCGAAACCCAACCCATTCTATTACCAATACACCAACGTCCATCCAACCATTTCCTGGACGTCATTTCCATGACTCCAGACGCGATCAACGCCCTGTCATAGTAGTTTCTTTCAACACCGATTAGACAGCATACTTAAGTGTTTATTTATATTAATAAATATACTGTATGGATAGCAACCAATGATGGAACGCAACAGTACAAATTTATGGATGACTTTTTGGGTCGCCATCCACATTTATTGGTGTAAATCGGGACTCATCTATCCTCTCTGACAATTTATGGGCATTGCCACTCGGTTATATTAGCGAGTGGCAATGTCCATAACTCCACGCCGATCACACAGACCTGTTCGCGACATTGAACTATCATAGCCAGCACGTTACTCCCCGAAGGTCCAGACCTGTGATAGTCTCCTGGGCTAAAGGATTCAGCTCGACATGGACTCACATACACCGACACAGTATCGCATATTATACATGATTGGGATGATAGAATCACCACTAGTGGACATGCTACAAAGTAGATCATATCGCACCTGACCGTGTGTGACACATAGGTCACCACTATTTACAGCTTTTCAATACTGGCACTCCGAGACTACTAAGATAAAAACTTAGTACATATCGGAGTACCTAAATCTAACACCTCAGGTAGTTAGATTGATTAGATTCTTAACTCTCAGGTGAAACATCGTTTTTTACCATTATCCATCCATATGAGTTTTAAATGTGCAGTGGAACTATGTTCGGAAGTCAGCTGACTTAAATACTATCCCCATGCTAACAAATTTTAAGGATCATTGCTATTCCTTCGTAGGCATACGCTACTGTTGATCATGTCAACCGTCCACCGATTGTCATATTGGGCGACCAACTCCAGGATCTGGGTAGTCCTTTCTCATTTACTCAAGATAAGACGAACCCGTTGCCTACGATCATCCTCCTTTATGCTGGCTTTAGATAGGCTGCTCACGAGAACAGCCAGAGTTGTGCTGTGGACAGTAGAAAGGAGGAATTTAAAATTGATTTTTAAAATCCAAGTTAAGTTTCCTTAAATTTTTAATTCGAAAGTGTTATGGGGACGCCATTTTATTTATTGAAACTTAAATTTTTACATTTCTATCTTTTTCTGGACATAAATGTAGGGCAGGGGACTTTAAAGCATAGAAAAAATAAAATACCACCTTGATCAAAAAGTTCCCGGAATTTATTCAGGAAATTAAAAATACAAGAATACGCATCAAAATCTATATTCTACCCTTCAAAGTTCTCCCCATCGACTGCAACGCACTTATGCCAGCGTTTGATCCAATCCTCGAAACATTTCTTATATTCGGTTTGCGGTATGGCCATCAGAGGCATCTTCCATTTTTCTATGATCTTATCTTGGGTGCTAAAACGCGTTCCGCGGAGCGATTTATCGAGTTGACCGAATAGGAAAAAGTCGCAGGAAGCCAAATCAGGTGAATTCGGGGGTTGTTGAATGGTATTCGGTTTTTTTTAGCCAAATGTTCGCGGATAACGATGGCATTGTGCGACGGTGCGTTATCGTGGTGCCAGATCCACGAGTTGTTTGCCCACAAATCCAGTCTTTTTTGGCAAATTGCTTCACGCAAACGTCTCATAATGCCCAAATAATACTCCTTGTTGATTGTTTGGCCTTGTGAAAGGTATTCATGATACACAACACCCTTATAATCTATGAAAACTGTGAGCATCGCCTTCTTTTTCAACTGAAAACGAAGTGATTTTTTCAGTCGTGGCTCATTCGGTGCACGCCATTCCCTCGCTTGATGTCTGGATTGCGTGTCATACTCATAAATCCACATCTTGTCTCCAGTAATGATCCATTTGATAAATGTTGGGTGAGATTCGGCCTTGGAAATCACGTTTTATGCGACGTCAACGCGGTCCCTTTTTTACATGAAATTCAGGTCTTTCGACACCAGCTTTGCAGCGACACGTCTAAGGCCCAAATCATTAACCAAAATGTCTCGAACGGATTCAAAAGCAATGCCCAGATCCTCTGCCATCTCTCTAATGGCCAATATGCGGACTACGCTCATCCATTCTTTGATTTTGTGGATGATTTCGTCGGTTTTCGATGTCGATGGCCGTTCATCATTGTTCACGGACTCACGGCCACTTCTAAAACGTTGGTGCCACTGATAAACGACTGTTTTCTTCAGAGTATCGGTGCCGAAACCCTTTTCTAACATATGCAATGTCGTCGTACCATTGAAACCGTTTTAACGCAAAATTCAATACAAACTCTTTGTTGCGAATTCAATTACATTTTTAAAATTGTACAAAATCGAAAAGACGCACAATCGCATATGTACTCAATAATACGGCGTCACTTTTACAAATGTCAAGCTACCAAGCTGAAAAATTTCATTGAATGTCAATAACAGATGTGGCCACGTAAAAAAAACAGAGAACTCAAGTCAGGTGACTGAGAGCGCCACACGGTGGTGAACTTTTCGATCAAGGTGGTATTGGAGGTAGCTTTGGTATTATCGAAAGGCCTTACGTGCAGATAGTCCTTTCTGTGTAGTTGTAGATTTTAGGCAAGTTTATTCTGGTCTTTGTATATTTCTTTAAAAAATTTAATTTTTTCCAATACTTCAATAGTATTTAATCAACAACTCTTATGCATCTTGTAATAGCTTTTATGGCTTATTCACAAATGGACCATCATTTATCTCAAATTTCACAAAATCCAATGAAAGGATTTGGGGGAAACGTACATTTCTCATAACATACACCACATAACATTCTCTACATTCTAGATACTAATGAAATAAGTAACAATGGAAAGTTGTTGTGTGAATAATGCAAATGGTGAGATATATAGGCCAGTACCATTTTAGCCAGAGGGGCTTTGGAAGGGTCATTTAATTAATGTTAAAGTCGTTGGTTGAAGAAACGACGGATCATCCAGGTCGTTCCATATTAGTTTTCGTAGATCTATCCACAAATTTGTGTTTCGTAATTTTTTTTTTTTTGTTTTTTTTTTTTTGGTACTTCGTAAAAGAGAAAAAGATTAAAATTTCAGCATTTAAAGCCAAGGCAACTACACGTTTTCAGAAAAATATTTAACAACGAAGCATATAAAATTTGTTAAGTCTTAAACTTTAACCAGTTATGATTTAAATTTAATATTTAAAGAATTTATGGAGCAGCAACTTAACTACACAAAAAAAAAGAACTTGGACAATTATCTGGTAAAAGTTTTTTCCGCCTTAAAACAAGTCTTAAATAAAATTTTTTATTTTGTCCTCAAATGCATTTTGAAAATTTTTTTATATATTTTGTAAACAATCACAAATACAAACTGACATACATATTTTGTGTGTAATATTGTACATTTAACTTTAATTTAAAGTTAATTTTTAAATTCTAAGTTTATTTATAAGTTGTTTATAATGCAACCAAAACATTATTTACATAAAAAACAACAAGAATCGCAAAGTCTTCCATTGATAAATTTTTGTTGTTTTTAATTTTTAAAACTTTAAAAAATATTAAAAAAAACATTATTATATCGACTTTTAAAATAATTTAGTCAATTACTTATAATTTTTAAATAGCTGCATTAAATTTTTTATTGTGAAGTTAAACGTACTTAATTTTAAATTTTAATTTTAAATAATTTTATATAATTTAGTTGAGTACTTTATTAAGTTATTTAAAATTAAGCATAGCTAGTTAAAAAACTTGAAATAAATGCGTTATTATTTGCTTAGCTAGTTAGTTTCACTTTTCATTTTCACTAGTCAGTTAGTTAGAAGAAACTTTGATATGTCAAAAAAGAAACCCATATTTTTTCTAGAATAAACCTAACACTTTATTTTCTTTTTTTTTTTTGTTTTTTATTTTCGAAATTTTCAATTCACTTTTTTTATATAATTTAATATATTTTTATTATTTTTGTTTAAGTTTTCAAAAAGTTTTTTTATTTATTCTTTAAACCCCATTTTTTGCGGCCATCCACCAAAAACGCAACTTTATGAGACTAAGAATCCAATAATAACTAAAGTAGAAAAAGTTATATATTTATAGAAATTAGTTCAATAGATTTCACTACTTTTAATACAAATATAAGAAAATAAATTTAAAATGTCTATATTAAATTGTACAGCTATATTTTGATAGTATTTTCAAAATATAAGTAATTCTAAATAAATAGTTCTAAGCTATTAAGATATAAAATAAAATGTATCTATATTTCTCTCGAGAAGCCAAGCAACTTAAAGTTTTTTTTTTATAAAAACTATTTTTAAATTAATACATAAATTATATTGTTAAAATATTTGTTTAGAAAATGTTTATATATATATACATATATTTTATATAGTAATAAATTTCAAATTTTAATAATACAAAAACTATGTGTTTTTCTTTAATTATTTATTATTAATTAATTATTATAATTATTAATTCTTTATGGCGTCCGTGGCGTAGTTGGTTAAAGTGCGTGGCCGCTATGTCAAAGAACTTTGGAAACCCAGGTTCGAACCCCAGCAGCGACAGAAAATTATTTGAATTAAAATAATTTTTCTGTACGGCCGCCACCTCTCTGCAGACAATGGCAAACCTCAGAGAGTAATCAAAATGCCATGTAAAGCTTCTTGAGAACGAGAACTTTCCGTTCATCGCCGTTCGGAGTCGGCGTTAAGCATGTAGGTCCGTTTCTCGGTCAATTGTGTACAAACTTAATAACACGCACAACACAATTGATCATAAGAAGCTAGGTCAAAGCCTTTCAAGGGCTGAAATGGCCAGTTATTTATTTTTTTTATGTGTTTTTCTTAAGTAACGATATTATTAATTCATCTATGAGATTAAATTTTTTCCGGACACGTTGAAGGCAGGAATCGGACATCGAACGGGCTAAAGAAAAAACTACGTAAATGTTCCCAATAAATAACATTTCGGTAAAAGTAAGATTTTTCTGTTGTTTTCTGTTCACTATTTTGACCTGCGTTTTACCGTGCAGATTTCCAAAAAAGTTGAAAAAAAAAATTCCAAAATTCATCATTATTGCATGGAATTATTACTCAATGAGTTTTAGGGGTATTCTCGCAATCTTGCAAAATCCTTGCAAATTGTAAGAATTGCAAAAGTTCCAGAATCTTGTAATTCGTGCAGCGACACAACAACAAAATACAAGTGGAAAAAAGATTTGCAATTCGTGCAATTTTTACAACACTGACACCCATGGTTTAAGTGAAATTGCAACAGTACATTAAAAAAAATTAAAAAATGTTTTTTTGCTGAAAAGCGTCCGAAGTATGCGCCATCAATATATCCTACACAATGTGGCAACTCATGGTATCCCAGCAAACATTATGACTTTTAAAAGACTCTTTTAAGACTCATATAGACTCTTTTATGAGTACATTTTCGTAGGAAGTGGGCTTCAAAATATGATTCATAATAATATCTCATTTTTGACTCCAAATAAAGACTCTTTTAAGACTCATATTTATTACTCTTTCAAGACTCATAATAAAGACTCTTAAAAGACTCATAACAAAAGATTCTTTTAGAACTCATATAAATTAGTCTTTTGAACTCAAAATTAGGACTCGTTTAAGACTTATAATAAAGATCCTTTAAATATTCATAATAAAGACTCTTTTAATAAAAAGTAATTGTAGAAACATTAGAAGTTAAAAATTTCACTTTGCCATATTAACACGTATCCCTTCATTCGATTTTGCAATCTCCTTAACTGCACGCTGAACGACTGATAGATAAATTATAACGTATTGGTGCATTCACTCCGAAAAAAATATTCACATTCTCACAAATTACCATCACATTACAGAGATTTGAAGATCTGCCGTGATGGCCAGACATACATATGCACCCACATTTTTATATATTAAGAAGACAAAAATATTACTCTAAAGTTAATAAAATCCTCACAGAGCCTAATTGTCGGGTTCTCATGAAACACTCGTATATAAGACCTCTCCTATTATGAGGCCTCCTTATAACTACGCATATATCATGCAATATAATACTTTTGTGAGTCTTTGTTATGAACAATCATAATACCTTAGGACTTATTTAGGACTTTTTAATGATTTTTTTTTATGAGAACTCATAAAGCAAGCATAATAATTACTCTTTAAAGAGTCCTATTTTTGAGCAATCGTTTTACAATCATATCAAAGACTCCTTTATGAGTCTTTTTATTGCGTACTCATAAAACACTCATAAGAAATTCTCTTTTTAGAGTCTTAGTTCTGACAATCATTTTACAATCACATCAAAGTCTCCTTTATGAGTCTTTTTATTGCGTTCTCATAAAACACGCATAAGAAATACTCTTTTTAGAGTCACATTTTCAGAGGCACTCAGAAAATGTTTGCAGGGATGTTTTGTTGACAATATCTTGCCTTTCGGTTGGATCACGTCATAAAATATATTTGGATTGGAGACGCAGGAAAAACTGAAAGACTAAACATTATGTTATAAATGGTTTCTCTAACCCCAAATATTATGGCTATTTTTCGAATGGCCATGGCATTATCCCCAGATACTCCGAGTCGGTATAAAACAATACCCAACTGAAGATCAATAGGGTGTTTCTACTGCGAGTGTGAGTTGATGAATTGAGGACTACTGCTGATTAATGATAGTAAAAATCCAAACTGATCTTGTCACACATAGTATCTGTCGAAAACGATTTTCATCGAACGTGAAGCGTTCTCGATTGACTGTCAATCTCGATTCCAATGATTTGGAAACATTGTGAAAAATGCCACAGCGGTTCGACATAGTGACAAGAATGCCTTTATTCAATTCAGTCAATATTCTCCAATAAGAGCGCTCATCTGGTAAAGCAATTCAATTTAGATAACAAGGTCCACAAAAATTGCTGTAAATAATTACAAATTTACAGAATAATATTAAAATCAGCATTTTCAATTAGAAAATCCTAAATTTTTTTGAAGCGCGGAGAGACGCTCCAAGATTCAAAATACATCAATGATGCAACGGTGTTGCATGAAATTATTCTCGGTGATGAGGAAATGCTACACATGTAAATGCTATAAAATAAAAAATTAAGGATTTGACCTTACGACAAAAATAAATAATAATGTCGCAGTGCTTTGCGCTCATACAAATTTTGAAAATAAATAGGAGTGCTAAGCTACCTAAGAAAATTTCAAAAATGGTTGAAATCGCTCATTCCTTAGCAGTACCTCCACTGGACCTATATTAATTTTTCACATGATTTTGTATGGATGGTACATATAAATGTAAATCGATTTTAACTCGTCAGAAGGTTAGACAAATATAATAATGGATATGTACTGAAAATGGTTGAAATGAGTCAGTCCTTATGGATACCTCCCTTGAACCTATATTCATTTTTCACATAATTTTGTATGGGAGGTACATACTATATAAAAGTTCACCGATCTAAACGATACTCGGTCAGAAGTATAGGCAAATAGAATAAAAGATGTGTACTAAAAATATTCTAAATCATTAGATCTTGGTGTATCTTAGACCTATATTAATTGAAGAGAGTAAAATTCAGTTTTTTACTTTTTTCCAAAAATTCTAAAAATCAAAAATAAAACATAATTTTTTCTTTAAAACGAGCTTTTTTACTTAAAATTTCTTGATATAAAGATTTTTCAAAATGGTCTTTTTCAAAGTCAGAAAAAAGCGGAATTTCTCTTTTTATATTCTCTTTTTATAAGGTTATTAACAAAAACAAAAAAAAAAAACTAATTCTGACCACATTTACTAAAAGATGTCTATCAAAATTTGTAAGATTTCCCTTTTTTGGTAGATTATTTTTTTTTCTGAAGATCTACCAAAATTCTATTTTACTTTTTCCAAAAATTCTAAAAACCTAAAATGATACATACATACATAGTTTTACTTTTAAACGTGTTTTTCTATTTTAGTTTTCTGAAAAAAGTGTTTTTAGAAGAATTTTTTCTCTGGACATTAAAAACACATCGAGTCCCACCATGCAAATTATTTTAAAATTAGGCAACTTTTACATGATTCGATACCTACGAGTACATTTGTAATTTTTGAACAAAAAAATATTTTGGATTTACGTTAATAGTAGTATTATCTGTCGAATGACATCAAGTTTTTACAATTCCGAGGGCAATTTGTTTTTTATTTATTTTCGATGCGCAAAGTACTGTACGTCGTCAAGTCGCGAAGGTCTGCTTATACAACAAAAATTCAATATTATCAAAAAAGGCGTAAGTTACCAAAAATTCAAAATTGACGTTTTGATTGATTATGAAACACCGTATCAAAATACATGTTCATGCAAAATTTTACACTCTTACTACTAAAAACGAAGTTTTTATATACAAAATTCAATAAGCTTTTCAGTGCAAGCGCAAAGCAAAGCCCAAGCATTTTTTGCTTCTCCTGCAAAATTTTTCAAATGTAACTTACGGCTTTTTTGATTTCATATGACGAAATACTGCTTGAGTGGAGCTATTACAAAAAATTTTATTTTATTACAGCAAAAAATGGTTCTTTGACCTCACAACGAAAATTAATAAAAAATTTAAAAGCCCTGACATCGCATAGGAAACCGCTTAATGCATTAAAAATGCAACAGCAATGAAAAAACGTTGCATGGAATTATAAATCCGTGACTATTGACGCTACGATAAATTTTAAGGAACAACAGTAAAGCTGTGATTTTTGCCAAATAAAAATAAAAAAAAATTTATGTCATCATGAAACCTTTCAGGGAACCTCATAAGTAACCTAAATGCACCAAATACTATAGCAAATCGAAAATAAAATAAAAAAATTTAAATGAAAATATAAAAAAATTAAAATGTAAAATAAATTAAATAAAATTTAAATAATAACAATTAGTAGGCCAAGGATTTAGATAAGAATCAGGAGAAGGATTAGGAAATTATGAGGGCAAGATAATGACAAAGATTAGAGCTTGAAGTTGGACAAGTATTAGGTCAAGAATTCAGATAAGGATTGGGAAAAAATACAAGTATTGGGACAAGGTAAAGAATGAAGATTTAGACACATCTAGGACAAGATTGGAAAAAAGATAAAGACAAGGAATAGAACAAGAATTTGTTCTTTACATAGTGTGTTTAACTAGGACCAGATTTAGGACGAAAAAAGTGAAACAAGGATTAGGAAAGAAATTCGAATAAGGATTAGGCCAGAACTTTGTACTGGATTAGATAACTTGTTTGGACAAGAAGCAAGAAAATTATTAGGACAGATATAGAAATAGGATTAGGAAAAGTTTGGAAACAAAAGTTTGGAAAAAAATAGGGACAAGACTAAGAGCAGGAAATGGAAAAAGAAATGAAAATAGAATTAGAACTAGAACTAGAACTAAAACTAGAACTAGAAATAGAAATAGAAATATAAATATAAATATAAATAGAAATAGAAATTGAAATTGAAATTGAAATAGAAATAGAAATAGAAATAGAAATAGAAATAGAAATAGAAATATAAATATAAATATAAATATAATAGAAGTAGAAATAGAAATAGAAATAGAAATAGAAATAGAAATAGAAATAGAAATAGAAATAGAAATAGAAGTAACTAGAAATAGAAATAGAAATGGAAATAGAAGTAACTAGAAATAGAAATAGAAATGGACATAGAAATGGCAATAGAAATAGAATTAAAAGTAGAAATAGAAATAGAAATAGAAATAGAAAAAGAAATAGAAATAGAAATAGAAATAAAAATAGAAATAGAAAAAGAAATTGAAGAAGAAAGAGAAATAGAAATAGAAATAGAAATAGACATAGAAATGGCAATAGAAATAGAATTAAAAGTAGAAATAGAAATAGAAAAAGAAATAGAAATAGAAATAGAAATAGAAATAGAAATAGAAATAGAAATAGAAATAGAAATAGAAATAGAAATAGAAATAGAAGTAACTAGAAATAGAAATAGAAATAGAAATAGAAATAGAAATAGAAATAGAAATAGAAATAGAAATAGAAATAGAAATAGAAATAGAAATAGAAATAGAAATAGAAATAGAAATAGAAATAGAAATAGAAATATAAATAGAAATAGAAATAGAAATAGAAATAGAAATAGAAATAGAAATAGAAATAGAAATAGAAATAGAAATAGAAATAGAAATAGAAATAGAAATAGAAATAGAAATAGAAATAGAAATAGAAATAGAAATAGAAATAGAAATAGAAATAGAAATAGCAATAGAAATAGCAATAGAAATAGGAAAATAAATAGAAAATTTAGAAATAGAAATAGGCAAATAAAAATAGAAATAGAAATAAATAAAAGAACAAAGAAACATTGAAATTTAAAAAAAGAATAACATTTTGAAAAGAACGAATGAAAGTAATATAAAAATAAAATAAAATTAAAATTAGTATAGATCTAGAACAAGTATTAGAAAAAGAATTAAACACTGCTTAGTCATATAAGTAGGAGCCTTACCTCAACATTTTCAAGATCTGTAAAATTATCGAACTGTGCCGTGAGTGAGATCGATGAATAAGCATCGGTGAATGAGCAAAAAGAAACGATACCAGCTCCTGCTCTTCCTATAACCCCCATATATATATAAGGTAGCATACCTATATATAAGGGAGCGTCCTGATTAACGCCTGCCATGGTGGCAACACCTTTTTTACACAATTCTTTGTATATTAATCATTGAAAAAAGGCCACAGAAGCTTATTAAGGCCCATTTTTATTTTTTGGGCAAAAAAACGGGCTTGTTTGAATACCTGTATTTTTTTTTTTTATTTTATTAAATATCAAAACAATTTTTGTTTTTTTTTTTGTTTTTATTTCAGTCTTAGATTAACAATTTATGTTTTTTGCAGCCATATTTACGGTTACCCAGGGAACACATGAGACAATTTGTCATGGCAATTTCAACACATTTAAACTTTTTTTACCAACACACTCATAACTTTTCAATTGCCAGCATAATTGTTTGCAACAATCACCTTGCAAGTCGGCTTGCAAGTAATTTGACATAGAGTGGCAAAATTTGACGTTTACTTGAGAAAGTGTAAAAAAAAAAAACAAACACCCTGAAACTGAAAGAAATGACACTTTTTGTCATGCAATTGTTATGCCACCTACGTCACTATCGGCAATTGGCTTGATGGCGACAATAATTTGACAACTTATACATATTTTAAAATTGTTATGCCAATTTGTCATGTGTGTTCGCAGCGTTATACAGCGCGTAAAAGTTGAGGTCGCGAACAAGAGGCCTCATGCGGCTTGCACGATATCACCTCTTCAGGTGGTTTGATAAAAAAAAAACAAAAAACCAAAATTTTATAAGTTTTGTCTTGTGCGTGAACCAACAAAAAGTGGAAAATTAAAAAAAAAATAAAAAAATGCCGCATAAAAGAAAGAAAATTTAATTTTTCATACACGAAATTGGACCTTATAAATAAAAAAAAAGCAAAACAAAATATTTTTTGTTTGATTTTGTTGGTTCATGCACTGCGTATTCAAGTATTTTACAAAATGAAAAAAGATTTAAGTTAATCGAAGACATACTTTTCGAGTTAGAGTGCAAGCCGTTTCAAAAAATGTCATTTCGAGAAAAACGCGTTTAAAGTTTAAATGAGAGCCAATATCAAGCTGTCTGATAGAACTGCAACAAGGTGTAAGTCTTAAACGGCTTTGAATTTAAAAAAAAAAAATAAAAAAAAAAATTCGAAAATTTATCAAAAATAAAATTGAAACTGGGCCTTAAGTTTAGCTGCCTGGGAAGTAATATAATTTTATCTAGAACTTGCCATGTTTATGACATTATATTTTAAAGACAGCTTGCACGTCGCAAGTAGCATTCATACCTAGGATTTCCATATTTGGCATTGGCGTTCTTACTGTTCTACTTCCCCAGCGATATCATCTACTTTGTAGTTTTCATGTATGTTCCTATAACCCGGCGCCCAGAACTGATGAATGTGAAAAGACGGAATAGGAGGCCTACCCTGACCTGAATTTTGAATCGTCAGTAAATATGCGAACACCGAAATGGTTCAATGGTAAAATTTTTTACCATTTCTCTTTGATACGGCTCAAGGAGTGATAGCCCTTCTCAAATGAGAAGATGACAATTTTATTATCGGTGTTTTTGTAGTTTCTGGATTTTCACCGTGGCTCTGCCTACAAACTCTGGGAATAAAAGTTGGTTCCTTCACTAAATTAAACAATCAGCCCTATTCCAGGATCCGTCGTAATAAATCTACGAACGTAAGACTACGCTACGAATACGAAAAATTTGCTATTCTAGGATCCGAACAAAACGATGCGGAGCGTTGCCTCATTGAAATTTAATTTCGAAAATTCGAACACTGCTGTTTTTGACAGAAGACAAGAAACTTTAAAAGAAGTGATAAATTAAGTGTTTAAAAAGTGTCACATAAATTGTGTTTTAAAAGAATTACTTCAAAAGAAGAAGAACTGTAAAAGAAGTGATTACAGAAGTGAAAAAAAATTATTTTCAAAACGCATTTAATACACTTTCGACATTTTTCGACACAAGTTTGTGATTGTGTTGACTTGGTGTAATTAACTTTTTCTAACGTCTAAATAAGAAACGTTGTAAAACATTTGCGGCTTAGATCAATTGATTGCGTCATGTTTTGGTTAATTTTCACAAAATTTATTGAGTGAAATGGGTTTCGGTTTTGATCAAAAAACAAAAAAAAATTAATGTCCATTTTTAATTTTATGTTACTCTTAAATCCGTAGGTTTAAAAAAAATTTCCGCTTAAATAAACCCGCATTCAGGCTTATTTTAAACATTTTTGAAGATGAGCTTCCTGCCAGTCGTAACTGTTCAGCATTAACACCTATATCGCAGTTAATGGCATTATTGAGATTTTTAGCAGAAGGTGGCTACCAACATGGAGTTGGAAAGTCCTTGCTAAATCCCTGCGCCAAATCTGGCCTTTTTGTCATTAAGCTGACCAAACGCACGTATTGGTTTCTGTTTGTTGTTTTTGACCTATAAAAATAGACAATACATTTTTTTTGGTGATTTAAATGAAAATACTTTCATTTTTTCCTAAATGCAGCTTATTTCCAAAGAAAACACACAATTCACACACGAACTCTGCAACAATTATACTTTAAAATTCTTGTTCAAAATTAATTCCGCCAATAGAAACCTGTCGTAAGAAATCCGCAAAAACAACTGTCAAATGTTGATGCGTTCGGAACGTGGAATAACAATGTTACGAATTTCGAATACGACGTAACGATTCGGATCATAGAATACAACTTTACGAATCCGAAAGAAAATCACAGCTACGACGGATCCTGGAATAAGGCTGAATTTTTGCTGAAAGTTTTGTCCTTTAAAATATACATAATCGAACCAGAGCTACAACAATTTGGTAAAAGTGGGATCTTTTGCTAAATACAGTATTTTTTATAAACGTAACAAAGGTGCAATCAAATGCGAGTGAATCGGAATTTCACCAACTGGTCTCTTTTAAAATTTTCTTATTTTTTCCAAAGTTTCGTCATTAAAACAAGCTTTCAAAAGAAAATTGGAAAACTGATAGTTTGCAGTTCGGGTGCAATATATATTTAGATATTCAAATGCACTATGCAACAAAATGAAACTTTTAGAACTACAAATAATGTGCAAAATAATCGACAAAGGTTGTCACACACATTACCACATTATTTTATCGCATAGATCATATAGTTGCAAAATTCAATTTTTGCAAAAATTTAAATTTAATTAAGCCGAATTCATTAAATGTTCGCATTTATGGCAATTATAGTGATGGTCACTTATTCCAGTTAGCAGAACCTCTGCTGCTAATAAGTCATTCTGTGTATTAAAGCCCACACGCATATTTAAGCATGTGGTGCTGGTCACCCAGCTATTAATTTCATATCCATTTGAAGCGATGCGCAGCTATTAAATAGAAAAATAAACGTTCCATGATGACCTTCCAACGGGCAACAGGTCAAGCGTAACCGTTGCGCCAAGATGCACTGAGGTTGCACCGAAACAATAACGATAGCAATAATTAAAAACTGGCGTAGCGCACACTTTAATGCATTTGTGGCGTTACTCAGATAACAGAGTTGTTGTTGAATCAAGCTAACTTGATTTTAAGACTTTCAGCGGAATTAATTAGACAAAATTCAAGACACCAAAAACCTGGGCCGCGAAGTCAGCGAAGCATTCGCACACTGCCGACAGGCACGCGATCCCTACATAGAATTTCAAAGAATAAGTTATTTTTACAACAAATGTTTATGTTAAAAAAGTTCAACCAATACATTAATGGAATAAAGAATTACGTTCAACTTATGATAGAAGTACTTATTATTTAATGGACTTAACTAAACTGCAGTAGTTGCCACTTCAGCTTCCGCTTTTGGCTCGGCCGTGCCATTCTTTGGTGCCGCTGGCAAGTCCTTAACACCTGTCGAACCAAATCCACCAGCTCCGCGCTCAGTGTCTTCCAAGTTATCACACTCTACTAACTCTGGATAGAAGATGCGTTCACAGATAAGTTGTGCTATACGATCGCCTTTCTTCACATCAAAATCAGCTTCAGAATGATTGAAGAGCACAACGCCAAGATTGCCGCGGTAGTCTTCATCTACCACACCGGCGCCAACATCAATAAAGTTCTTGACGGCCAAACCAGAGCGTGGCGCCACTCGCCCATACGAACCTTCCGGTACATGAATTTGCAGATCGGTCTTGACGAGAAACTTGCCACGAGCTGGTACAACACAGTCGTATGCGCTACGCAAATCAAATCCGGCCGCTTTGGCAGAGCCGCGTATTGGTTCGAATGCATGTTCCGTAAGCTTGGCAAAGCGTAGCACGCATTTTGTATCAATTTTCATTTTCTTGGCAATGGAATGTGGTACTTCTTGCTCCTCGTTGGACATCTACTGAAAAGAGAGAATGAAATTAGTAAAGGTGGCTTGATATAATCACAAATAAAATTTTTTATTTGAAACGAAGTTTTACAAAACAAACTTTAATTTATTCAGATAAGGATAGTTGGCAAGGACGCTGAAGCGATATAAAAAATATACACGCAAATTTAAATATTTTTGGCGGTACTAGCACGAAGCGAATTTGCAAAAATCAGCTGCTAACGGCTGCGTTCGGAAAAAGTTTAAATTTGTTTCAATAGATACGTTCGATAAATTAGAACTTTAAAAATGACAATTCGTAGATGTTATTAGTAAAACTACGACATTGGTAATAGCTGCGTTTTTTCATGGGAGATCAGATCATTCATGAGAAAAAATGCTCGGATCAATTATGCGACGTTTTTTTAATCAGAAACAGATGGCGCTATAATATACATAACATAAACATCTGATGTACTTTTTGAGCTGATGAACAAATAAGTTTTGCGAAAAACGAAAATTGTATTGTAAAACAATCAAATTTGAACTTAACTTACCGTTCTTTAATTATTTCCTCAAACTCAAAATTTATGTGTACCGCTTTAACTTTTTGTTAGCAGTACCAATGGTGCAAAACTTTATAAATACCTTGCTTTATCCTTTATCTGGCGTCAATTACGACAAAGTGTTGCCTACTTTTAAAGTTGCGGCCTCAACACTTAAAAAAATCGAATTGGACCAATTGAAATGCTTCAGCTCACTTGCTGGATCATTTGTTGTTTTTGCTTTGCATGCAAAAGTGATGATATGCTCCTGATCTCCATTGAAAAAAACTCATCTAATATTGGCAAATAAGCTTCAAAGCCCGAAGCCTGAAGCCATTGGAAACGACAACATACGACACTTCGCTTATTAATAAATGTAACCATATCATTGGTTACTTATTTTGAATGCGACAGTGACCAAAGAATATGCTACCAAAATATAAACAAAAGATGAGAAAGAAAAAATCATTCTTATATGAGTAATTTTCATGTTTATCACCCTTCGAGTTAGAAACATATCTATTCCGACGTCAGCAATATTGTTGCAGTGAAGTGATGTCACTCTACCATAAATTAATTGATTTAGCATAAAGTTGAACCAACACAAACAAACCTATTTGTTATATATTTGTTATTTATTAATGAATATGAAAAATTATGATTCTGGATCCATAATGAACTAATCAATGTTATACATATCAGTAACAGACAAGTGATGCCCACGTTTTAACTTAAAAGATATTGAAAATATATATAAAATCTTCAGATTTTGTGAGATTTCGTTATACTATGTTTCCATCTCTTCGAAATCTTGATATTTTATGAGATTTTGTTAAATCTACATTGAAATCTACTGAAATTTGCATACACGTTCAAAATCTTGTAAAATGCAATGAGATATCCCTAAAAAAATATCACTGGACAATGACAACTGATTAAGGATTTAAAAAAAAATACAATAAGCAACCAAATAAAGTCTTAATTGTCAAATGAAATCTAGTTGTCATGACATTCCTGGTGGAATCACATTGAAATCACTTTTCAAAATCACAAGATTTCAAGCATACGAAAACATAGTATTACGCCAACAGTTATAGATTTTGTGTGTATGTGACTATATATTTAAGGAATATAGAAATATAAATAACTCAGTTCTGACTTCTGAGTTCATTTTGTGTTGAGTTTTATTAAAAATTTCCTTTTCGAACTCACGGAAATTCGTATAAAAGCATTTCGAAACCAACCATCTTTGTGTGACATTCGAAGTCTCGATATATATTCAAAATTTATATATATATTATATAACCTCAAATAGTTTTTATAAGAATTTTAATCGAACTCGTTGACGATACTAAACTCCACTCCAGATGAGTTTCTTCTGTTGGTTGGAAACTGAAACTTGTGTGATCATGACATATTATTTAATTAATATTGATAGAAATATTATGTCTAAACTTTTTATATACTGGTTATAATAGTTAAAATAATTTTACTACTTGTGGTGGCCGTGTGGCAGTGGGTAGAGTGCGTGACCCATACGCCAGAGAACCCTGGTTCAATTTCCATCTAGCACAGAAAATTTTTTCAATTGAACTAATTTTTCTGTTCGGTCGTGACCTCTCTGCAGACAATTGGCAGAGTCGGCATAAAACTAGTAAGTCCAGTTTTCAAGCAATTGTGTACAAACATTTGATAACATTGGACCGACTGAAAAAATCTGGTCTGTGATGGAAAAAACTTTTGAAGAGTTTCTGATTCAAACCGAAATGAAATTTTAACCCTTCGCGTGACGCATGGTTTTTTTAGGCACTCGGCGTGAAACATGGGGTCTTTCGTGTCCAGTTCTGTTTTTAAGTGTGAAAATTGGGTAAAAAGAGTTTTAAAAAATTTACATACATAACACATGGTCCAATAAGTTCCGAGACTAACTTTTAGGTGGCACCTCAAACGAAATATCGATATAATATTTCGATAGTTCCAACCTTCAAACAATACGTGTAAACATTTCATGTCAAGCTAACGTTTAGTTCAGAAGTTGCAGTGTTTTAAATGACGCTACTGTTAATATTTTCAAAATAATGGATTCAAAGCAATTCCGTGTGTTGATTTATCACTGTTTTTTTATGGGAAAAAATACCGTCCAAGCTGAGCAATGGCTTTGAAAGTGTTATTCGGACTCTGCTCCGTCAAAAGCAACAATTTGCCGATTGTATACTGAGTTTAAACTTGGTCGTACAGACAAAAATGATGCTGAACGTTCAGGACGTCCAAATGAGGCAATTATTCCACAAAACATAAAAAAGTACACGAAATTGTATTGGCCAACCGTAAAGTGAAGGTGCGCGTTTTCTCACACCGGACCAAAAACAACAACGAGTCGATGACTCGGAGAGCTGTTTGGCACTGTTTACAAAGAAAAAACATGAATTTTTGCGTCGGTATGTGACAATGGATGAAACATGAATCCACCATTACACACTGGCTGATTTTGAGGCGAAGCACAAATCGTTCTACAAAACCGGTATTGAAAAGTTGGAAAAGCGGTGGAAGGAATGTATTGCTCTTGAAGGAACCTATGTTGATGAATAAAGAAGAATATTTGCAAAAAACAGTTTTTTTATTAATTAGTCTCGGGACTTATTGGACCATGTGTTAATTTGAACATTCTTCTTGATATTCAAAGAATAATATGTTAAAACAATTTATTTTAAAATATTAAAATATATTATTATATATTGCTATTACGCTCTTTTACAAGCCTGGCTAATAACTTTGTGTATACTAAAGATAACTCAAAAACTCTCACGGGATATAAAAATAAAATTAACAAATTTTATAGAGTGCTCCATTTTGCCGTCTCAAATAAATATTTGTTAAGTTGCAAGGAAGGAGCGTTGATGCCTAATAAATACTATGTTCTCACTATTGTTATTTATGGCTTAATCTTGACTTGTGCATAATTCATGTCCAAATTAAGTAACTGAGGAAATTCTGTCAACGAATTTGCTTTGAAGTTGAGATATATATTAATGGGCCTATTAGGTACGACAACTCAACTTAATTTGAGTGTGTAATTTGTAAATTTGTATTGTCTTTTACACATTTGAGGTACATACGTGTCTGTTGTCTAACAAGTATGTATCTCAGAGATATGTATGTATTTTTTGTGGCATTAGGCTTAACAATGCAACTCTGTGTCGAGTGTAAAAACTGTCAAAAACTTATATCTGCTTTGAGCTAGTTCAAAAATAATAGAAATCAGATTACGCCATCAGAGGCAGAAGAAGTTGTACCGTTCTGCGCAAGACTTAAGGTCTTTCGTGTCGTAGATAGGAAAAGACTTTTTCTCTGTTCTTCTCACTGATTTTCTGTTCGTGCAAGAAAAGACGAAAGATAGTGCGAAATAGTTCTGTGCGATTTTTTTTCAGCTACAGTTGTTTTTTATGTTGAAAAACTGCTCCAATAGAAAAAGCAATTTTACACCACAGCTCAACTGAAAATGTATGTTATGCGTAATATGGCAAAAAATTCAGATGAGGTGTCTTAAGTCATGTCAACTTAAGTTGAGTTGTCGTACCTAATAGGGGCTTAATATAAATTACCATCCAAATTCAGATCCGATTGCTAACGGTACTATTTTTTTTTTTGCTTAATAATCGAAGAAATGCCATTACAAGGTATCATTTCTGTAAGTTTAAAATTTGATATAGATAAAGAACCGTATAAGGGACGTAATTTTTTTGGGGAAATGGAAAAACTGTAAAAATAAATGACGAATAGCTAGTGCGATATAAGTTGATTTGAGTGAAGTATTTTATGGAGTAATATGAACGAAGTATTAAGTACAATTCTAATTTTTTTACATGCATTTACGTTCATAGCTTTTCATGGAATATTAGGCCCCTATTAGGTACGACAACTCAACTTAAGTTGACGTGAGTTAAGACACCTCAACTGAACTTTTTTGCCATATTACGCATAACATACATTTTCAGTTGAGCTGTGGTGTGAAATTGCTGTTTCTATTGGAGTATGATTACACCGAAATTTTGACACTTTCGTTGAAATGAATCAGCTGTTCGCATTAATTTCAATTTTTGTGTATATGTATTTTGTTCACAAGTAATAAAGCAAGGAAATAATAGTATAGAGCAGGAGTGCCCAAAACTTTCTTATGGAAGTGCAAACACTAATACATATAAAATCCTGCAACCTTTCGTAAACGAAAGCATACTATGTTAGACAACAACAAAATCTACGTAGAAGATCACTGTCACCAAAATGTACCAACAAAGCATACGAAAGTGTTGTTGCTTGCACTTCGGTATAAGCAACGAAAAAAGATCAAAAACAAAAGAGACAAATTTGTTTGTGTATTTTGTATTGCTTAGTGCGGAGTGCTGTGTGTGTATATTAGAATACACAGCCTATGCCTAAGTGCTTTTACAAAAACAAATGTGCACCAAGTGCATAGGGCTTGGGCACCTCTAAAGACGCTATACAACTAGCTCAAAGCAGATGTAAGTTTTTGACAGTTTTTACACTCGAGACATAGTTGCATTGTTAAACCTAATACCACAAAAAATACATACACATCTCTGAGATACATACTTGTCAGTCGATAGACACATATGTACCTCAAATGTGTAATAGACAATACAAATTTACAAATTACACACTCAACTTAAGTTGAGTTGTCGTACCTAATAGGGGCCTTAGTTTCTACTTTGCGCATCTCTAATATGGCAGAGATAATATTTTTATACCTGGCAGTGCTTTCTTATGATGTCTTAGATAACGTAACGTAACCACGCCATTACGTTCATAATGACAGCTCAAGGCCATAACATGATAAACAGAAGTCACTGGGAGGTATTGTTTAGAAAAATCATTAAATTCAACAGTTTTGTGCTACATAGTTTTTTTACGTACACATTAAGATGGATTTCTCGGACTTTCTTGTGCGCAAGGTATGTGCAACAATTATAAATTGAAAAGAATCTTAAAGCAACTTTCTAATGCTTCGCAGTGCCCACCCATTGCCATGTACATTCCAAACTTTGTCACATCCGAGGAGGAACAGCGATTACTCTCACATATCGAGCGAGCTCCGAAACCAAAGTGGACGCAACTGTTGAACAGGCGTTTGATAAACTACGGGGGGCTGCCACATCCCAACGGCATGATAGCAGAAGAAATACCAGAGTGGCTGCAGATGTATGTGGACAAGGTTAACAATTTAGGTAGGGAAGAATTGTGTGTAAAAATTGAGGAATTATATTTATATATATTACCACAGGTATTTTCGAGTCACAAAAAGCTAATCATGTGCTGGTCAATGAGTATCAAAGTGGTCAAGGCATCATGCCGCATACTGATGGACCGCTATTTTTTCCAATAATATCGACAATATCATGTGGCTCGCATACAGTACTCGAGTTTATGGAGCGCGAAAAAACAACCACTGAGCTTGAAAGCAGCGAACTAGAGTCTACTGCTGTCGATGCCCAGCGACAGAAGCGTGAAGTGCGCTTTAAACTGCTGCTGGAACCACGTAGTTTGCTGATACTCAAGGATACGCTCTACAGTGACTACCTGCATGCCATCAGCGAGTGTTCAATGGATGTGCTCTGTGATCGCATTGCTAATTATGAGAATTGCGAAAACGCCTACAAAATGGGTGACAATCTGGAGCGCAAGACACGCATATCGCTCACCATACGTAATGTTCCTAAAACTACAAAAATGAAGCTGAAGTTCTGCTAAACATACATTTAGCTGTCAACTATTCCAACTCGAAAAAGACTAGTCACTAGACAAAAACAAATAAAACTCAAAACAACTCAAATTCAAGCATATCGTCGTTGTCAGCGGAAACTACAGGACCCAAAACTATAACTTCCACAACTTAAGCTACGCAAATTACCAAATTGACGCATTTATATTTTTTTAGTTGATTGTTTAAAACCGCCAGGCAATCTGTATGTTTACTGATCTCAGTGTAATTGTATCTTTTGCAAGTTAAATATGTATGTAAATCCACAGTGCTTTAATATATATTTATATAAATGTTTATAATAAGTAAATTAAACCGACTTTGTTGTTGTGTTAAGCAAGCTAAGACCAATTTCGAAATTGGTTCGAAAAACATTCACTTTATTGTATGTACGTTTGTAAATTAAAATAAGTAAGATTGTCATGATTTGTTTGTGTACAATTTTGGACCACATGTGAACCAATTATATTGAAAACAATATAAATTTATTGTGAAAAAAAAGTAATTTTATATCTTTTTATCTAGCTTTTATTGAAAAATTATAAGACACAAAAATTAGTTGCAAAGATAACGCTTTGAAAACTAAGAAATATTTCAAATATATATATATTTGTTTACGCTCAAAATAAGTTTAAATTTAAGTAATATTTTTATAAAAAAAAATTTCTCTGCGTGTGCCTTTATTGCGCCACCCAGTTGAGTTTGAACTCACGTTCGAAAACATCGCGATCGTACAGCTTCACTGCGCTAATGCGTGCCGATATGTCCAGCCTTAGCTCATTGATAGCCAGGTGAAAATTTTGTCGCGCCTCGCGTTGTCTATCCGTCAATTGCCGATCGAGCGGCTTGCGAAAAATATTCAATATACGATTGAGATGATATTCAACACCTGCACAGCGTCCAATACAAACCCAGAGATTTTCGGGATTGTGTATGTTACCGGGAAAGCGCCGACGCATATGAAATGGGGCGGCACCACTCAGCAGCGATCTAACCTCAGCGCAAATGTTGTTGTGCATCTTAACGTCACTCAAACTCAACACTTTAAACTCGTATTTATTGCAAAAACTCATGAGATCGCCAACACAACACCAGGCTAGCGAGGACAACATGGAGTGCTGGCTGGACCAATTGATATAACGCCCAACAACTGAATCATCGTAATTGCTACTCCTTATTAGCGAGCTGCTATAAAAGTCCTGTGCACTAAAATCGCCTGCTTTAAAGTCACTTGCATTCAGCTCATCGGCTATGTCGCTGGTGGAAGTAGAAATCGTTTGTGTTGTTTGCTCGTGCGTCTGCTTTACCGTCGTCACCAGCTCCTCCTCCTGATTATCTTGGAATTTTAACTGTTTTCTTTTAACTATTGCAGCCATTACCGGATCACTTATATATATTTTATTTAAATTTAATGCTCAACACGGAAGTTAATGCTTCTGTTGGCGTTTATGTAATCATCATGTCTACAGCACAAGACGCCACTTTAGCATCGAACAATTGTTGTTTCTTCGTGTTTTTGTGATTTTTTTACTAATGTTTATTTATATTTATATCATTAATCAATTGCAATACCAATTCGAGTGTATTACGTGCATTGGAGTTCATTTGGCTTGACGTCGATGAAGCAGCAATTAGTTTATTTTTAACTCTACGAGTTTCAAACTGTAAAATTCAATTGCATTTAAATTGCTATAAAAATAAATTTGATTTTTTTGCAAAACATAGCCAATTCGCTGGGCGGAGACTTATTTGTTGAAAAATATAGCGGTGTAGTAAAATAATAGAAACTCAAATCAATTTGACTGTTAAAATTAACATTTTGAATCTTCTGCAATTTAAATATTATTAATTGTTTAAGCATTTTTAACTGGAGTTAGATGGGGAATAGGCGCTAGTGTTGTAAAATTATAAAAGGCTTATTTTTATTTAAATATTTGTAATAGATTATTCATGATTCGCTTTAAAGATTTTGGTATCTTTTTCAGAATCAGCACAGACTGGTGAACCGGAAGTTGCAGTGGCGTTCCTAGGCTTGGTGACACTCGGCGCGGATACTCATGGTGTCACCCCTATAAAAAATTTCTAAATGCAAAAAGAAACCAATTCGATGAGAGTAAGTGTTTTATTTTTATCTTTATGTTTTCCGAAAAAAAAAACAAACAACATATCGTCCGTCCTCTTCATGCCAAAAACGCTAATGTGAATTTTTGTGTTTTTTTGGGAAATTGAGTTTAAAAATTCGAATGGCTCAGAAAAAGCGAAACATCCACATTTTCCAAAATTTCTTTTCGGAAATGGATGGCACATGTCTTCGTTATACACAGTTAAAATTTGGTTCCAGTTACTCTACAAAAACATTAAAAAAAAAACTTTTTGTGCAATCATGTAACAACTATTGCTAGAAAATTGTATTAAAATAAATCTCAAAATCATGAAAAAAGCTCCATCAAAAAAATGTCTTTCAAACGTACACAGCAAATTATGTTCTTCGTCAACAGAAAAAAACAATCAATGTCCTATCTCATCGGTAGCGGGTACAAGTGTATTTTTAGTAAAAAAATGTGCACATCGGCGTTTTTGGCATAAAGGAAATTAACGATTCTGAAAATTTTGAACATGCGACTCTGTAAAAACTTTGCTTATGAAGACAATTGCAAAAGTCCTTCTGCAGTTTATTTTTCAAAGCATTGTTAATGTCTTGAACCAATAATTTCAGAAATTGACCTTCTGACCTGGGAGTTATATGGAAAAAACTGAATTCATTATCAGAAAAATGCTAGTTTTGAGATTAAAAGAAATCACAAAAATCGAAATGGACACTTCTTGCCATTTTTTTTATCGAAATACATTGTCCTCAGCTTTCTTTAAAAATAGAAAAAAATCATTGATCCATCTCACCACTTTTAGGCTCAATTTTAGTCTCAAAAATCTCAAAAATAGCATTTTTATAGCATGTGGCGTCCGTGGCGTAGTTGGTTAAAGTGCGTGGCCGCTATGTCAAAGAACCTGGAGACCCAGTTTCGAACCCCAGTAGCGACAGAAAATTATTTCAATTAAAATAATTTTTCTGTACGGCCGCCATCTCTCTGCAGACAATGGCAAACCTCAGAGAGTAATAAAAATGCCATGTAAAGCTTCTTGAGAATAAGAACATTCCGTTTAGCGCCGTTCGGAGTCGGCGTTTAACCTGTAGGTCCATTTATCGGTCAATTGTGTACAAACTTATTAACACGCACAACACAATTGATCATAAGAAGCTAGGTCAAAGTCCTTTCAAGGGCTGAAATGGCCAGTTATTTATTTTTTATTTTTTTTTTACACATATATGGTTTTAGCATGGAGTTTTATAATTTTTTCTAGGCTGAATTGGATTTTCTTGTTTTGGGGGAATATTCTTTGCATTAAAATGCACTAGATGCAATTAAAAACTCAAAACCCATGTGTTTTCACATAGGCGTTTTTGGCATAGAGGGGACGATATGACAAACAATAAGAATTTGTAAAAAACAGAACAAAAATATTACATTTTCAGGTGTCTACATATTTAGATATGTAGGGATAAGGTAAAAAATAAAACTTATTAACTTCGCAGTCTTAAAAACTGACGGAACAAAAACATTACATTGTCAGGTACATATTTGTATATGTAGGTATAAGGTTAAACAAAGAAATCATATTAATGGCGTTGTCTTAAAAACTAACTTTTCTTACTTTAAAGCTGCAAAATTTGAAATAACCTCATCGAAATCATTATGTATTACTTGCAAGCTCGTTTTCAATGGATAAAATAGCAAGATTGGAAAGCCTTGCCTGTCACTTCGAAGACCTTAAATAAGTCTTCATTAATTTTAGCTATGAAAAACTCCTTTCGCATGAAGCTACTGATACACAAATTGTTAAAAATAATTTCAATGCGACAAAATGGGACACAACTTTTTAAGGTAATGTATTTGTACCTTTCTCTTTCTGTTTGAGAAATAAAAAAAATATCGATATGGTGTCACCCCTAAAATGGTGGTACCCGGGGCGGACCGGCCCCCCGCCCCCCTAGGAACGCCACAATTGTACAATTTTACGTATTGCGAACTACGTAATTTCACAAATAATCAGTTCTGTCCCTGACTAGCGCAAGACATGAATTGAATTCAAATGACTGTGTAACTTCATGCTTTGAGGTTCGCTTTTGAACCGGTGCACAGTGTGAAATTTTTGGATTCTAGCGGAACTTAATTCCAAATCTTACTGGTTGTAACAATTGTAGCCTAATTTGACTAGAAAAAGCCTTTCTTTGTTATTAAAGAAAGCAAAAATAATAAAATATAATAAATATAAATAGCAAAGCAAAATTTAAGTTTTAAGGGTTATTGTTTTAATAAATAATTTAAACAAAAATTTTTAAGTTTTCTTTAATAATATGATTTTTGACTTTGCACACATTGTAGTTTTGTTTTTATATTTTCATTTATTATTATTGAAGCTATATATGTGTACAAAAGGAATTTTAACCACTATCTGATGAGTTCTTCTCAACTTCAGAAGTTGAAATAGGAGCAGGAGCAGATGGTGTTTTGAGTAGAGATAGGTTTCTGGCGGAAGGTTGTAGGTTTATTCGCGAAAACCCAGATTTAATCGAAAGCAGCGGATCAGATGCGATGAGAAACCTGGATATCCCGGTTTGTATCCCTTCTTTTTTGGCTTCAGGACATTTTGTATTAATAATATCTTTATCTAATTTATCTAATTATCTAATTTATCTAATTTTCCTTTTTTTAACCTCAATGTTACATTCTTCGAATGGTTTTATTGGTCTTCCAGATCTTGCAACTTTCGATCCTGAACTTGTACTTGCTATAACTGGGGCTATGCACTCAGGTGGCAAAACAATATGTTGCTTTAACCAATCTGTATGTAGTTTAAGGAATTTTGGGTAGCTTCTTTTACTTTTTTCCCATTTGGCTTTTATTCTCGCAATAAGATTACTTGCAAACATTTCCAATTGTCTATTAGAACTCTCAATATTGTTTTAAAAAGCAATAATCTGCACTATCTTTCGAAGTCTTTCTTCTTTTGCAGTTTGTCGCCATAGCTCAAAAACATCTAGCCTCTTCATCTAGTAGAAATTACAAAAAAAATATATGGGGGGGGGGCAGAAAGATGCACGGGATTACCTTTGTTTCGTGTTTTAAAATATTCTGAGAAACAGAAAATGCAAAAATTAGCCTGTAGACACGTGTCTACAATTTTGAAACCTTATCCAAAGTGCAAGCTTGCTTTTATTTTTTCTTTTTTTTTAACGTAGGAGTGTCTCCTCCTCCTTAAAGTAGGAAACGAGCAAAAAAGTTTAAAAAAATTAAAAAAAAAAAGATACAGTAGTTTCGACTATGTCGTAACACAAGACGTAGAATTATTCAATTCGCTTTTGATGACATCTTTTTTAAAAACTATTTAGCAAAATATTTATTCCATACACCTGAGCATATGACCTTTAAGAGTGCCGGAGAGGGTTAATATGTATCACCGACCCCCATTACTTTTGCAAAAGGAACATTTTTTCCTTTAACACCTATTCCCTCCGACCACTCCTTAGGGGGGCTCCCATACAAATTTTATGGTTTTTGTATATTTATTCCATAAACCTGAGCATATAACCTTTAAGAGAGTGCCGGAGAGGGTTAATATATATGACCGACCACCATTACTTTTGCAAAGGGAATATTTTTGCCTTTGACACCTATTCCCTCCGACCACTCCTTAGGGGGGCTCCCATACAAGTTTTATGGTTTTTGTGCCGGAAAGGGTTAATATGTATCACTGACCCCCATTACTTTTGCAAAAGGAGCATTTTTTCCTTCGACACCTATTCCCCCCGACCACCCCTTAGGGGGGCTCCCTTACAAATTTTATGGTTTTTGTTTATTTATTCCATACACCTGAGCATATGACCTTTAAGAGAGTGGCGGAGAGGGTTAATATGTATCACCTACCCCCATTACTTTTGCAAAAGGAACATTTTTGCCTTTGACACCTATTCCCTCCGACCACTCCTTAGGGGGGCTCCCATACAAATTTTATGGTTTTTGTATATTTATTCCATACACCTGAGCATATGACCTTCAAGAGAGTGCAGGAGAGGGTTAATATGTATCACCGACCCCCATTACTTTTGCAAAAGAAGCAGTTTTTCCTTTGACACCTATTCCCTCCGACCACTACTTAAGGCCGCTTTACATTATCCTACTGTGTGTTACGACATGTCAAAATTTTCATGTATGATAGAATGTACAATGGTGTAAACAACGAAAAGCAAAGTGTGTTCGAACCTGTTTTGATTTTTTTGACATGTCGTTCTACATTTTAATTTTTTGGTTTGTTTCTAATTTCATCACACATTCTATCCGACCAGAGATGAGTTTTATAAGATTTCTTCGAATTTAATTTGTTGAAAATCACCAAGCTGCAAGTTACATTTCATCTAATGCTTAAAAGCAAGCAAAATAATGACTGCTTTTATTTTTAATGCACAATTGGCCCTTATAATGCTTACAATAGCTGCTATGTCCCGATTCATTTTAAGTATTTTAAATTTTTACATTTTTATTGAATAAAAGTGCAATGTGACTTTGTGAGATAGTCTAAAAGAGAAAAATTAATTTCTTTATACAAAAATAAAAAAATGACAGTGTGATAAGATTCGGTTATACTTTCTATCTCACATGTCGTAACACACAGTAGGACAATGTAAAGCGGCCTTTAGGGGGCTCCCATACAAATTTTATGGTTTTGTCGATAAAACCGGAAACTGTCGATAAATAGGTAGCAAGTTTAAGCAAACAAAAACATCAAATGTTGGCTTTATATTTCATGTAATTGTGTAAAATTTATATACGTTAGAGAGTTCTAACATGAATTTTTGTCGCATTGAGGATCAAGCAGACCAACAAGTACTAACATCAACATTGTACGATCAGTATTTTAGGCCCACCAAAGGCTCAAAAAGTTATATAAATACCGACACCTGATCACTATCAACCACCCTACTTACCTCCGAGAATGACGTATTCTACGTCAAAAAATCTACTTACTTTCGCGTAAAGTTTAAATATTATAAATTTTAAATAGTTGTTAACTTTTTTCACAATTACTTAGGATTAAAAACAAGAATATTCAATATATTGTGTAAAGACTCTAAATAATATCCGTATTTTATTTTTTAGATAGTAAACCTTGATTTTGACCGCTTGCTGCACAATTTATTTTGCAAATATACAGCCAAAAACAAACGGTTTGCATTATTGGGAACTGAAAAAAAAAGAATTCGTCCAGGGAAGACCAGCTTCATTTTTCCAATAAAGTTCCGCTAGAATGCGAACATTTCACACTGTGCGGTGGCTGCAGCTGGTGAAAAATCATCAGTAGAAGTTACAGCGCTTTTACTATCACTATTTCATCGACGTCAGCGGAGTCTAATTCATTCAACATATCAACATTTGCAGCTCAATTCCATATATTCGCTCGAAAAAAAAAAAGATACATTATACCGTGTATACAGTAAAGAAGTGAAACTTCTTCTTTGTATACACTCTTTCTCTTCTAGAATAAGAACCATTTTAGTGTAAAGGCTCGATTTTGCAATCGTAAAGCTACGCAACGTAACATGGCGTCGAGTTCTATATGGAATAGAACCCATCGCTGCGCTAGGTTACGTTACGATTTCACTAACCACTTACACGTATTTTTCATAAGATAGAACTCTACTAGAATTTGGGTTTCTATATATTTTTATATCGCAATATTATGAATATAATAATATAATATGTGTACTATGAGCAAAATTCATAGAGGTTATATTAATATATTGAATTAAAGATATACTAACGTTGGTATTCTAAAAAAATATTGGCATGGCAGCCCTAGTATGAGAGTCTACTTTGCGAAAATCATAATGCGCTCAGGGCAACTCTCTTATTCACTTCTGCTTCGGTGAATCTTTCTCTCTTCTACCCGAGTCATGGTAACCCCCCTCCTCCCTATCTACACATAGAACGCAATCAGCACACAATCTGCGGCTTTTGCCACCCAGCGGTAATCGAAGCGCTTTAAAAGCACTAAACAAGCGCTTCTGCCATAGCGCTTCACACATCTGGAGCGCTTTTTGAGTAAACCAAATTCATATTAAAATTTATATTGGATGTCCAAGGATGAAAGCGCTTCTTAACAAACAAATAGTTAAAAAGGCTCTTTAAAAAAAACAAAAAACAAAGCGAGAAAATTTTAAATATTGTGAGATGCGAGGATTGAGCTCGCCCCGCTGGCATTGCATCCGAATGCCTTACCGCTGTGCTATTTCCCCGCTATATTAATTGTGAACAAAATGTGTACAAAAACATGAGCTCCACAACTCTGAACTCTGAAAAGCACATCCTCAACGCATACAAAAAAATGCGCATAAAAAGCGCTATTTCTAGGAACGCTTTTTATTTTCCCGCTGGGCATCTACAGCAAAAGTAGTTTGATTAATTGGTACGTAGAGCATATTTTAATATGAAGAGTTTAGCACAATAGGCAGGACGTCGTCTTTGTAATCTTGAGCTAGCAGGTTTTGATACTCAGAGGAGACAAAAATATTTTCTCAGTCTTTTATACAATGTATATCTCTCTCATTCTTTCTGCTATAAAACATATCTTTCTTCTCTATCGTGTAACGAAATGAAGTTAATTGACCTTGAAATTTCACTCCTCAATATTCTCGTTCAAATTTCGAAGCGCCGCCTAAGAAGTTTCACTTCAAAAAATATAAAAGTGGATTTATTTTTCATGTGGAAGAAAAACCTCCTATTCTAAATAACCGGTGATATACAAAAAAAAAAAAAAAGAAAAAATTCCGTTGTGAGAAATAAACTGTTTTGAAAGTTTGACATTTGGTATTGTTAACACCAAACATTAGGGATATTCTCTATGTATAGCATATGCCATTGCACGGATCAAGAGTAGGAAATATACAATCCGTGCACTGGCGAAACAACAATAGTGGATTGTAAATTTTCTATTCTTGTACCGTGCAGCGGCATATGCTATGCATTGAGAATGCCACCTATTAAAATTAATAAAGATTTCCTTTTTTAAAAAGTCACCATGATTAGCGTAGCCTTCTACATTTTAGTTTTAGAAGCCGACAATACAGAAGAGCTGATTCCAAACGTTGTTCTTTTGTTTTCTCAAAAGATCCCAGTCCAAATGACCTCACCTCAATAGCTTCCACACTGTCCTTTATGGAAATAAGATTAAAGATGGCCTTTTCAGCAGGAGAAAATTTGTGGTGTCTATTAGGACCTCCACCGGTGCTTTTTGGTATTTTTAAATTTTGTGAGCACATATCTTTTTTGATCGGTCCACACCTTAAGTATAAAAAAGTTTAAATAAGAAATAAATTTTTAGGCAACAAACCATTGTTCAGTTAGTTATGTTGTTTATTGGTGGTCCCAATGAGTTCAGCTCAGCTTCAGCATTTTCCCAGATTCGAGCAAGCTCTTCCTTGCTTCCCCTAAAGAAGTCGCGTGCAATAGCAGGATTGCCTTCCATCAATAATAAAGCAAGTTGTAAGTTGCTGATTATTTGTTGTTTTTGAACTTTAATTACAATTTTTTATTTATGCCTCTATCACCGTCTGTGATTCGAACAAAAATTAAGACGAATTCACCAAGTTGGTATCACCGTCAGCGAATGTTCCAATTTTTATTCGACTGCAACGTCAAAAACAGACGAGAGTAAATAGTTTGCGAGAAGCCGGCGAATAAAGTTGTTCAATTTTTATTATTAGCATATAAATGGAAAATAATAGAAAAAAGTAAGTAATTAGCAATATTTTTGTTTGTATGCTGTTTGGTTTTGATTTTAAGCAATTTTTTAATTATCTATAGTATGAAAAAAACCAACAGCGGGCAGTTCCAAAAAATGGTGCAGCTGAAGCAACAAAATCGTAATGTTGGCACTGGCCTCTGAAAATTCGATTCTATAAAAGTAAGTTATAAGAAGTCGTAGCAAGATTTTTCTGCTCAATTTAACTCACTCGGGCCTCCTTAGTTTAGCCTAAAGTAATGCTGAAATCTAAAAAATATATTTTATTATTTCACTGAAGATCAATCGGGAAGATGAAAATGATCACAGGTTCTGTATATTCTGTACATTCTGCGACGTAATCCGCAACATAGTCTCCATTTTGTCAATTTTTCTAAAAATTAACTCAAAGCTGCTAATAATTTTTATTTATTTATTAGGTTTGACGTTTCTCTGCTAAATTTAGTGTTTTCTGCTTTGGCTGCACTGCATCTGAGGCGAATAAGTAGGCTCGCAAACAGTGATACCACAAAAAGAAAAATTCGCCATTTGATTCGACACGAGTGAAGCATTCGATTCGTAGACGGTGATAGGGACAATACGTGCCCTATCGAAAGCGATTTGAGTTTTTGTTTCTCGAAAAAATTTTCTATATAATGAGGCTATTATGGTAAAATAAAGAAGGTAGCTGCAGGGCTGCTTGTGCTCTCTTTTTGTCAACCATAACTGTCACATGAGCGAAAGAAAGCAAAAGATTCAAGCAAATAATCAAACAGAAAGATTTTCGATTTGACAGTTCTGAATCCACGCTCATTCCCTTGCATCTACCTTCTATGCTCTACCATGGAGGCTATATATATATAAAATGAGACGCTTGCAAAAGCCATGATAGTTAATAATTTTGATCAAGTAAGATCATAACAACTCTATGGTTTGAACGTTTATGAACGGGTATGGGCACCACTACATTTAAAGCTTCTGTTTGTCTTTTGTCTTTGATTTGTTGTTGCGTTTTGTGTATCTACATAATCCTTTGCTCTCAGTTTTTGCTCTCAACGCTCCCAGAGCGGTCTTTGCGCATAACTGTTTATGAATCATTTATGCATTCATTTAAAATTTTTAAACATTTTGCAAGATTAACTCATTTTAACTTTAATACAAGTTAATGCTTTATTAAAAATTTCATAAATTTACATTTAAACGGGATCTTTTTTTTTGCCTCATAATTAACGTTTATATAAATACAAACATATATAAATAATATACAATAAGTTTGGAAGAAAATTCCAATATTTTGGAAGTACAAGAAATTGTTTGATAAAGAAAGCACTTACATTTTTGTTCAATTTTTTCAAGGCACAATTTCTTACATTCTCTGTGTTAAGCTTAAAACTAACAAAAAAATACTTATCGGCTATAAACTTATGTAGGAATAATAATATTAAGCCTAAATTACAAAAAACAAGCATCTTATGTTTAGGTTTATAATTCCAAAAACAAGGCTTGAATTGTTTTGATTTTAAATTAAGTGGATTGAATAAAAAACAAAAAAAAAAAAAAAACAAACAAGCAGCTTAACTTAACTTTAATAAATAAAGAGCACAAATAAGAATAACATTTAACAAATGAGCGATGATGGCACTGTTTGAGTAAGAATTAAGTACAAATCTATTGAAGATTGAATCAAGTTGGAAAGGTCACAATATTAAGGAATAAGAATCAATATTTTTATACATAAATCATTAAATTCTTTTAATTTCAAATTAAAAAAAAATTACTATATTTTTAATTTTACTCATATGTTGGCTTAAAATTTAATTTAAGTTTTAATACGTTTACCTTTAATACCGGTTTAAGACACAACTTTTAAAATAATTTATGTAATTTTAAACTTTCATGTTTCTTTTTTCTTAACAGTAAAATATAGATTAAGTAATAATTCTTGAACATAGCTAATAAAATAGAAAATATCTTCTAATGTTTAGGCATTAAAATAACAGTGATAAATATATATAAAATATATTGAAAAATATAATAGCAGACATTAATAAGGAGGGCAGGAAAAAACAAAGACCTCTAGTCAATAGCGTAAGGAGAAGGAAGCGTTAAACATTTAAACAAATATGTGCAATTAAGGTAAATCTTATAAAATACAAAAAGCACAGCTTTTCTACTTAATGCTAAAAATACAAAAATAATCAATAAATTATTGCGTTCCAATAACTCAGCAATTATACGCAATAGTGGGCTGGAACCTCGAATATTATATTGCCAGCGGAATGTCTAAAGCTTGGATTTTCCACGCCCGATGCGCCCTCTACTGTGATGGTGCGCGCCTTGCCACCCAGGCGACATGTTATGGTGGGACTAACCTCAACACGCAGTTCGCGGTTGCAGATGCTGTAAGAAAAGAGGGTGAACATTTGTCAGTTGCGGGAAGATATACAAACAGGGATTTAACCTACTCGTAATATTTCTTGCAGACAATGCCCACCAGCTCGCCAATGCGATCCTCTTTGAGTGGTGTATGTTCACCTTGTAGCGCGAAAACCAAGTCATTGTTGGCGGGTGAGTGGAAAACAACAAGCTGATCACGTCCAGTGCTGATGCTAATGGATGTGAGCTGAAAAATGGTAATGGGTTAAAAAATGTTGGGTTAACTTATTAAATAAAAGCATTACAAACGACACATGTTAGCAAATATCATGCATATTGCAGGGCATATTGTTTTTTTAGTTGCACAACAAAAAGTGTAGCTGTAACTTTATGCGATAAAGCATTGAAACGTAATTTGCGGAGTTATCAAGAAAAGGAGAATAAACTTACGTCCTTGATAAATATCGAACGATTCATATTTTTGAATTTATTTTTAGCGCCATCCAACTTGTAGATTGCTGCATCGGTAACAATGAATGCACGATCAGCGCTCTTGTTGTGCCGGTTGAACTTTTTGGCGAAGGATGAGAAGAGTACCGATTTAAAGCCATCCACATTTTTGAGGTTTTTCACATTAGCACTATAGCCCAAATAGCCGGAGTTATCATGCGAGTTGGCGAGATAGTCGCCTATCCATTTGCGTTGTTGTCCCCAGTGCAGGCGGCGTCCCTTAATAGCTGTTGCCGCAATTATCTGCAGACGCAGCTGTGGCCACTCAGAACGAGGATATTTGCGCAAAATCATGTAGGCCCGCCAAAAGTCAAACATGCGTCGCAGGCCAGGTTCAGCACGACGTCCTGCCAATGGTGCATGTGGCCACTGCAAGCTTTTGCCGTAGTCGCGCATATTTTTGGCACCGCGGAAGCGTTGCGCCAAATCGTGTACGTATGAACGCAACTTATAGGTTTTGTAGGCGCGCATTATTACCAAAGCAGCCTTCATTTTCTTGTAGTTGCGTCGCGCAATCCAGCCACGCACCTGTTTCTGTAGCAGTGTCACAATGTGCGGTATCATCTCGTTGCGCTGATGCTCCAGCGAAAAAAGCGTGCGCGGGGATCTAAAAGAGAAAACGGGATAATTTTCTACCGAGCTTTAACCTACTCCATTAAGGAATAATTTAGCAGATGCTAGCTTAATTACCTTATAAATATCTTGGTGTGTCCATATTTGACATCATTGCTGAAGCCCTTCTCTTCGATGAGCACGCGCACGCCATCGCGATCGCTGCCGGCGCGGAAGTTGGGCCATGTATACTGCGAGATCATCTTATAGCGTAGCAGGAATTTGTCATAGCGTTGACGATGCACAAAGCCAGCGCGTCGTACGCGTACGTTCTCCAGCAAACCCAAATAGCGCACCTGATGCTCCACACGCTCATCATCAAACACCGTAGGACTCTTGATGTCGTTGGGTTTGACGCAGCGCACATAGAAGGGTTCTTTCTTTTGCAATGTTTGCACCAGCTCCACCATGGATTTGTGGAATAGTGTGCCAGCAGTAGGCGGACGTTTTGTTGTCTTCTTAATATCCTGGGCGCCTTCAGGCCACATTTCACTCAGATTATTGTCATTGGAATTGTGCAGCAGACGCTTGAAGTCCTGATAGAGAGTGTCCTTGTTCTTCTCAATGAAGCCGTTGACGTTGTAAATGACATCGCCAGCATAGTGTGTAATGCGAAAATCTTCGCGATGCTTTAGCTCTTTGTCCATTGGCTTCAGCTGACGACTGCTGTAGTGCGGATGTTTGCTCAAACTCTTGTCCATAGCGCCGAGTAGTGTTTCATCATTGACTTTGCCAACGCTGAGGCAAGCTTCATCCATAATGGCTATAATGCCTTTGTGCGGTTGCTCTACCAAGTCGCAAATTATCTGTGGACAGAAAAAACTTTAAATTTTAATGTTTCTTGCAAACGCAAATAATGACTTGAAGTCATTTTAATCGCTTCGCTGACCTTGTTATTGAAATATGCAATATTAGTCCACTCGATTCCCTCACGCTGATATTCTTCCTGCTCCTGCTTCAGCACCAGTTCTGTTTATTTTTAGAAATAAATAATTTTTTATTTAAACACTTCAATCATCTCCAAGCACACTTACCAATAAAAAGCTGCTGCAGTTTTTCGTTGCAGTAATTAATGCAGAATTGCTCAAAACTGTTGGAATCGAAAATTTCAAAACCATAAATATCCAGCACTCCAATCACGGAGTTAAAACGTGCCTGCGTCTTTGAGCCACGAAAGAGTATGGCGCGATTGATGCGCGTTATAATCCAAGTGAAGAGACGATCGTAGATGGCCTTAGCGAGTGCATCCTTGCCGTATTCAGCCTGTATGGCGTTGTGATCCTTTTGCATGACATTGCCACCAGCGGCAATGACGCGTTTCGTCAGCGCACTGGACAGCTCATGATCGGTAACTTGTAACAGCTTAGCTGCCGACTGAAGATGCGAATTATTGCTGAGTACCAGCTCATCCTCAATCACTGCAAGGAAAAAAAGTTTAACATTTATTTTTCCGGAATTAATTTTAATATTAGACTCACTTTGAAATTCAATGTTGCCCAGATGCAGTACAGCCGCTACTGTACGCCAGATGCTAGTCACTTCGGCGGCACTAAAACCGAGTGTTTTGAAGGCACTATTTGTGCCTTTGTAGTCGCTTTTTTCCGATAGGATATCGATACTACCCTGATTCGTATAGTGATACTTGGTTGGATCTCTGACGAGATCGTATTGACGCAGTTCACTATCTGGAGCCCCGCGAAGAAGCTAAAAGAAATAAAGTTATAAAAACTTCTATTAAAAAGTATGAAAATAAAAATTACTGTGACATTTATGAAAACCCAAATGCAGACCCAAATCAGAGTCCCATATCCAAATTTTTTGGTACTGGTCTTTACTTTTCCACTGAATTTTTTATTTTAATCCGTAAAAAAAAATAAACCCCAAAGACCGAAAACCGCAAAATTATAAAATATGTTCGGGACTATATATGTGATGTTTCACAGGAAAAGAGACCTTATCTTCCCGGAATCAAAGTAAGTAATTTTTTGCATTTCTTAAAATAACATATTATTTTGAACAAAAAGACACTTCAATCACCAACAAATTTAAAAAATTAGCTTATTTATACCATTTTGAATTTCTAGCATGCAAATCTCAAGTTTTGAGATTAAGATGTTCAAAGTTAGACAGTTAAAAGGGAGCTTCCCCATTTTAAATAGATGATGGAAGATAAGGTTTTCTTTCTTTAAGGAGGGAGAAGTTGGGGAAAATGTCTTTTTTTATTTCTGATTTAATAATCGACTTAAAACCGATTGCAAAATGCTCAGATTATATTTGGTAAGTATTACCAACCTTCCCCTAAAAACCGATAAAATGTACCCAAACGTTTATTTTTAGCGTCTCTATTTAAACGTGTCTTGAAAAATTTGGTCTGGGAAGATAAAGTCTCTTTTCCTGTGAAATATCACACATGTAGTATATTACCGTAGTTGATAGTTATCGGATCCAAAGTCAGACCATTTATTAAATCGTAAAAATTGCAACGAAATGGCTTTGGAATATTTGGGAAAAAGTTCAAATAACACATGAACATTTTTGGGTGATGATTTTTTTATGATTTTCAAAAGTGAATAGACAAGGAAAGAATGCATCGATCAACTTAGTTCGACTGTTGGTGATGAAGCACCATACCCAGCGAATGTAAAACACTGGTTCAATGAGTTTGGCCGTGGTCGTCATTCTTTCCAAGACGAATTTCGTGATGGTCGTCCAAGAATGGTTGTTGTGGCAGAAAACATCGATGCTCTGCGTGAACTGTTGGAAGCAGACCGACATGTGACATACCGTGAGATGGAGTCATCTTTGGGCATTAGTGGGACTAGCATACATTCGTTTATACGGGACTAGCATACGGGTCGTTTATAAATTACGTTATAATTATAAAATTCGTTCATTAAATTACAATTTAGGGGGGTGGAGGGGGTCTAAAATGTACTACGAAGTAACGAATGAGGGGGAGGGGTCTCAGATATAGTAACGTGACCAAAAAAATTGAAAAATGGAAATCTTGAAATCAGTTCATTTAATTTAAAATAAATCGGAATAAAAAGTAATTTTCCAATAAATCAATTTTAAGGAAGCATATTCACAAAAACACTGAACTTGGAGCTGCACGGGTGCAGCCTTTGCGTGTACTCTCTCAAAGACCAGGCGAATTTCTTTGCATAAGAAATGAGGATACACCTGAATGGGTCGACATGGAATCCGTTGAAGAATTCTATTTCGAAGAGTCCCCAAAGTTTCCAGCTTCTTCAATTCCAGTGATTGAGATCATCGACTCTTGGATTGAAGATGGAATAGTTTTTATCGATGAAAATAATTGATTTTAAAATTTTTTTCTTAAATTTATCTAGTCATGATAGCAGACATACTAAGAGTTAGTCAAGATAATATTTTTTAATCAATTCATTTTTTTATTTCATATACTACGTAACTTTATGGGGGGAGGGGAGGGGTTTTGAAATGGACTACGAAGAGTAACGGAGGGGGAGGGGGGTAGAAATAGTTGAAAATTGGTCACGTAATTTATGAACGACCTCTTAGGTGTCAAGAAGATTTTTTGCCATTGGATAACCCATAATTTGACGGTTGCTCAAAAACGGCTTGTGTCGATTGGTGCAAGGAAATGCTGAAAAAAATACAGCGGGGAGGGTTCGAAACACCTTCACGTCATCATCACAGATGACTAATCATGGATCTACAGTTATGAGCCGCAAACAAAGCATCAATACATGATTTGGGTCTTTCAAAGTGAGCAAAACCCGACAAAAGTTGTGCGCGGACGGAGGACATCCAAGCAAATAGTTATTAAATGGTTGCCATTTTTTTCAGAAAAACCCGGTCATGTAACAATTGTACCTCTTGAACAACGGACAACTTTTTATGCTGAATGATGCAAAACCATTTGTTTGTCGGAAGTCTTGGGAGAATTGAGGAAAACTAATCACCGAAGGAAGATCATCCACCACCACGACAATTCCAATTCCCACACATCAGATCAAACAAGAGTTTTCGAGCACTCAAAATGTGGAATGGATGGACCATCCGCCTTTCCGTACCGGCTTTTCACCCAATGACTTCTTCTTGGTTCCTCACATTAAGGAACAAATTTGGGCGAGCATTTTTCTACTCCAAACAGGCCGTTGAGGCCTTAAAAAACCTGGTTTCGGAGGTATCACCTTCAGAGTGGCAAAAGTGTTTCGTAAATTAGTTCAAACGAATGCAAAAGTGTATTGATCATCTTGGAGCATACTTTGAAAAACAATAAAAGCATTTTCACTGAATAGCCACTGTTTTTTTTTGTTAGACGTAAGATTATTGTAAGACTATATAAGCATATGTTTAGTTCTGCTCTTTGTTGTATTTGTACCAATAATATCAGGTTCTGAATTATTATATCTGTTTGTACAAGTAGAATGGATAGTTTCGCTACAGACCTTTTATTTGGATCCACTCTATCTGAAGTATTTCCTTGACAACAATAACGAATGGGTTGGGTTTCGATACAAAAGTATTTTTGATTTGTGTCCATTACAGGTTCTGCTGCGGGATGGCACTATTTCCGGAAAACATACATCGCATTTTGTTGAACCTTGGTTCATTTTTTATATTTTCACGTTTCTAGTGGCACTCCTAGATTAAGTCAGAAAGCATTTTTCAAACGAGCAAAGTGTCAAGATTTTCATTTTCAATCTAGTATAGCCACTAGATGATGGTGTATAATACACCGAATGAACCAAATTTTATCAAAATTAGCTGCTCTCAGAATCTGAGAAATAAAACGAATTTGACATTTCAGCGCTTAAAAGTCGGAAAAAAATTTTTTACGCCTGAACAAAACGATCCACCTTAATGTCGATCTAAATTTTATAGACCTAAAAGATAAATTTTCATCATGTAAAGGGTGTTTTCTTTTTAAGAGCTTGCCTAATGTTGAAAGATGTAATCAACCGAATTCAAATCAAATGGGGAAAAAATATCCATTGATTATTTTTAATGTAGTTACACTAAGGAAAAAAAAAATTGAATATATCCAAAAACTTTTTTAATTTATCCAAAAAGCGAGGAATTTTTGCACCAATAACGCATTTACATAAATCGACTACGTAAATATTTAAAATTTATATAAATAATTTTTTAATTAAAGAAAATATTAAAATATTTAAACAGAATTAATAAAATATATATCAAAATTATGCACGAATATATTTAAATATCTTTTAAATATTTACTATTTGAAAATAAAACTATCGCATTTAAGGAAAATTTATATAAAAATATTGAAATTGAAAAACAATTTATTTAAATATTTCCCACGAGCTGCGTCCATCAAATGACATTTGGTAGTATATTTTATTTTCTTTTTTGTTCTCTAATTTATACTATACTAGCGATACCCGGCGCGCGTTGCTGCACCCAGCAAGTATATTGGAAATGATAAGTAAATTCAAAACTTTTATTAGTCCCTTAGTCTGACACAACGCTCATGTTCCACTACCCGTTACAGTTTCCCAATAGCAGAACATCACTCCCAGGTGACAATTCCATTATGAGTTTCAATGTCCTGTGAGTTAAGCTTCCATAGCTATTCTGTATAGAGAATCGGGCCACACCCCCTTTTCCAATGCACTAACCAGTTTTCCAGTAGAAAGACTTTGGCAATTAGTAACTCCATACTGAGTTTTATTGTCATGCGACGTTTAGTTCCAAAACTATTCAATATCAAAAATTTGACTTGTGTGGTCGAAGCCATAACCCCTTTTCCTATGCCCGTCCCAGTTCTCTTGTTTATTTATAAAAAACTTATTGAATCACACAATGTCAATTCTATTAAGTAAAAAGTCAGCCGTTTGTTCCTTTTGTTCATTTATAAATTACAGGAAAACCACCGTCAAAACATGTATAGAAAAGTTGCATGCAGCGAAACAAATAAACATACGTACATACATACATACATACATATATCAAGTCGGATTGAATCTCTAAAGGTTGCTGAGAACAAAAAGAGTATAGTAGAGAGCAAGTTTATTGAGGCTCTCGCAGCACAAACGCATGAAAAGCTAACGATCAAGCAATGCATGGCATTGTTGATGATTTTTTAAAAAACTTAACACTTTAATTAAAGATACTTATTATTGAAATTTCGTAAAGAAAATAACCAATGAACCTTTTGTAGCACAAATGTGATATTTTAAAACTTATTTCAAAAAAATCGGACCAGTACTTTTGGAGTTTTGCGGACACAAAAAATTTTCACTTTCATTTTATATAATAGTATAGATATAGATATAGATATAGATATAGATATAGATTTGAAAGTTGGTGCAATATTATGGCATCAAATGTCAAAAATAGTATAAGCTTTAAAAAGAAAAAGATACACTCAGAAAAAACCCATATCTTTTCTTTTCTTTTCTCCATAAAAAAATCTCTATTTTTGATAATAGCAATTTTCTCTTTTTCAAATAAAATTTCCTACAATTAGAATAAATTTTCACATATTCGAAATAATATTTCCTCAGTGTAGGAAATGAAAATATTTCAAGCCTCTAATAATGATAAGTATTTTTCTCGCACTAAAAATTCTCATTTATAGATAAAAACTTCTCATTTATATATAAAAAATTCTCATTTATAGATAAAAATTTCTAGAAAATGAAAAGTTTTCTCTATTATAGATAAACAATTCACTACGCGAAATATTTTCTTCAATAAAAACAACTAATTTCTCAAAAATAAAAGTCTTTTTCTCTAAGAACGATATATTTTTGTTATATTTTTCTTTTTCATGGAAGCTTTTTACCATTTTAGGGAATTTTTGGTATCACAATTAGAGAAAAGCATTTTCTGGAGCAAACTCTATACCATTTTTCTCTAAATATGATGCCTTTTTTATCATATTCCGAGAGACTTTTTTCTGAGTGTAGAGAATAGAAGCAAATTATGCAGGTAAATGACAACCGGTTCAAACATTCTTGAGAAAATACCGAGTTGTCCCTCCACCCTAAATTATTTCACCATGCATTGCACTCACCATCGCACTAACAAAAAATATTGGCCAAACATTCAGGCTATATTACCCTTGCAACATTAACTAAATGAGAACTATAAGAAACCTGCAACTGCAGGAACAGAGTGCGATGCTGTTGCTGCTGGTCGGAATATGTGTTTACGTGTGCGATGCTGTTGCTGCTTGCTAGTATGGAATATGTGTGTACGTGTGTGGTATAAATAAAATTCAAATACGGGAAAAAACGAGTTGTAAGGAAAACATTTGATTTATCCACGTAAATATTTAAATAAAATGTATACTCAGGCGTGGATAATGCTAATATGCGTTATTTCCCTTAGTGTACAAATACTCTAGTAACATATGACATTACAATTGAACATAATATGATAGAACTGTCAAACTATCAACTAACATTTACTTTGTTTTTGTGACTCTGACCAAAAGTCAGTTTAAATTATTTTTTTTGCGATTTTCTGCCTCAGCTTATAATGAATCCGGTTGATATTAAGTGAACTCTTTAAAAAATGAAATCATAATGAATGCTCTCAATGTACTCGTATTGGTCTAATGTGTATGTATTTGCATGTGTTTGAATATAACATAAAATCTTGAACTCACAGGAAATACATTGTTTGACTTCAATTAAAATTATAAGAGCAATAAAACACTTGTAATTAAAATATGTTATTTCAACAAAAAAAAAAAAAGTAATAATCAACTAAAGACTATATCACAGACAGAGTTAGTCATCCGTTTAAATTGTCTAATTTACATCGCAATCATATCGTCATAACAAACAAATGATGGCTAATTTATTTCTCACTTAATATGAGCTAAGCGTGAGCTTTAAACTGTAGAGCATACAAACAAACAAAAACACACACGCACGTATATAAGTATATCCTATTTAATTAATTATCATTAACATTTTGACTTACAAATATTTTTATGTACTTGTTTATCTAACAATTAAAAAAATGTTCATTTTTTTTTTTGCTTTTTTTTTTTGCAAGTTGAAGAATAGCTTGTTAAAAATTTTATGCAAGCTTTATTAACACTACGATTCGGCATCGAAATATGTAGTGTTGAATAAATTAAGACGGACGCATGAATGAAATTTTTCTAAAGTCCATCTATCAAAGCTTATTGAAAATATTGTGAGACACAATTTCACCAAATGTCTACTGTTCAATCACTGATTTCCAAACAAAACCAAAACGGATGTTCTATGTCTTAATTCTTATTTAGAATTGACTCAAATGTCTCATTTAAGCTAAAAGTTCCCGTCTATCGCTTTAAAATTATGGCACAATTCGTGCGGTTAATAACGCTTGCAGCATAATTTATTGGCGGTCATATTTTTTTTCTTTATTTTTATCGTACCTACAGCGAACGGAAGTGCATTTATGGCTAATAGTCTTGTGGCATTGCGTTGGTGTGTTTAACATCAAATATGACCATCTGAGTCGTGACCTTTGTTTAATTTCAAAATTGTATTTAAAATGAAATTCATGCGCTTTATAGCAGCAAAGAACCGTTGCAGTCTGGAACAGTTTTGTTCCATTTCTATTTTTAATGTTTCAATGTCACAGAGCTGAATGTATAAATTTTGAATTTTTTATTCACAAAATTAAAATTTATATTGAGAACGAAAAACTTCTTTGCTGGAAACAAGTTGGCTCAACGTTTTGTTTTAGGAATTTATGGAGTATTAATATAAACCAAAATATAGGATGTCAAGATATATATGTATATCGCTCATTCCAAATAAGACATTGGGACATTTGGAGTACATATTTTGCAAATGGAAATGCATTTAAGTTCAGAAATATTTGTGAAATATTTTTTAATTTGTTCCTACAATTGAACTACTTTTGTCCTTACAAAGTACATTTATATTAATACTAAATGTGCAAGAGTTTTTTAGAAACATGCATTCAAAAAACATAATTTTTGTGAGATGACATTTTGTAACACAAATCTTTGCGTTTTGGATACATTTACAAATAAAAGTTTTTCCACGAATTTTGTGTAAAGTATTACCCCTTCATAATATAGCTTTATCTTATATATTTTACGCAAACTCAAATTTTGTCCGGCGTAAGGCTTTTTAAGTACAAGTCCAATCTTAATAAATTTAGTATTTCTTGGTAGGTTTAGACCTGTAAATGTGCAAACTGGACCTATTATATCTTAAAAATTTATATTTTTTAAGTTATAGCTTAATAAAGTTTGCATATAATTGCATATAATTGTTGTTGTTATGTTGCTTTTTCTTTTCTTAACAGCAGCTGAGAACAACGTTATCAAACTCAGAGCAAAACTATTCGCTGCTCACATTTCGCTCTCTTCTGTCTCTTCTTAATAGAGCATCTGTTACTAACAAAATGAAAGTCAGAAACATGGTATAATAATTACAAGGTAGCATTGACAGTTGCTTGGGAAACCATCTCCTGTCAAAAAATATACTCATAAAGAGAGCGGTCACAATCGGCCATTGAAAACACAAACAATGTTGAAAACGTTGAAGTGAAAAAACAACAACTACAGCAGCCGCAGATGAATTTTCACAAACAGCTGTTTTTGACAGGAGATGTTTTCTTGTTGAAGAGAAAATTAGCAGTTGTCAATGCTACCTTCACTGAAAATAAAACACGTACTAATACTAAGTAAGTCACTTCCTCAATTCTAGTCATAAAATTTTCCTTAGTTGAAATAAAATTTCCTCAATGCAATGAGTTTTTACTCAATGTAAGGTCACCACATCCTAAAATTTTAGGTCGTTGTCCTAAAAGTAATGACGGCATTTTCCTTTAAAATAAACAAGTAAAATTTATTAGATTTGAGAAATTTTTTCCTAAACTTGAGTAATAAAATTCATACTCAATTTAATTTTAGGAAAATATTCCTTATACTTAGGAAAAATTTCCTTTAACATGGCGTCTAGTAAAATATTACTCATACTTAGTCAATAATTGTGATTTTAGGATATATCCTAAAATATATTTTAATACATTTTTCCTCTATTTTAGTACATTTTTCCTCTGTTTAAGTAACGACTCGTCTTTTTCGCTTTTTGTGCTTAAATCATTCTTTTTCATTTTTTGTCCTTCTCTCTGCGAGAGAAGAGAGTTTGCAAAAACATTATCTCAAAATACACTGTAGCATGGTGGAATTAATAAAGTTGTCGCAAGGGTGAGAGCTCAGGCTTAGTGAAACTGTTTTTCTTAGGTTGCGGATATAGTGCAAGCGTTTGAGCGTTTTGTTGCTGTGCTGTGCCGACAAAAATAGAGCAATTAAGTACGCAAGTCATGCCTCTCTTTTGCCCCAATGTGTTTATCAGCACAGCCCAGCAACGAAACGTTCATACGCCTGCACTATGTCCTCACCCTAAGGCAAGAGAGGTGAGGCAGCCGACGTGATGTGCGTGGAATTAACGCATCGAAAAAGCTATAGTGACCATGATACAATTATACAAGGTAGGAGTGACAGTTTCTTCGTCTTGCACCAACTGTCAAAAATAGAATAAATTAGAGAACGAAAAAAGAAGATAGAAAACAAAATATACAGGCAAATGACAATCGGTGCAAGACACTGGTGAGAAAAAAGCCAGTTGTCACTCCTACCTTGTATAATTGTATCATGATAGTGACGATCGACAGATACACACACATAAGCGAAGTTGTCTTTTTATTTCGGGGCTTCCTTTAATTTTTTGAGTTGCAGCTTCACATTTGTTTGTTGGCCTAATCGAAGCGAACACCAGTTTACTTTGTATGAAAATAATAAAAATATTAAAGGTAAGAAGCAACCATTATTTTACTATAAAAAATGTATTCTTTATTAAAATTGATGCACTTTAATTGAATTAGCCATTTCCTAGCTACAAGCCACGATAATTCCAATATAAAGGATATCAGTTCATTAAAAAAAATGAATTTTTGCTACGAACAAGTATATAATTATCCTTGAATTAAGGATTTTTTTTCTTTGAAATAGGTATGAAGTACTTTAATCCAAGTAAATATTTCTTAACCCAGAGTCAAAATTTTTTTAAATGTAGGAAATCAGCGCTTTAAATCAATGAAATATTTGCTATCAACAAGTACAAAACTATCCTCGAATTAAAGATTTGTTTCTTTAAATGAAGTATGAAACTCCTCTTTAAATTAAGTTTCACTTCCTTCATTTAAGTAATTTTATCCTACATCTTAAGAAATTATTCTCCTTTTGTTAAGGAAATGTCCTCAGTTTTAAGATACAAAATTTACTTAAACTAAGGAAAGTTACATCCTTAAATAAAGGATATGATGACTTTAGTGCAATTTTGTTCCCATATTTTCCTTGAAATAAGGAAATTTTCCTTGATTTCAGTAATTTTATTTTTCAGTGTTGTATTATTATACCATGATCAGAAAAATGTAAAGCTTCGCAAGCCGCTCGCGCCAAACGCTCGCAACCAAGATACATACAAACTTTTTTTATTGCAATTTTCCGCTCACATTTCACTTTATTCTGCCTCTTCTTGATAGAGCGCTTGCAAACAACGACAAAACTCTTAGAATATACGCCAAACACAATGAACGGCGTCAGCGGTCAGCGCCAATTATTATTATTTTTATAGTTGATGGGTGCGCAACGCGCACCAGTGGTCGCTAGTAATTCAATCTAGAATTCAAATAGATCTTCAATCCAAAAAGATACCGAAATCGATCCTTTTTTTTTCGCCGTAAGTTCTTATAAAGCTAAAATAACTACCCTAAAGTTGGGTGGAAATTAAAGGTATCTGGGGCCACAAAGCTATGAATAGAAAGATTGTTACATGCGAGAATTTTTGTAGTGCAAAAGTGTTCAGATTTCGGTTAAAATTTTTGGTATTTTTCAAAAGTTTAAGTGGCTATCGCCTGAACTAGGATAATTTTTTCCGCCGAAAAACAAAAAACAAAATGGCGGCCATTTGAAAAAAATCGATTTTCGAGGTTACAAAATCGGTCGTCATTTTGTTTTTTTTTCGGACGAAAAAAATTATCCTAGTTCAAGCGATAGCCACTTAAACAAGGATTTATTTGGTTTTTTTATTTTTTCCTCAGATGTTCCAGACTGGTGATATCGTGCACACCATCAATTTTTTGGCATTTTTTATAAAAAAATCAAATAACGTTTAAAACCGCTTCAAAAATTCTGAAATTTTTATGTGTTCTCTAAATGTCAATAAATATATGTGCAAAATTTGAAAACGATATCTTTTTTCCTTATATGAAAAAAAATTACCGAAAAATTTTTTTTTTTTTAAATTTGTAACCTATATGTCCCCTAAAAATTATTTTTTACTTTGTAGTGATTTTGAAGTCGGTTTTTTTTTTTTTTTGTTAAAAAGTTTTTATTTCATAGCATCCACCCTGAGAGTGTAACATTTCCATCGACGTAGATGCATTTTGAAAAAAGTGCCTTTTCCAACTTTTTTGCAAACCTGCCCGGTTAAATTTAAAGCGTAAAATGTCCCTTTTTTCACGTCAAAGGCGAAAATGGTAATTAAGGATATTTAAGATTTGGATGCATTTTTTTTTACTAATAGTCTTGCAATAGCATAGATTTGACTCGTTTCCGCAAACTATCAAGTGTTTCTGCTTTCAATTGATATTTTGAGGTCTAAGACCATTCACAGCCTTTTTAAATTCTTAAAACTGTGCGAGTAATTAAGACACAAATGCAATTTTCTTTCCATTGAAGCTTTCCAGTAAACCACAGAGTGGACTCGGGTTACTAAAAAAGCGAATATTTTATTTTATGAAACTCGCCTATTTTGTGGAGAATATTAATAAAAACAATTCTTTTACAATACAAAAAGAATTTTAGAAGCTACAATGAAGTTATAATTAAAAATTTTTAAAAATAAATAAAAATAAAGGTATATAGTACATCTATATATATATAAAAATAAGTTGCATTGTGTATGAAATTGATGTTCTCTGTAATGCGTGAACCGATTTCGTTTCTGGAAATCCCATGAAAGGTGACGTCAATACGAAGGTTTTTTTTGTATAAATATTCTTTGTATGTGTATTGGTTCATGAATTATAGGCATTTTAGTGAACTTATCAACAATACAGGTGTGAAAAAATACAGGTGCGCACATATGGTGTATATGGGGAAATATTTGCAAGGGAAATTGGAAATAAATGGAATATTGGAATAATTTGGCAAGTCTCACTTTAGTTTGCATTTGCGCGAAAAATGTAGGCATAGGTAAAATTTTCCATACCCCCTTTTACCGCCCACAAATCAATAAAAATGCGATATTTAAGACGGTTTTGGAGGTATTAGACTTAAATTTGGTAAATAAGTCGTATGGTTACTGTCAGCAACTATACTAAAACTAGGCGTGGTCTAACTATATATAACGCCCAATTTTTATAAATCATTATTTTTCCTGAATTGTACATGTTTTGATAGTGAAACTTGATATGTTGATGCTATGGGCCCAAGAGGCAGTTACTATATATTTGAGCGAACATTAGACAAGGGGGAATTTGGCCAAACAGGCCAAATTTATTATATCGAATTGCTTTGGAACTAAATGTCGTATAACAATGAAGGTCTTTCTATAGCTATAGAAGTAAAAGTCACAGAACATTGAAATTCAGAATGTAGATACCATTTGGTGATGTCCTTCTACTACAAGGTGGCGCAAAAGTAATCCTCCTATCTGAAAATGCTATAAATTTTGCGATTGTCCCCTAATGTCAGTTCTGTTTTGACATTTGTGTGTAAACACATGCGAAATACACGTTAATAAACAATGTTACGCTACACAGCTCCAGAACGCGGAATTAATCACCACCAAGAGGAAGATGATTTTTCATCAAAAATAATCATGAGTGATGAGGCCCATTTCTATCTTAGCGGGTACGTAAATAAGCAAAATTTACGCTTCTGGGGCACTGAAAATCTGCGTGTAACCCACGAAGAGCCCTTACACCCGCTCAAAGTCACTGTATGGTGTGATGTTTTCGCTGGAGGAGTCATCGGACCTTATTTCTTCGAAGACGGTTACTTTGAATGGTGAGCGCTACAGAGCAATGATCAACGAGTTCTTTTTGCCGCAACTTGATGAATTGGGATTGGAAAACATGTGGTTCCAACAGGACGGTGCAACGGCACACACTGCACGTGCCACAACCGATATGCTGAAGGATGCATTTCCCGGGCGCCTTATCTCCTGATTTGGCGATTTGCACTGGCCAGCAAGATCGCCTGATTTGACCGCTCCAGACTTCTTTTTGTGGGGCTTTTTGAAGTCGCGGGTTTATGTCAACAAGCCTCAGACTCTTGCAGCTCTTAAAGACAATATCCGTCAAGAATGTGAGGACCTATCGCCGGAAGTTTTGGCCGAAGTGATGGAAAATGCCATAAAAAGGGCTCAAATGACAATCAACTGTGGCGGCGGCCATTTACATGACATCATATTCTCGACTTGATGTAAAAAAAATTAAAAGACCAAATAAAAATAATCCACAAGAAGAATCCAAGTTTTTCATTTTTTTTTAAATTACAGCCAAAAAACATCGGAAGGTTATTTTTGCGCCACCTTGTAGAAAAGGTGACATGCATTGGACAAGGGGGTGTGTCTGCACCCATACAAGCCAAATTTATGACACAGAAAAGCTATGGAAGTACAGGGTGTTTTTTTTAGAGGTATAGAACTTCGAATTGAAATAAAACACAAGAAAATCGTTTTAATGTCCATCAATTTGGCTTTTTTGGAAGGATAATTTTATGCCATTAATGTTTAAATATGATTTCGGGCATGTGGCCGCCGCGGCTGGCTCGAATAAAGCCAATTCTACAGGTCCAATTTTCAACCACTTTTTCGAGCATATGGGACCGTATGTCGGCAATAACGCCACCAATGTTGGCCTCCAAGTCCCCTAACGTTTCTGGTTTGTTGGCGTAGACTAGCGACTTCACATATCCCCAAAGAAAATAATCCAATGGTGTCAAATCACACGATCTTGGTGGCCAATTGACAGGTCCATTCCGCGAAATTATGCGCTCATCGAATGTTTCCTTCAATAAATCGATTGTGACGTGCGCTGTGTGGCATGTAGCGCCGTCTTGTTGGAACCACAACTCATCCACATTCATGCCATCCAATTCGGGAACAACATAGTCGGTTATCATGGCTCTATACCGGTCTCCATTAACGGTAACTGACTCTCCAGCATTATTTCGGAAGAAGTATGGCCCAATGACTCCACCAGCCCATAGAGCACACCAAACAGTCAGTTTTTGTGGATGTAATGGCGTCTCAAGGATCTCATGTGGATTCTCTTCACTCCAAATGCGGCAATTTTGCTTGTTGACGTAGCCATTCAACCAAAAATGAGCCTCATCACTGAACAAAATTTTGCGATGAAAATCAGCATCGAGATCAATCTCATTTTCGGCCCATACACCAAAATCACGACGCATTGCATGGTCTCGCGGCTTTAATTTGCGCAAAATCTTCCATAAAGTTGATGGACAAAGCTCCAATTGCTGTGCACGGTGGCGAATCGATTCATTCGGGTCCTCTTCAACATTTTGCTCTACAGCGGCAATTGTTTCTTCGGTGCGCACTGTTCGACGTCTCTGCGGATGCGTATTATCACATAGAGTATACGTAGTGCGAAAACGACCCATGGTTAACCGAATTAATTGCTCTGATGGATGATTATGTCGACCATAAAATGGACGGAGCTTGCGGTAAACTTCGCGAACTGAACCATTATTTTCGAAATAAATTTGCACGATTTGCAAGCGTTGTTCTTTTGTCAACCTGTTCATGATGAAATGGCAAACCAAACTGAACATAAATGACATTAGAGTTGCCAGATTTGACCACAAAATGCCAGTTTTATCTCTATTCGAAAAACAAACCCCTAAAAAAAACACCCATTAAAAGAAAAAGAACATAGAAGTAAGAATGAAGTTACTACTTGCTAATATCCTGCTACTGGGAAATGAAAAATGCAAAAAATGTACAATAGAGAACGCTGTTATAGACTCCAAACTACTGAGCCGATTTAGCTCAAATTTGCGCAGTAACTATGGGGTCATTCATAAATAACGTTACCAATTTAGTAGAGAGAGAGGTTTTAAAATGTACTACGATAAGTAACGAATGGGGGGGGGGTCTCAGATATAGTAATGTGACCATAAATAAAAAAAATTCGAAAAAATTGAAATGAATACAACCCAACATTTCAAACCATTTTCATCCTTACACCTTCATGCTTGACCGTCTAAATTGACTGTTAACTATTGGCAAATGTAGTAAGGGCATCATTTTTCTTTGCTTGCTTTTCGACAGTTATTTTTTCTATTTTCGAATATATTTTAATCAATTAATTTTTTTTCATATACTACGTTACTTTATGGGGGTGGAGGGGAGTGTTTTTGAAATGTACTACGAAAAAAAAATTTTAAATCGGTCACGTAATTTATGAACGACTCCTATATTTCGAGTACGAGATGGTTTAGAAATAATAATGCTGAAGGCATTGCAACATTTTCCGGTACTTATCTAGATAAGGTGCAGCAAAGCGCACCGGGAAAAAGCTAGTATATCTATATATTATTAAAAAATGTATTGATTTCCCAAATATATATATTATTATATATATAATAAATGTATATATTATTATATATATAATAAATATATATATTATAATAATACTATATATTATAAAAAAGCGACCCCAAAACGATTCGATTATTTAAAAAAAAAATTTCATTTTAAAAACATTCCGATTGTTCAAAAAATCCATTTCGAAAAGGATACGATCATTTTAAAAATTTCGTTTCGAAAACGATTCGATTATTTTAAAAATCTCGTTTCGAAAACGAAGTGTGAATTTCTTCCGCTGGCGGATACGAAAACGAAAGTAGAATTTAAAATCACTGAATCACTAATTATTTGAAGTCATTGATTGGAAAATATTAACTTAATTAATTTTCTTCAAATCATTGATTGGAACTTGAAATTTAAATTTTTTCTTAGATTTTGCTTTTTTTTTAAATTTTATTAAAGAAATGACAAAATCCAAATTAATATATTCGATTTATACGTAATATAACTGATATTTTGGCATATATTTCATCTGTGTATGATGAATATTAAAGGACCAATAGAATTTGCTACAGAAATATTTTTGTTTTCAAAGAACCAATATTGTCGATTAAAGCCTGAACAATGCGATTAGGTGCTGAACGAATCCCAGTTGAAATTAATGGCATGGTTTTAACCCTTTTTCGAACAGTATTAATAACATATTTACTTGTAAATAACAAAGATTAAATGAACAACTAATCATTATTCGCTTATGAATTTCCAATACTTGTTCAACTGAATATCAATACTTTTGATAATAAGATATGTTAAAACAAAAAAAGGACCCCCTTCCACACAATTTTTTTTTTCATCTTGGCACAAGTAATCAACCGAAGCCGGATAAAAGCATTGATACAAACACACTGTTTAATAAAAAAAAATCTTACTCAATTCACACTGATATTTTAAAATATTGTATTTTAGGGATTAAAATGATTGTTTTAAATGATTTGAATGAATGAATGAAATCACGTGAATGCAGTCAATAATTTTCAATCAATGATTAGGAAAATGATTGCAATAATTTTTTCAAATCATTGATTGGGGCTTGAAATTTCAAATCACATTCAATATATAAAATCCTTTAATTTAATTTACCTTATATTTAAGTTTAACTTTATTTATATTTAATAAAATAAATTATATAAAATAAAAAAGTTATAAGTCCACCTATAAGTCATGATTTAAAATCACAAATTATTGCATTCTTTTACTGCTCTGGTATTTCCCCTCTGTATTTTCAGAAAAAAACTAGTAAGAAATGATCTTCGACTGGGCCGAAGTTAAAATACCCCCACGGCCGAACCAAAGATTTTTTTTTTTAAAGTCTAAAGCAATCAATAAAATGTTTATCTGTAAAAACGTTTTCGTTATATTTTTAACAGAAAATATTCGCTTTTGTTTTTTGATAAAGTCGCTTTGTATGGGAGGTGGGCGTGGTTTTCACTCAATTTGTTTGAATTCCATACATATAGTACACGTTATATATCAAAGTGTATATGCAAAATTTCAAGTCCATACATTAATTTTTGTGGATTTTAGAGAAATTTTACCTTTTTGATAAAGTCACTTTGTATGGGAGGTAGGCGTGGTTTTCATCCGATTTGGTTGAATTGCATACTTAGAGTGTATTTTATACATCAAAACTCATATGCAAAATTGCAAGTTCATATATTCATTTTTGTGGAATTCTAAGAGATTTTACCGTTTTGATAAAGTCACTTTGTATGGGAGGTAGGCGTGGTTTTCATCCGATTTGGCTCATTTACGAACTTGACCTTCATTTTTTAGATAAAAGCTTAAATATTGAATTTCGTTTTGATAGCTTTAAAATTACGGCTGTAATCGTGATCACAGACAGACGGACAGACGGACAGACGGACAGACAGACGGACATGGCTAAATCAACTCGGGTGGTGATGCTGATCAAGAATATATATACTTTTCTATACCTACCACGCCTCTTTATGGGCGTTACAAACGGAGTGACAAAATTAATATACCCCCATTTCCGTTTTTTAAACGTGGGGGTATAATAATATCGATGAATAATTTCGATGAGTATTTTGTGAACAGAATGTGTAAGGCCGTTGTTATGCAGACGATCATATGATCCCCGATCAAGTCCTTTTTTACGCTCTTTTTTTCGTTTGATGAGCTCTGTGATGAAAGTATATTATACAGACGGTCATTTGATCCCTGAACACTAGTAAACTTTTTGCTACTATTGATACTTTATGCAAAAAAGTATCACGAGTATGAGTATGGTGAGTGTAGCTATTAAGCAGGTTTCATTACTGCTTTCATGCATTTCGTACTAAAAGTGTACTATTTTCATGCAAAAACACAAATGTTGTGAATAATTGCACAGCGCAACACTGTTTTGATCTCGTGATTCCATATTATTTTTGAATCATTTGTTGAACATTCTGGGCAAAATAAATTCCCTCGCTCTATCTCAAATTTCCCTTTTACATTGAAACAACAACAATGCGTGACCGTGATGAGCCCGTGGGCGTCTGCATAACAACGGCCTAACAGAAAATGAACTTTGATGGCGGACTCGGTAGTCGAGTAGATAGCGTGCTCCAATTCTCTTTCCTTCTCACACCAAACAAATTCTTTTTTTATCGTGGGCTACTATTGCATACATCCTTAATAGCAGTCATCCCTCTGGTACATTCTAATACTTTTCAAAAATTTACTTTTGACCTATAAAGTCCAGGCTCACACTTTCGCCTTATCCAGAGCTAGTAATTATGGTTTCTGATTTATTACAAAGAATATTTAGGACTTTAAAAAAGGCTCTGGCACTATTTCATTTATATACAAGTATATTACTTCTTGGTGGTCTTAAAACAAAACAATTGAAATATTTAAAATTTTTAAATTTATCAAGTTATTTTTGTAATATCTTTAACAGCTTCTTAAACATACTGTGGGGGCACTTTAAGAAATCTATGAAGTGTGGTGAGTGCTCGAAACTTCAAGACATCTCAAGATACAAATCTTTAATGAATTGAAACACTGCCTAATTAGGAAGTAGAATATGTTGTTCAAGTCTTTAATGAAATAGCGCTTGAGGCTATACAGCCACAACGATAAGATAAATAATTTGAAAATTTAAGACATTTTAAAGTTTTCTCCAATTTTATTTGCAGCAATTTGGCAAACTTCAAATTTCAGTGATTCATACTCTAAGTACTTGGTTTATCTATAAAACAAAATGTATATTTATAAAAGAGAAAAAAAATATGAACAATGATTTCAACTAAAGTAACAACGAGTCATCTAGCTATGTATATACAAGCCTATGATTGAATTAGTAGAGGTTTAGCAAAGACAAATATTATCAAACGATATCAGTTTTCGACGTTTCAATGAAAAAAGGAACATACATAGAGCAGGAAATGCTTTAGGCTGGGAAAAGAAAAAAAAAAAGTTTATCACTAAGCTGTTAAATTGCGATATTTTAAGAAATGGCCAAATAGAATTTAATTAAAACAACTCATTGATAGTATTTAGCAAACGATGACTACGCTATTACAGCGAATTGTCAGAGTGTAGCCGCACCTTAACGAGCATGTGAGAAGCTCAACATTTCGATTTTATTTTCATCTATTTTTATTATTATTATTTTATTTTTTATTTTTTATATGCTTTCTTTTTGCGACGTTTTTATTTTACCTGATAAAACCCATGAAAATTGCGTTCTCCCGGCTGTTGCTGCACCACACGCGATTTCTCAAGCAGATAATTTGTAATAATACCGCCCACAGGATCCGCCTTGTAATCGAACTCGATATCCATGTATTTGCCGAAGCGGCTAGAATTGTCGTTGCGATTCGTTTTGGCATTGCCGAATGTTTCCAATATCGAGTTGCTCTGAATGAGTACGTTTTTCACTCTGAAAGAACAGAAGTTATAATGAAGGAAGAAGGTGAAATTAAATTAAAAATAATAGATAAATTTTTTTATAATTAAATAATTCTGCTCATTTATAGATAGAGAATTTGTGTTTTTGTTTAAAAATTAAAAGCAATTTTATGAAACAATAAAAAATATCGATGCATTCCATGATTTTATGTTGAGCATAAATCAATTTGTAATAAATGAAGTCATAAACCTAAAAGAAGCCATAAACTCAAAATAAGATTAAAGAAAAAAAAAAAACATAGCCAGAAGTGCGGTAGACTAAATAATAAAAGTTAAGAGAACTTAAATTTAACAAAAAAAAAAAAAAAAAAAAACTAAAAAAATATAGCGTGCTCAGTGCATTAATTTAAAAAACACTTGTGGCAGGCAATAAATGTTTACGCGCGATATGGTTGGTCATGGCCACGTGTGGACAACAGGACGATGTAGCAGAATAATAGCCGATGACAACACTTGGCTTGGGTGTGTAACAATAAAAAATGGTTTAAGCAGTAATGAAAAAATAAAGAGCAAAAGGAAAACTTTAATTTTATTGGCAATAGGAGTGGATTGTGTTTCAGGATGATATGGTGCAGAAATATAATTGTATACAATAAATATTCTACTGCTTAGTTGAAGAAGAGAAATAAATGGAAATTAAGGGTTTGTAAAAATTACCATCCTATATTGGTTATAAATGAATAAAATTTTCTCACAATCAAGGTTTATAATAAAAATATTTATTACGATTGAATATTTTTCAGACAAATAAATTCTTTCGGTTCAGTTAACCCTCTAACACGTTAAAGAAATGAACTAATTTATGAACTGGAATAACGAGAAATCTAGGAAGATTTCCATAAAAGGGAACAAGTAACCTACGAGGTACGAATACGTCAATACGTCTATAGTATTGACGTATGATGGTCATTCCGTGGAATCCAAAATGGAAGTATAAACATAAGAAAGTAAGACAGTTTTCAAAATACTGCAAAATTTGTAAAATTTTGATTAAAATTTTGCGTTCCAGTTTCGGTAACAAGTGTATAATTGTGAATGTTTTATAAAATGGCTGAAAAATAGTTTTTCAACAACTTTACCGTTTCGAGTTAGTCTAAAAAGCGGTTTTTTATAAAAATGTTTTTTATAAAATGTCCGTTTTTTCCTTTTTAAGATTTCATGACTTCATCACTTTATTTCATCTTCGAATATTTTGATGTTACAACTTTGAGGAAGTTATGTACGTTATCCAAAACATTGGAAAACACATTTTTACGAAAATGCAACGGCGTTGCATGAAATTATTACCCGCACCAGTACAGGCAGTACGATCCATTCGCTTAGTACAGGTTGGTTCTATGGACTCACAATAAAATAAAAATTAGACCAAGGATGTGCATCGTTGTATGCATCGAAAATGTAACAAAAATGCAAAAGCGTTGCATGGAATACCCTGATGCTATAGGCACTGCGATAAGTATTATGCTACGACAGTAAAAGCCTTGGCCTCATGACAAAAATATAAAAAGTTAATATAAAGATAAAGATATATACAGCCATGGACATATAAATAGCACAAAAATACATGTAGTGTTTCACATGAATTTAAATAAAAAACATAGATAAACAAGCATTTATTTCATTGTATTTGAGTTTAAACATTAAAAACTTAAAATCAGTAGCTACTTTGTAATTACGAATTAAAAATTAGAAAATTAATCAAAAATCTGAAATTGCTCCTTATCTGATGTGGACATAAAAATAGCACAATTTGGATTCTGAAAAAAAGACATAGTAATTTATTTTTATTTTACAATGAGCTTACGAATATGCTTACTAGTACTTGGTACTGTATCCCGAATCGTCCAAAACAACCCGACATATTCGTCCCATACTCTCCACAAGCTTCCTGACCTTATCCTTCGGAATAGAGTACCAAGCCTTCTCAATTCCACTCCATAACTCATCTAAATTTCGAAAATTTTTGTTGCTTATGCTGACCTTTACATCATTCCATAAATTTTTTATGGGATTGAGGTCTGGGCTTTGAGCCGGCCAATTCAAAATATTTATTTTTTCCCTTTTTTAGCTAATCAATCACAACCTTTGCCGTGTGTTTTGGATCATTATCGTGCATAAAAGTCCACCTAATAGGCATGTTCTCAAATGCAAATGATTCCATCTGGTTATTAAGAATATCTTAATACATATTTTTGTCCATTATTCCTGTTATACGAAAAATTGGCCCAAACGTTGTGCCAGGCAAAAGCTCCCCAAGCCATTAAATTCCCTCCTCTATGCTTTAATGATTTTGTTGTATACTTAGGATTCAATTCTTGGCGTTTGGGGCGCCGAACAAAGTTTTTCCATCTGGTCCAACCCTATTCAATTTAGTTTCGTCAGTCCAGAGCACGTTCTTCCAAAATTGGTCTTCTTTATTCACATGAGCCCTTGCAAACGCTTAACGATCCATAATTTTTTTTTTTTTTTTTTTTTTTTTTTTTGTTAAGAGCGGCTTTCTTCGGCTAATGCGTCCATAAAGATTAGCTTCATGTAGTCTCCTATATACTAGTTTTCTTGAAACATTAAGGTTATTTTCTTCATTTATTTCCCTCATAATTTGCTTTGCTGATTGGAAGGATTAGCCTTACTTTTGCCAACTATAAGTCTATCAGTAGAAGCGGTGGTTTTACGCGGTCTAGGATTGCGCGGCTTATTCTCGAAATTATTTGAACCATTTAATTTAACCAGCTTGAGTGCAATATAGACCATTCTTCACGAAATTTTCAGAATATCCGCGATTTTAGATGGTTTTTTGACTTTTCGACTTAGTTCGTGAATTATAGACCTTTTTTCCGGAGTGCAATGTTTGCCAGAACCCATTTTATTTTGAATTGGCGAAATCAACTGAATACAACTCTAAAATTTTTACAAACACCCGATCTTGTTAACTTTTATTTACCAACTAACATGTGTGCTATTTATATGACCACAGCAGAGATCGTACATGCCTATACAGAATGAGATGGCCTGAGCAAATAAAAGTAAGTAACGGTACATCTCTCTCGGAGTTTTAAACAAGGTTACACTGGAGTCTCAAAAAATTATAACTGCAGTTAATGAATGCATTATTAGGTTCAAACGAAAGGTTTCAAAAATAAGTTTACATTTGTGCTATTTATGTGTCCATGGCTGTATATAGAGATAGAGATAGAGATAAAGATAAAGATAAAGATAAAGATAATGATAAAGATAAAAATAAAGATAAAGATAAAGATAAAAATAAAGATAAAGGTAAAGATAAAGATAAAGATAAAGATAAAGATAAAGATAAAGATAAAGATAAAGATAAAGATAAAGATAAAGATAAAGATAAAGATAAAGATAAAGATAAAGATAAAGATAAAGATAAAGATAAAGATAAAGATAAAGATAAAGATAAAGATAAAGATAAAGATAAAGATAAAGATAAAGATAAAGATAAAGATAAAGATAAAGATAAAGATAAAGATAAAGATAAAGATAAAGATAAAGATAAAGATAAAGATAAAGATAAAGATAAAGATAAAGATAAAGATAAAGATAAAGATACAGAAAGATACAGATAAAGATAAAGATAAAAATAAGAATTGGAATAAGAATAAGAATAAGAATAAGAACAAGAATAAGAATAAGAACAATAAAAATAAAATAAAATTAAGAATAAGTTTATGGATAAGGATAAGAATAAGGATAAGAATAAGGATAAGAATAAAAATAAGAACAAGAACATGGATAAGGATAAGGATAAGGATAAGGATAAGGATAAGGATAAGGATAAGGATAAGGATAAGGATAAGGATAAGGATAAAGATAAAGATAAGTATAAGGATAAGGATAAGGATAAAGATAAGGATAAGGATAAGGATAAGGATAAGGATAAGGATGTAGTGTACTCATAAAGTCACTATTACTCCCCAATACTTTTTTCATAAAAAACCTTGTACTTGAAAATCATAATTTCCGATAAGCATTTTTCATGCTTACCTTAATACTTTTCATCCCCTTCAGCTTGCGCCGCTAGTCTAATTTAACATAACCCAATGCTTGGCACAAGCGTATACAACAACAACAACAACAACAACAATAAAATTATGAGTGCATTGCCCAAGAAGAATATTATGTTACAATAGTGCTAACGACACATTTTAATTCAAGGCCAAAATAAATGCACTTGTTGTTTTGGTGTTTTGGATTAAAAATTTAAATATGTTAATATATAGAATATGTAAATAATTATGTGATCGACCAAAAATGAAATTGATTGGCGATCGATGTTAAAGACTAAAATTAAGGGAGGAGTTTAGAAAATACTGGCACAATATTTTAAGAATAATAGTGGTAAAAATTGTATATAAACTTTGATATTTCAAAAATAAAGACAGATTTTAAGAAATAGCCTATGTGGCTGTAAACCAAAAAATATCTCACTCTTTTAATTAGCCTTTGCGGCTTCACACTAAATAAAGCCTTGCGGCTGAATAAAAAGGCGTGTGCGCCTCTAATACACACGACCCAGGCATTACACACAAACAGTTCAAGATACATTACTTGTCGACCATACACCTTATTCCACTACATGGCGATCCTGCACCTTTCTACACCTAATTCCACTACATGGCGATCCTGCACCTTTCTACCCTAATCTTATTCCACTACAAGGATAAGAATAAGGATAAGAATAAGGATAAGGATAAGGATAAGGATAAGAATAAGGATAAGGATAAGGATAAGGATAAGGATAAGGATAAGGATAAGGATAAGGATAAGGATAAGGATAAGGATAAGGATAAGGATAAGGATAAGGATAAGGATAAGGATAAGGATAAGGATAAGGATAAGGATAAGAATAAGGATAAGGACAAGGATAGAATGAGGATAAGGATGAGGATAAGGAAAAGGTTAATACGTTTCGTTAAATTTTCGGCTCGATTTCAAAATAATGTTCTTATGAATGTAAAAAAAAATCAGGCCTTATTAAAATTAAAAAAATTTTTGGGTACATATTCTCGAAAACACAGTTATAACAATGTTTTTGGGCTTATAAATTATTATCATTTTTTCCACTTTAGAAGCTATATATATTACAATTAATAAAACAATAATTTTTTTCAAATAAATAGTTATATAATAGTAAGTTTAAATAAAAATTTTATATGACACTCTGTCCAAGTTTTTATTCTGCTACGGATATAGTAGCTGCGGTTTTTCATTGGAGATCAGATCATTTATGAAAAAAAAAAACGGTTCTCATCAATTGTGCGATGTTTTTTTAATCACAAACAGATGGCACTATACTATACATAAGATAAACAAACAGCTGATGTATTTTTCGAGGCGTAAATAAGTTTTGCGTAAAACAAAAATTGTATTGTAAAATAAATGTAATCAAATTATTACCAAATTTAACTTAATTTACTTTTTTTTATTTATTTCCATTGCCTCAAGCTCAGAATTTATGCCTGCGGCTTTATATAATCCAAACCAAACTTTATAAATGTCCAATAATGCAGTACTGCCAATTTGCCGGACACCCAGCGACATCTTAGTCATCAATTACGACTAAGTGTTGCCTACCTTTACAGTTGCTGCCTCAACACTTAAAAACATGGAATTGGATCAATTGAAAAGATTCAGCTCACTCGACCGATCATTTGCTGTTTCTGCTTTGCGTGCAAAAGCGATGATATGATCCTGATCGCCCATGAAAAAAACGCAGTTCACTATAAAACCTTAATAAAAAAATGTCAAAAATCACCACAGCTGGGGTTAAATATAACCAATGGATTAAATATAACAAATTTCTGTTGATTACACACAAGAATATAAATGCAACTAATATCTGTTCGTTATATTTAATGAATGTTGTATAAACATGTCATGTATTTACATCAGTGATGCTCAAACGCACACAACTAAACTTGATTGGATGTGTGTGTAACACTTAAAGCTTCTCACTGAAAGAAATCTAATGTTAAAGCAATTTGAAAGCTTTCCGAAAGCTTTATGTTCATAAATAGAATTAAATCGACGCAAATCGAAAAACTATGAAATTATTTGTAATAGATTATTTGCTTATAATATATTTCATATTATATTGTTTTTGGATTTTTTATTATTATATATGAATATATATCGTATGGGTATATTTTGAATACTTTGAATATGTGCAGTGCCCTTGTTTGCTTCTTATAATGTTAATATTTCTGGAAAAAATATTAAAATTAAGACGGGGTCAAATAACATGAAAACGATATGAAAAAAACCGATTTCAAACTGATTTTGAAAAGTTTTTTCCTGAAATTTTCTGACATACTTTTGAAAAGTCAATAATTCGATTTTTTTTGTAGTTATGACTTTTTCAATTATAGGCGACAATATGATTCAGTTTATCAGAATTTGAATTGACTAATTATAGGTCTACAAATGCTGAAACAAGTATGTTGGTGAAGAGGCGATCTTATTCTTCGAATTGAAAAAATATTCAATTTTATTTTTAAGTCCTTTGCGGCAAGCAAGTAAACACTTTCATCTAAAAGAAAATTTGGAAAGAGTAAAAACCTTGTATTTAGGCAAACATTAAATTTATGAATTGCACTAACCTTATTTTTCATCCCAATTTTTTTTATTTTGCATTTACAAGTTTTTTTTTGCTGACAGCTATTTCTTAATTGAAAACAGCAAAAGTGTGCTGAATTATTTACATATATTAAATATACATACGTAAATAGCAACATTTTTCGGTATTAACTAAAAACAAAATAAATATAAAATTGCATACAATCATCGCTTACATTACAAAGTGTTGCGTTTCCGAAGAATCATAGTTAACTGAACTGTGCTTTGCTTCTTAATGTTTTCTTTTCGGTGTACAAAAATTGCGTAATTATAATCAAATTAAGCGAACAAAGTGACGTGACCATTTCTGCTTGGAGTCTGCCTGCAGACTGAAAGCTTTTTAGCAGCGCAAAATTTTATATACCTATACGTTGCAGAAAAAGCTGTTAGCTCTCGAGCTAATTTTGATCGACACTGATTTACATACAAACTCGTTGAGAGTAAAATTGTGGGAACGAAACATGTCTGCATGGAGCGTAGTTAGTAGAAATTGATTTAATACAGATACATATTAATTAAAATTAAACTGACTTTCCATTTGACGCACATTTCCACCGACTATTTAAATGAGCTGATAATGGTCGCACGTTATCAGTTAATTTCACCTGCAAACAATGGTGCTGGAACAATTGCGATGTTAGTATAAATATTTCCCTTTCTCAATACACTCTTCATGTTTTCTTTTGCAAACAAATAGATTAATGACTTCAGCAAGAGTTAATTTGTGCGGAATAAACTTATAGAGCGATGATAATATAGTAGATTTAATTTAACTTCTCAATGCATGCGACTTACTAATAGTATAGAGTTTATAAACCCAAGCAGTCATTTTGCAATAGTGATTGAAGTAAGCATAAATGTTACAAGATAATTCAAGTCTTTTCAAACGTGCTTCGAAAACCACTTGCCTAGATAATTAATTTACAAGTTAGGTTGTAAAACTTTATAGTGAGACAATAACAAATTGTGAGATTATTCTCTCTCACAATTCACTCTCTCACAATTCACTCTCTCACACGACCGATCACAGATCAATACTAATTAAGGGGGGTGTGGGGGTAAGGTTTTAAAACATTTTTGGATTTTTTTTTAATTTTTTTCTGAATTAACTACATGTCGAGAATATTGTGTCAAAATTTCAAGTAAATCAGAGCAAAAGTAACGAGGGTGATCAGATGGAGTTTTTTACCATTTTTTTCCATTCTATAATAACAAATTTACCGAAATTTTTTAGCGAAAATTGCGTTTTTCACTTCCAAATACATATTCCCAAAAATAAAAAATTGAAAAAAAACTCCCTATAACTACCTAGGGAAACATATCACCTTATAAACACATTTCGATTTTCTTGTTTCAGATGAAAAAACTTAAAAAAAACCGTTAAAAACTTTTTTCAAACTTTTGCCCACAAATCTTCCTAATATTTGTAGCCAAAATCTACAGTTTATATACAGACGATGATGTACATACACAGAAAAATAACAAGTGTGTAGAATATCATATCAAAAACCTAGACCGATATCTCAATCTGAAAAAAAAATTACACGAAGTTTTTTGCGGGTGTACGCTAAAATATCCTCCTATGCTACACGTTTATCTTTAAACGTTTTTTCTCATAACGGTGTTTTTCGAGATGGCAGGACCGATGGAGACATCTTAATTTTAATTGACTCCAATCGTTCGTTACACATGTCCGCACGGCGTAATAGGCTAATTTTTGTTTTCAAAAGTCCGCCATTTTGTTAATTTTAAAAATTTTAAAAATCCGTCCTCTTACTGCGATCGCAATATGTCACAAATTAAAAAGATATTTAATTTTTTTATATCAGTTGAGATTTGCAGACAGAAACTCCACGGGAAACCGCCATGGACGCATTTGTTTTTTTACACGTCAACTTTAACCCGGGGGAGGGGGGGGGGGGGTTGTTTAAATGTGCAGTAATTTTTATGAAAAATTTATATTTTGTACCTCAATATATAATAAATCATTGGCAAAAAGGTTTTAATTGATTGCTTGATTCGTCTTTTCGTCTTGATTCGTTTTTCTAAAAGAATTTATGAAAATTGCTATTTTTACAGCCCTGTTGACGAGAATTAACCCTTAAGGAAGAACGTGAACTGCTCGATGGATTAGTTACCACCAACACCAAACACCAAATGTAATTAGTTTTGACACGGGCATCATGCAACTCTCGGTCAAACACCTGAGAAATATCCAAAGCAACAACTTTGCTTTCATCGAAGATGTGAACACAATGGTTCCATTTTTCAGTGCGAAAAATTCTACAGTTACTAGTATACCGAGCCCTACGGAAACAATATTGACTGTCACTGAGCAGTTTGGTGAGCTCTAGATAATTCATTAAGTGGAATTATTAAGTTGAATTATTATTACACACTCTATGACTTTGGAAAGCGTAAAGCATAATGCAATAAGGAAGAGTGCGGCATCATGAAAATCAAAATCAGTTTTATTGCTTTTTCTTAAACATATTACTTTCATCTTCAAGAAAATAAAATAAAAATTACGAATTTTTTGCTCAATTGCTAAATATTTTAACCTGAAGTGTCATATCTTCACAAATTAAAACAATCATTCAATCAAAAAAAACTCAAGCCTGTGTTAGATAACACGGGCGCATAGGTCAGACGTAGAATACGTTAGTCATTCACAGCCTTATTCAATAGATTTCCTTAAACAACAAGCGTTTAAAGCTTGTTTAGTTACGCACTGTTTAAGGCTTTACGCAGCTTCTATGCAACCTTGCTAACATTGTTATTCAAAAATAATAAATACAAGATTATGCCATGCGCATGTCTGCCTACGTCATGATCGACCCATTGTCAAAATCAGCTGTTTTTCACTGAGCAAAACATAAAAAACAACTGTAGCTGAAAAAAATAAAATCGTACAGAACTATTTCGCACTATCTTTCGTCTTTTCTTGCACGAACAGAAAATCAGTGAGAAGAACAGAGAAAGAGTCTTTTCCTATCTACGTCACGAAAGACCTAACGTCTTGCGCAGAACGGTGCAATTTTTTCGCCTCTGATGGCGTAATCTGATTTCTATTATTTTTCTCCAGATCAACACCCCCGTATAACGTATTCTATATTAAACCAGCTGCGTCCATTAATGCTATTAGCATGGTTAATTTATTTTCTTTTTTCGTTCCTTAATATTATACTATTTTTGACAGTCGGTGCAATTATGACACCAAAAATAGAATAAAACTATAGAACGAAAAAAGAAAATAAAGTAACCATGCTAATGGCATTAATAAAGCAAACTAATAAAGCAAAATATGCAGGCAAATGACAAACAGTGCGACACATTCGTGGGAAAATGTCGAGTTGTCACTCCACCCTACATAATTTCATTATTTCAGCACGCAATCGCTCATACTTACGGCCAAATATCCCTGTTATACAACTCTTGCAACAAAAACGAAATGAGAATTATAAGAACTAAGGTTGCAACTGCAAGAGAACAGAGTGCGATGCTGTTGCTACTTGTCGGAATATGTGTGTACGTGTGCGATGCTGTTGCTGCTTGCTTGTATGGAATATGTGTGTACGTTTCTCACACTGGTTCTGTGATGAACACACAGATAATCGTACTGCTCTTACACATGATGTTATAATAGATAAAATACAAAGCATATGAAAATTAATACAAAATTTGAAGGAGTTAAATTTTGATTTACTTATAGAATCAAAAAAATTATATGTAGCAATATGATTATTTAAATACAAATCAAAAGAAGACATATTAAATATGTTACGACCATACTTGAATTTTCTTCAATGCATGCATAAAGTATTAAAAACTTATAATGAAAGCGACAAACATTTTCTCAAAATTTTGTGCTCCAGATTAACACTCCCGTATAACGTATTCTACGTTAAAAGCGGCATCTACACTGTCTGTTCCACAGTTTTTGCATTTTTAATAAAATCCGTAAAATATCATTAATGTTGAAAAAAAACTGGATATAACTATGCTGAAGAACCAAATATTTATAACCATCCAAACCCTAGTCAATGAATTTTTGATAAATTACTGTAAGGCGTTTATCTCAGAATATTGAAATATGTGGATGCCGCACTCTTCCTTATGACGGCAGTATAGGTATATACATATATAGAAGACGAAACATTTCCCAAAGGTGGCTGATTACTAGCCGAAACTGTGAAATTTTGTTCTATTCTATAAAAGAGAAAGAAAGAATCGACTTAGATATAATATTTTAAACTCTTTTAACAAATGACCAAAACATACTTTCTCTCCCTTTGCGGCAGAAGAACGTGCCCTCTAATATAAGTTTCGTGAAGAAACTATTTGCTTTTTAAAACTACATTACAGCGATTCCTAGTCTCGTTGTGAAATTTTCGAGTATCAGCATTCTTGGCGTAACGTCAATTCTGAAAGACTTCCTCTTTGCAAATAGAAAAATTTAAAAAAATTTTCTAGGTTAACTCTCGAATATCATCATTTTTCCTTTTTTTTTTTTTCTTTCAACCAAAGATTTCAGGTGTTGTACCTACTCAGTCAAGTTTGGCTTGGTTCGAAATGGGCTGATTGATTAGTGGGAAAGAAGGGACAATCAAGTGAAACATAAATATGATCGTTTAAGCGTGGCGGGAAGCCGTTGAAACCTGCCTTAGAATCTGAGATAAGTGATAATGAATACCTTTACCTCAGTCAATACCAGTTATAAAACAATCACATTTAGAAACTTCTCTACCATCAACTACAACTGTTAACTCCTTAATATTGATGAATTTTTGATGAGGAAAGAAATGCAGAAAGGTTAAAGCGTAGGACCATGTCCTGGCCGGGATTCGAACCCGAAACCCCTGGGATGGCAGTCAAGAGCGCTGTCTACTCGACTAACAAGGCCGTTTAATAATGAAATTTTCCACATTGGGAAAAGGCTGAAAAAAGTTAAGCGGGCAACACTCTTTACAGAGCATTACCATTCGACTAACTAAGCCTCCTCTCCGGAATATATCTTGATCGATCATGAAGAATATACCGTAGTATTTCGGAGATTAAAATATCTAAATATATTCGCTTCGGCGTCAAGGAGTTTAAAATCTTTTGTGGATTGTATCTTTGCAAATTATCAGAATTCTATTTTGCAGATGAACTCATCATCTTTATTTTAAAGTAAAAATTTAAACATTTCTAAAATGCTTGTCAATTATTTTTGATTAAAAACAAAATTTTCGATGCACCGCCTTTAGATAATTGAAAGAGAAAACCTTCCACAGTTTAGCGAAAAAGAAAAACAACCACAGAATACATCATATTCTGATGTTTAGGCTTAATTAATTTTAGCTAGCTACTCTTAATTGGCTTTTTTCAATTATTTTCAATTGGTTTCTCATTTAAGCTACATAGTTTTTTTTTTTGTAGTCATGTCTATTTATTATTTGCGGCAATATCTTACCTTTCGATTTCATTCTGTCCATGAACATTCGTCACAGCGGCAATATATTTCATGATGATTTTCGATGCTTCTGTTTTACCCGCGCCCGATTCACCAGATATCAAAATGCAGGTATCCTGGTGTCTTTGCTTTAGAATTCTGTAGGCAGCATCGGCGATGGCAAAAACGTGTGGCGGATTCTCAAATAGTTCTCGACCTTTGTATTTGTTTATAATGTCTGGACCGTAGATGTTCATCTGACGGTAGGGATTCATAGAAACGCATACTTCGCCGATGTAGGTGTAGATGGAGCCAACTTGATAGCTGAAAAGAAGGAAAATTTTGAAATCAATTAGAGCTAAATAGTAAATAAATAAACAAACATCCTAAATACTAGACAATTGAGTATATTCCAATATTATATAAACTTTCGAGTGAAGCCCCAGCTGTGTGGTCTAGTTTTTTTGATTTTCTTGTTTCCATAATTGTTAAGTAATATTAAGATTAATAAACAAGAGAAATGTTTGATTTGTAATATGGAGGTGAACGAGTCCTACGGCGTGCTCACGTCATTCAAGCGCAGCAAGTTTGGCGCCTGCTGTGTGTTGCATACGGATTAGAATTGAACATGCTTGAGTTCAGCTGTCGACTGGATGCCACAATGGACGGGCCTCTGAGTGTTGCATGTCATAGAATAAATGGAAACGTCGCTGTTGATGCTGTTGTTAGGTTTGACGAAATAACAACAACAGCATGTTAACCATCAATATAATTAATGTAAGCACTTATGCGGTGTAAATTAGTTCGGAAAATATTTCTGAGCTCAATGTTTTCATTGTTTGCCTGAAAACTCTAAAAATGAGCTGTTTAATAATGCCTTCAATAAAAAAGGCGCCAAAGTTATAGATATACGCAAGAAACATCCGATTTTTCAAACTGAAAATCAGACCGTCATCATTGTGGGATAGGAATTTTTATGATAATAAGCCAATGAAAAATAATTTAAAATATTTCAGGTAAATTTTGTTATAAATTATTTTCTAGACGATCATCATCTTTCAGTTTTAATTAACGAACCTTGAGCTCCAAGCATATTAAGACATGGCACATTGAAACAGAATTGATGTCTATTTCTCAACTTGAAAAATGTAAATATTTAAGAAAGCACTGCTTAATTGGAAAAGTATTAATTGCAGCCTTCAATTTCCACTTAACACTTTCTACCTCGGTTTTTATTAACGATTGTCATTAACACGAGGGTTGCCTTTCAAGTCTTGCGCCTAACAATGAAAAATCGGTGTTTTATCAGTGTCAATCAAAATGCTTTTATTGTTTTCCAAAGTATTTTTCAAGATTATCAATATGCTTTTTCTTCCTTTGAAACCTAAGGCCTAATTGAACCCTTACGGGCACAAGAGAGATTTTGAACATATGCAGGTAGGATCACCAGTTACTGTTACAGAGTTGCTTTTAGCATCCTCAAAAAATATGGTTCAATTATGCCGCCGGAGCAACTGGCGTAGCATAGAGTTACTCTTAGGCAGCGCGCATAGTGAAGCATATGAGCGCTTCGTTGCTGTGCTGTGAGCGAAGCTTTTTGGTTGCGAAGAAACTGTTTACATGCTTGCTTATGAGGGTGCGCATAGTGAAGCATATGAGCGTAGCGATTCGGTGCGTTTCAAAGCTGTTATCGCAAGAGTTTCGCAAGCAAACGCATCGCACCACTTTTGGGAGCTTTTGCTTGCGATTGTACGTGTATTTTGTTCTTGTTTTTTTCTTGATAACTTTATTTTGTTATGTTGTTGTATCGAAGCAAGATAAAACAAACATGATTATGCATTTTATAAAGCTGACTTTCTTGAAAGAAAACACATCACACTGCTCCTGAAGCAACTTCAAGTTGACCTAAAATGGCAACGTAAACTGAATGTCTCCAAGTGTTTGTAATGTTTTTCTGATGAAATATCACTTTGAATTAAAATCCCAGCTGATTTCGTTTTGAAAATATCTCAATTTTTGCATTTTAACGTGATTGAACCACCTTGTACATTAGACAGCGCAATATATTCAAGTATAAAACTGTTTATATATGTATGTATGTATGTATATATATATATAATATACCTTCATGTGTGTGTGTGTGTGTGTGTGTGTGTGTAAAATATTGAGAATTGGGATATTGTTTCCACACCATCTACTGAGATAAATATCGCGGCGCGTTTTTTTTTTTTTTAAGTGGTATCCCCTGTAGGCCTATTCCACTATCCTGTCCCGTCCATAAATTACGTAATCACTTTTATACTTAAATTGGGTCAAATTGGACAGCCTGAATAAATGATACATCTATCATTTATTACAAATGTTGCGAAGTAAATGTCACTGCAATATTTTTTAAGCGACTTGTGTGTGATGAATCTTCAATAAGATTAATTTTCAATCTCTCCCAAAACTTGTTAAATTCCCTGTGAATCGACTCTCCAGCCTGCTCCGACTACAATCCCAAACCATCTCAGTCTAGTTTTATAATAGCATCCTTCAAATGATCTAATATAACATGTATTTTTATCGTCTGCGAGACACCAGTACTCTCAATGGCTTTGCGAAAAGTTATCAAATTTTATCTAAATCGGTTAAATCGGTTTTTTTGGTTATAAAACAAGAATCTACAATTTTATTCATTGTCTGAAAAGCACACTCAAAGGGCTTCAAGGCATAAGGTCCAACCGTTTCATAAATATCGGGGTCATTAAGTTTTGCAGATTCCTTTAAAATTTGTCTGCATGCATTGCCTTCAAAGATCTCTCTTTGATCATTTTTAGCCATTAATTTCAACTTTGTGGCCCAAATCAATGTTTTTTTCCCGCACAACAAGAGGTACTATACCACTCCAAAACAAATGATTGACAAAGCCCTGCAAAAGATGAAGTTCGGGAAGTTGTGGTCGGAGCAGGCTGGAGAGTCGATTCACAGGGAATTTAACAAGTTTTGGGAGAGATTTAAAATTAATCTTATCGAAGATTCTTCATACTCAAGTCGCTTAAAAAATGCTGCAGTGACATTTACTTCGCAACATTTATAATAAATGATAGATGTACATATATAGCCCTAGTCAAAATTATTTACACTTTCAGAAGAAATAGATTAAAGAAAGCGCTCGCTTTTTTTGTTGTTTGCATAATTCGCAAAGAAATTTTTGGTTGTTGTATTCTTTGTAGTATGCAAAGCAAACAAAACATGTTTTAAAAAACCTAACGAAAAATATCATTAAAAAAAATTAGCAAAATATAACTACACTCTGGCCTATACAGTTTTCGCACAATGTTTTGTGGACTGATAAGTCTTCCTGCAAATTCGAGGAGTCTTTTGGAAAAACATTCATGTATCTTCCTTAAATCCTAAAAAGTAAGGTCGTGCAGCACTTATGTTTGTAAATAATTGTGTTTATTGACTCCAAGAAAGGCTGTGTAAATACTTACGACGCCAGAGAGTAGTTATCAATTATTAGTTTATTTTGTGATATATATCGTTAGATTTGCTAAAAATTTGTTTTTATTTAACATACTGCATAGAATGCAACAACAAAAAAATATCTTTGGAAAATTTTTCCAACAACAAATAAAGTGAGCTCTTTCTTTAAAACATTTAAAAATATTAGCGATGTGTAAATAGTTTTGACTATGGCTGAATTTCTTAGAGGCTGTCCAATTTGACCCAATTTAAGTATAAAAGTGATTACGTAATTTATGGACGGGACGGGATAGTGGAATAGGTCTACAAGGGATACCACTTAAAAAAAAACGCGCCTCGATATTTATCTCCGTAGATGGTGTGGAAACAATATCCCAATTCTCAATATTTTACACGCACACACACACACACACAAACACACACGTAGGTATAATATATATATAAATATATGCAAACATACATCCATACATATATAAACACTTTTATACTTGAATATATTGCGCTGTCTAATGTACAAGGTGGTTCAATCACGTGAAAATGCAAAAATTGAGATATTTTTAAAACGAAATCAGCTAGGATTTTAATTCAAAGTGATATTTCATCTGAAAAACATTACAAACACTTGGAGACATTCAGTTTACGTTGCCATTTTAGGTCAACTTGAAGTTGCTTCAGGAGCAGTGTGACATGTTTCGAGTTAAAACAGTTGAATTGAACTTATTAAATATTTTTGTGCGGAAGGAATATGGATGCTGAAAAATTAATATCTTTTTGTTCCGGTTCCTCTTTGAGATCAGAAACATAAGCATTACCACAACAGGAATTTTTATTTTAGTTTTTAACAATTTCATATACGTTCTTGTAAAACAGAAAAGCATGAGCGTTTCGTTGCTGTGCTGTTAGCGAAGCGTTTAGGTGCTGTGCTGTTGAAAGCGTTTTGCGAAGCGTTTGGGTGCGCACGGTGAAGCATGAAAGTATATATATGAAATTGTTTAAAACTAAAATAAAGGGAAAGCCAGTGCACGAAATAAATTCATTTCGATGGGAATACGGGAAGTTCCATCATTTGTATCCTTATCTGCACAATGATGAACAAAAATGTTACCATATTCCTAACACACAAACATTTTTAATAAGTTCAAATCAACCAATTTAACTAGAAACACAACATAACAAAACAAATTTTTCTTCAAGGAAGTCAGCTTAATAAAATGCGTAATCGTGTTTGTTTTATCTTGCTTCAATAAAGGCAACATAACAAAATAAGAATAAACAAGAACAAAATATACGTATATTCGCAAGCAAACGCTCGCAAAAGTGGTGCGATGCGTTTGCTTGCGAAAAGCTTGCGAAAAGCTTGCGATAACATCTTTGAAACGCAACGAAACGCTTCGGTCATGTGCTTCACTATGCGCACCCTCATAAGCAAGCATGTAAACAGTTTCTTCGCAACCAAAACGCTTCGGTCACAGCACAGCAACGAAACGCTCATATGCTTCACTATGCGCGCTGCCTTAGGGGTTGTACTGGTCTTTGATGTATCAATTGGTGCATTGGATATTCTAGGTCTGTTCCCGTACGCAAAAGTTTTTACTATTTTATTTATACTCCAAAAGAAAGCGATAATGGTAGAGCAAATTATTTCCCCCACACGACAAAAGTTAAAAGTTTTTACTGGAGAAATTTTGTCGTTAGCAAAAGCTTTAAGCGCCAAAACAATTAAAACTGGATTAATTAAGGGTTAAGACATTTAAGGGTTAAAATTAATTAACCCTTAAATGTCCAGTGTATCTTTTTGGATACAACCGAGAAAATAAGGTATTTATTTAAAAAATATTTGGTAAACTTGGTTTTTCAATATTTCTAATTAAAGTTATCAAAAGTTTTTTATCAAATCGTTCTTTTATTGTTAGATTGGGTAATCACTGCTCTATTATTGCAAGTATGCCTTCTGGAACTCCTCAAGGCTCTGTTTGCTCTCCGATTTTATTTAATTTATTTCTCTATGATTTGCCATCCGATGAAAATGTTCAAACAATTCAGTATGCTGATGATACGTCTATTTTTCTTACTCACAATGATGCCGCAACCGCACAAAACAAAATTAATATTTACATTGCGAAATTAGTTTCATATTTTCAAAAATGGAAGTTAATATTAAATGAAAATAAGACGGAAATGATTCATTTTGTTGGTTCAGTTCAGGATACTACAAGTAAGAAGAACTTGTAAAAACATGAAAATCTCAATTAACGGTCATAATATTGAATCTAAACATAATATAAGATTTCTTGGCCTATATATGCACAGAAATAAGAAATATATTCACCACGTTAAAACTATTGTTGTTAAAGCTAGAAAATCAAAATTTGCCTTAAATCGACTTCTTCGTTCTAAATTAATTCAACCACATATTAAAGTAAATTTATATAAATCTTATATCAGGCCAGTTTTGACATACGCTTCATGTATTTGGTGCAAAATTCCAAATTTATCATCTCACAAAATGGAAATTTTAAGACTTTTTGAACGGGGCATTCTTCGAGGTGCTGCAAATTTTTACAGAAATATTGATTCTTTTAAATATAAAAACAATAATATGCTTTATGAAAAAGCAAAATGTTCTAGGATAGATAATTTTATTGTTAAAAACAATATTAGGTTTTATGAAAAATGTTTAAATAATAATAGTATGACTAAATATAATTCTTTACTTGATTTTGATTATTCTGGTAAATATTCTTGTCTTTCTGACATATTTCGTTCTTTCCGAAATGGTACTTTATTTACGGACCACCAGCTTCTTTTATTCCACCAAGCATATTCGAATAGTAATAATTTAGTTTATAATGTAAACCAAATGTAATTTCTGTATATATATATATTTATATATAAATAAGTTTTTTATCCTATTCTCTTTAAAAGTATTTGTTTTTTTTCTAATCAGTTAAGGTTTTTGTTATTTTTCCTTTGCAAATGTTTATACTTTTTATCACTAGTTTTATAATGTTCAATTAGATTAAGTTTTTTGAAAAAAGCGTTTTCTGTGCTTACAAAACAATATAAATGACAATGTAACATTTTATCATTTTGTTTAATAAATGATTAAGATTTAAAAAAAAAAAAAAAAATTTAAAAAATATTGCAAAAATAAAAATGCTGGATATGAAGTTTCACTCAGAAAATTGCAAATATAAAACAAAAATTAAATTATTGGTATAACTTTGTTGGTTTTTGAAATATTGATCGTCAAACTCAAAAAATAGTTTTTTTTTTAATTTTTACGGAAAGTCCGCTTTTTGACATGAAATATCTTTTAAACTATTAACAATTTTAGAGTATCATTAAACAAACAAATTTAGATTTACCATAAAAATAATCGTTTTCCATGTTTTTGCTTTGACCTCCTACAACCAAGCTGATTATGGTATTCGTCGGAATGCTCACAGTATCTTTTTGGCTACAACCATGCTTTCTTTAATAACTCGTCAACAAAAACTTTTTCCAAAAAAATAAAAACCGGGTCGTGTTCAGGGGATCATTTATCACAACATAATTTTTTTTAATGAAATCGGTGTTGTTGGGCATCTAAGGGTTAACACCGAAAACCTATATTTTTCTTATTAAACATTTCATTAAAATTGCTTTAATTTTCAACATAGAAACTATCCAGATTATGTAGATTTGTTACGATTTTTTCCTATTTCTTATTTGAAAGCATTCCAGCACTTTTTTGCGTTTTATGGTCTCTCAAACTTCGAATTTTAATAGCTTTTACTTGAAAAGTATGGGACCTTTTTATCCATTTTGTTTCGAATATTCTGTTTATTAACCCTGCAGTAGTCGCGTACCTAAATGTGACGAGAGTGTTCGCGCGGGTTACATATGTAATCCGTTTTTTAAAGTTTAAGATAAGAGATGGCAATTTGAAAATGCTTAGTTATTTGTTTTAATTTTTATTATTACTTTATTTTATATTATATTTATTTAAAAAAAACAACATAAACATAATTCTTATAGTACGTAAAATCAATGAATATCGATTGCACACAGTTGTGAAATTCATAATTTTGCATGACTGGATTACATATGTAATCCGCGCGACTACTGCAGGGTTAACATAGCCAACCAAGTCGAAATGTGCTTCGTCGTTCATAATGACTGCAAAATGAAAAAAAAAAATATGAAGTGGCAACCCTATGAAAACAAATTACAGAAATTTCAAGTTCTAACAACGGATACGGTTTCATAATTCATTTTTACCTAGTGTCCGCCCCAGCACCGAATTCCAAAAATTAAAAAATTCATCATTTTTAAATTCAAACAACGGGTTCGAATTCAGCGACTAATTTTTAACTTGTGTTCGCCAGTACCAAATAAGTAAAAATGAAAACAATTTAGATGGCAACCCTATGGTTGCTTACATTTTTACCTACAGTTCGCCTTAGCACCGAACTCGTAAAAAGAAAACAATGGCACTCTATGAAAAAAAAATTTTGTTACTTTTAAATTCTGACTAACGCAACGGTTCTCCGACGGGTTTCTGGAATCCGTCTGCTTTAAAAAACTCTATAAAGCTACTTCAATTTTCCGCGGAAACGAAAGTGAATGAATTTAATTCCTTCAATATTAATACATCAACTGGCAAAAAATAATTTTTAAAACTTTATGGATTATTTGCCAGTTGATTTAAAACCACGTAACTGCACGGATCAATGGTTTCGCGAGAGTAAAAATAGATAAAAAAGCGGTGTCAATTTTATCGAATTTTTAGCGGAAATAAACTGAGCGGTAATGATTTAAACATTTTATTGTGTGCGTATATAAATTTTTATCAAAATTACGAAGAAATTTTTACATTTTTGATTACTTTAAGAGGTTTATTATGGGGGTAATTAAAGTGGTCGGAATGTGGTTATATAAAATTTTCTTAAGTTCCATATTCCGACTACTTGTCCGGTATCGGGATTTTTAAGTTTCATAAAAAAAAATCATTTTAATGCTTGATTAAACTAAAAACGTATAATTCTTGTTAAATTATTTAATCTACACAAACTTTTACTTTGGAAAACCTGTATACGACCTAGATTAAGGCAATAGGATTTGTCAAAATTTGGCTTACAACTTATACGTTTTAATCTTTTATCCCTGTTTGAACATATAATTGCATTATTAATTCAAATTTAAACTTTACATTAATTTATATTGTTTTTGAATATCCTTTGATACTGCACGATACGTTCAAGTTTATACTACAGCTATTTATTAAATAAATACATGTGAATGTCTCTAAGTAATTATTATAAACAAATTTAATACGGTCGGATACAGGGCATATTTAATTTTCTATATTTATGTTTCCGTCCGCATCTGTTGGATACTAGTTTCCACGAGGTGTCTTCAAAGCGAGCGGTTCTGTTGTTTCAAATAACCATTATGGATTAAAAAAAAAACGTTTAACGTATCTTCGCAAAAATCAAGAAAAGGTTTTAATTAATGTAAAGGAGAGTATATTGTCAATTGGATTATAGAAATGGGCGAACTGGGATTTCCTGTAACAAAAACTCAACTAATCGATTCTGTTTCAAAATGAATGAAAAACATGAAAAGAAAAAAAAATCGTTTGAAGATGATCAGCCGGGTAGAAGTGGTACAATGGATTCCTTGAGCGCCACACACCAATTGCTAAAAGAGAACAACAATCGTTGTATTCGTGCAGGGCACTGGTATCGGAGCATAATATTAGAAGCTGGTTTTCCAAAATTAGAAAATATCTGGAAGAAAGCAACTTAATAAATGTATTTAATTTGATTGTGATAAAAAGGCTTTTATTTATCACCTCAATATAAACAAGTCTTGGTAAGAAGGGGTTTGAAAAAGTATATAACTGTACAGCCATATGATACCCATCGTCTTCCGCCCTCAGATGTAGGAGTATTTTAAAAAAATAAATAAATATTCGGTGCACTCCGTCTTCCTACTCTAATTCACAAAAAAAAAAAAAAAAAATATCAAAATCGGTTGGGAAACATGGGAGAAAATAGTTCTTAACTGTTTTGCCTGAGCCTATTCATATATAGATTTTTTTTTGTTTTCCTCGTGCTGAAATTATTGCTTTCAACCGTCTTAAGTGGCTTTCATCGAGTCCTTTTTGGATATCGTCCTCTTTCTAATTTGTCTATCCAGATTTTCCCACAAAAATTCAATCGGGTTGATGTCCGGTGATTGTGGCGGGTGATCCAGCTGTTTTGGAGTTTTGCACAGCAACCAATCCTTCACAACCTTGGCTGTATGTTTCGGGTCGTTGACCTGCTGAAACATCTACAAGCGATCCAGTTCTAATTTGGTAACCCTGACCGGAAAATGTTCTTTTAAAATATTAAAGTAATCGAGTTTATTCATTGTACTGTCAAGAAACGTTTAATTTCCTTCTTCGTTTACCGTCATACACTCGCACACCATCACTGAGCCCCTACCACGCTTTATTGTAGAAGTAATATTTTGCTAGTGGCGTCCGTGGCGTAGTTGGTTAAAGTGCGTGGCCGCTATGTCAAAGAACCTGGAGACCCAGGTTCGAACCCCAGCAGCGACAGAAAATTATTTCTATACGCCCGCCACCTCTCTGCAGACAATGGCAAACCTCAGAGAGTAATCAAAATGCCATATAAAGCTCCTTGAGAACGAGAACATTCCGTTCATCGCCGTTCGGAGTCGGCGTTAAGCATATAGGTCCAGCTCTCGGTCAATTGTGTACAAACTTAATAACACGCACAACACAATTGATCATAAGAAGCTAGGTCAAAGTCCTTTCAAGGGCTGAAATGGCCAGTTATTTATTTATTTATTTTTTTAATATTTTGCTTCTTGAACTCCAGAGTTTTGCTTCTCCATATTTTTTGTAGAGTTTTTCTTTCCAAAAATTTCGAATATGCTTTCGTCACTAAAAACTATGTTTTTCCAAAATGAAATTTCACGATTTTCATACTTTTTAGCAAAATCCATGCGTGGCCTTTGATTTTTTTCTTGATATAAACGGCTTTTTTCGAGGGATTTTTCCAAATAGACCATTTGCATCTAATGCACGTTTTATTGTACTGGCACTAACTTTCGTTCCTGATGATGCGAAAAGATCATCCGCTATTTTCACTGCGCTTGCAGTTGGATATTTTCACACTATTCTGACTACTGATCGTATTGCGGTTTCACAGAGTTGTTTTGGTCTGCCAGCACATGGTTGATTTTCTAGTGGTCCAAATTTTTTGTATTTGTCCATGATTTTCTTGATGGTATTATGACCTCTATCAATAATTGAAGCGATTTCGCGAAGTGATTTTCCTGCTTTATGGAATTTTATGACTAATTCCCGTATTTCATTAGACGTTTAACTACGCATTTTAAAAAAGTTTTCTTGCAACTTACTTCCTCACTTTACCAAAGGCGAATGATGCAGAAACATTAACTATCATCATAATTAATCAATTTGAGAGACATATCGTTACATTTGTTTTAAATATTTGAAATTGCTAAGCTTACTTGCAGGTGTACACTTTGTTTTGATGCGATAAATATGGACTATTTTGTTTTTATTAAATATTTTGTTGTTGTGGTAAATTATTTACAAGACATATGTTATACTTACATATTTAGAGAGACTTTAATAAGTATGCAAAACATAATTAGTTTTGGGACTAATCACAGTATTGAAGACTTACATATATGTGGTATAACTCGTGTACAAAAAATGTGTACACTTAGTTTTGACGCTCACAGTGTACAGAATTCTTTCTGTCCATTACTTTCACGGAGATAGCTCACTGTGTGAGATAGCAAAATAAATAAATTTTTTAATGGATCCAAGGTCCGTCCCATTGTGTGTTGACGGTGTTGTAATCAATCTAAGTAAATTATCTTAATCAATCAATAGGATAACTTTGATATTTGAATGATGCAAAGTCCCCTAACGCATATTCAGTTTGAGTTTAAAACATTTTCTCTGTCTCCCGATCACTGAAGTATTCACATAAAACCCATTTTTAGGTCATTGAAGCCCGTATCTAATTTAAATTTTGAATTTTTTTTTTTACTTTAATATTTGTGACCAGATCAAAGCTGTCAGAAACTTGTTCGAGTCATATTAAAACTTCTATACTCTGGGCATGTTTTTCTTTTCAATTTACATCTTGCAACAATGTTGCATTCACAGGGTAATAAAAGTGTTTCATTAACCATAATAGTTTTGAGTAAACAAAGGTTTTTCTTAACTCATCGCTGTAGTTTTTGGTCTGTAAGTTGTCTGCAATCATAACCGAATATATGGCGGTGTGAACTTTAATGTTTTCATTTTAGCAGGGCTATTATGTGCCTTATTAATTCACACTTATTAAAGCAACAACAACCAACAACAACCGCAATAACATCTGAAGTCTAAACAAAACCAACTACTTGTTATAGCATTATAAAAATGAGCACACCTTTATTGAGTCCAAAGAACTTCTGTGTAGTACCTGCCAATTAAAAAATTTCAAAATTTCTAAAAAATTATTTATGTCTCTTCAATTATAATCACTATGGAAGCAGAGTAAGATACTCAAATAGTTTTCTTAACCTGCTTAACGCTTTGATCCAACGACCAACGAGTTCAATATTAAGAGGTAACAACAACAACAATACCAATAACAACACTGTATAGCCCACCAAACTCGAAATACAGCAAGAGTTGAAAAAAAAAAATAAACCAAAGAAGATAAAATGCGGTAATTGATTTGCGATGATGTAACTTACTTGGCTGCACTGGCTCAAGTAGCCAAGACATGCTAGCCATCTAGCACGTTAAAGCGTCACGGCACACAAGAATTGCATTTTTTTTTTATTTGATGGCGATGAGTTGGTTGCCGCGAGAGGTGCCAACACTTGAATCCGATGCAAATGAAAATGAAAACTTGTGCTGAAAGCGAAAAAGTTTACTTGTGGAAGTGAAAAAGTGTGGAAGAGATAGAGTCTGCTGCCGCTAAACTGCAGCAGTTGTTGCATGAAAGGTGCGAGCCGAAAAGCGATGAAAAATGAAATTTATTAGTTAATCTAGGTAATGAAAAATGCGGCTAAACAGTTTAAAGAAGCAAAAGTAAATGTAAACTAAGCAATATGAAAAATGGTATTTTTCCAGTAGTAGCTATCTATAGAATAATTCAAATTGTTTATTTATTTATTTGGTCATTTATTTAGTTGGTACATAATAATTAATTGATTTCTTGGAACATAACACTGCCATGTAAATAGTGAACAAATTAAATTAAGATTTAATTCCCTTCAGTTTTCCACTTTAAGAAGTTGGTTATAAAATGATACACGGAGAAAACTATTTTGCTTTAAATAAGCATGCTATTGTTTTGCTTCACACAAATTTGAGAGGAAATTTTGGATCGATAACGGTTTGATTCAAGTGAAGTTTGCACTTAATTGGAATCAATCAATTCGTTATATATTTTAAAAAGGTTTGATCTTAGCAATCTATGAAAATTGATTAATTTTTCAATATATTTCAAGCAACTTTGACTCGTCTTTTTACTAAACCAAAACGGAACTATAAATATGTGAAACAAACTTTGTCTTTCAGTTCTCACAATTTGCAGTTTTGACAAATGTTGAGTTTTGATAAAGCACTGTTGTGTTATGAAAAAAAAAAACACTGTACAAGCCAGCAATGAATTACAAGTTATGTTGAATATGCTTCACTAAAATCAACCATAATAAATTGGTTTGCTCAATTGAAACGTGGTCGTAAAAGCACGTTCAGGTCGCCCAACAGAGGTAAAAACCGTAAAAATAATCAACAGAATCCTAGAGATAAAGATAAAGATAATGATAAAGTTAAAGATAAAGATAAAGATAAAGATAAAGATAAAGATAAAGATAAAGATAAAGATAAAGATAGAGATAAAGATAAAGATAAAGATAAAGATAAAGATAAAGATAAAGATAAAGATAAAGATAAAGATAAAGATAAAAATAAAGATAAAGATAAAGATAAAGATAAAGATAAAGATAAAGATAAAGATACAGATAAAGATAAAGATAAAGATAAAGATAAAGATAAAGATAAAGATAAAGATAAAGATAAAGATAAAGATAAAGATAAAGATAAAGATAAAGATAAAGATAAAGATAAAGATAAAGATAAAGATAAAGATAAAGATAAAGATAAAGATAAAGATAAAGATAAAGATAAAGATAAAGATAAAGATAAAGATAAAGATAAAGATAAAGATAAAGATAAAGATAAAGATAAAGATAAAGATAAAGATAAAGATAAAGATACAGATAAAGATACAGATAAAGATAAAGATAAAGATAAAGATAAAGATAAAGATAAAGATAAAGATAAAGATAAAGATACAGATAAAGATAAAGCTAAAGATAAAGATAAAGATAAAGACAGAGATAAATATAAAGATAAAAATAAAGATAAAGATAAAGATAAAGATAAAGATAAAGATAAAGATATAGATAAAGATAAAGATAAAGATAAAGATAAAGATAAAGATTAAGATAAAGATAAAGATAAAGATAAAGATAAAGATAAAGATAAAGATAAAGATAAAGATAAAGATAAAGATAAAGATAAACATAAAGATAAAATAAAGATAAAGATAAAGATAAAGATAAAGATAAAGATAAAGATAAAGATAAAGATAAAGATAAAGATAAAGATAAAGATAAAGATAAAGATAAAGATAAAGATAAAGATAAAGATAAAGATAAAGATAAAGATAAAGATAAAGATAAAGATAAAGATAAAGATAAAGATAAAGATAAAGATAAAGATAAAGATAAAGATAAAGATAAAGATAAAGATAAAGATAAAGATAAAGATAAAGATAAAGATAAAGATAAAGATAAAGATAAAGATAAAGATAAAGATATATTAAACCTGTTGGATTTGTATAGACAAAAATACAGTCAGCCGGTAACCGACTCAAAGTTAGAGGGATCCTTCATAAATCCTATTCCTCTAACCTATAGGATCCTATTTCTACATAAATTTATTTTTGATCTGAGAAATCTCAATCCAATTTTTGGGTCAAAAATCAGGTTTTTTGGGCTTGTTACTTTTTTCTTTCTTCGGAATGTACCATAGCAAAAAAATAAACATCACGATTCTACAGAATTATTGGCTTAAGAAAATTTTTAATTTTTTCTATATTTGGTAATTTTTATCAGGTGCACAAATTTTTGAGATTTTGACAATTTTTTTGAGATGGCATCACTAGTATTAAATCGAATCGAACCAACTTAATTTTGAAGCCTCATCATTAGGCTTTCTTTTTCAGTATGTGTCGTTTCGCTGAAGTGTAAAAAACATAGTTTTTGTGTGTCCCGAATATGTCAACAAAACACAATTTGCGGAAAAGTTTACTTTACTGGTGATAAAAAATGGGTTCATTACGATAACCCCAAGCGCAAAAAAACACACGGGCCACCCGGCCATACGCCAAAGCCGAATATTCACAGTTGCAAGGCCATGCTCTGTATTTGGTGGGACCAATTGGTCGTGGTGTACTATGAGCTGCTATAACCGGGTGAAACCATCACTGGGAAACTCTACTGAACTCAATTGATGTGTTTGAGATGAGCAATGAAGCAAAAATGAGCAGAATACGAGCAAAGGCACGACAAACTAATTTTACAATAGGGGTATTCACGATCTGGAGCTCTTTGTTGTGCTCTTGTCCAAAAGAGCTAAATAGTACAACAAACTATGTACACACCACATACCCCCTTTTGATGAACTACGAAATTGTATCAATTCGTGGATCGCATCAAAAGACGCATCGTTTTTTTCGAGACGGTATCCGAAAATTGCCAAAAAGATGGAAAAAGTAGTAACTAGCTATGGGCAATGCTTTGAAAAATAAATTTGTAACAAATTTTCTAAAATAAAGCGTCAAACTTGATAAAAAATCATTTAAAACTTTTTTAATCACCAAATACAAAAATGTTTTTTTTTATATAATAATTTTTAAATAATAATTAATTAATAAGTCACTGTGTGGTGCAATTTATGGGCTCGAGATGTCAACGGACCGTTTTTTTTTTTTTTTTTGTTTCAAAAACGAGGAAGCTGTGACAGGTATCGTCAATAAGATTTTGACTTGTCACGCAACACGACTGATTTTGGCTTTACTACACGAAAAGTTTTAGGGCGCTAAATTTTACGATGCGGCGACGTCTATTGGCCGCCGAGATTGTGGGATTTACGAAAGACTATGTTTCTGTGGATAAAATTCAAATTTAGATCATTTCAAAGCCAACATTTGTCAAGTTGTGATCAATAGACCGCCCGAAATGTGTAAAAAAAGTGTTAAAAAATGACATTAAAAGCACCGATACCATTGCATTTGATTTCGAAAAGGCCATTAAATGATAAAAAAAGGGGTGTATCAACAAGAGGTGTAATATTTGTTTATGAAATAAAACGAACAATTGTTCGGACGTCTCTTAAATTTTTATAGGATTATAAAAGCAGACAAATGGATGTTATATATATCATACAAAATCTTTCAAATAGCCTCCTCGGCTTGACTTTCATTAGTATTCGTTTAGCTAATAGCCTCTGTTTTATGATCAAAACTTCCATAACTAACCATTCAGTGTTAATTAAAAGAAAGACGGCAAGCGTGCTAAACTATATATTTGTATTTCTAGAAGTATTAAATAGTTAGTCTGCAAGAAACATGCTGTTGGATTGTGTAGTAAAAGTGGGTTGGCGAGGAACTTTCATTGCTTATAGTCGGCTGTAAATACACTTTTAAATGGTATATTTTTGAAAAGCTAATAAGATTACCTCTTCGACACAATTTTATACTCATGCTACCCATTTAAGACTCTATTAGATGTGATGAACAATTCTTGTTTTACTAAAATGAAAATCGTGACATATTAAAAATAGTTTTTCGTTTAATGATCTATAAGTCAAGAAAATAGCTCTGCCAAGGAAACTTTCAACATACCTTTAACTATGGCATGTCTGCATTTTTTCCCTTTAATTTTCATTTGTTGTCTGAATTGAATCGATGCATAAAAATTTGCTTTTGAAGACAGCGCAGCGTTAAATGTTCATTAGTTTTAATTTTTTTTTAATTTTAATACTTATAGGTTATTAATTTCATGGGCTTATTTGTCTAGCTATTTGGTTAGACTATTAAAGAAAATAAATAAAAAAAAACAACTGTCGACAGATTGGTTGCTGAACATGAAATGCAATGGTCTTTAGGCGGTACAACGCCAGCCAAAGGTAAGTCAAACCACATAAGAATAGTTAAGATTCACCATAAAAATTTTTATGATTCTGAACTTAAGATTTTATGTGTTGATTTTTTAATGGAAAACGAATTGGTTGGTTTTTGCAGCATTGCTACTCGTAGGTAGCAAAAGGTAATATAGCGAAACATTAAAAACTCCTAACTGCAAAAAATGATTTTACTTTTAACGCTGTTGTTATATTAGCAGAAATCAATAGTGTTTTTATTGTTTCCAAAACACAAATCACACCGCCTATAGTTCACGAAAAATTCGAGAAGCTCAGGTTAATCCTCATCGAAATCCAGCTTAAATCTTAAATTTGCCATTTTACACGATTTTAGTCATTTAGAGATAGTTTATTTTTTTTCTATTAAGGTCAACATATTTCACAAAGCTCAAGTTCGTCATTGAATTCGCAGCTAGAGAAATAGTGCCCTACATTATGACGTCACTTTGTTTACGCCTTTAAGGGTGGATACTTCTTGCATTTCATTGTTTTTGTTTTTTTTTTTTTTTTGTATGAAATGCATGCCATTTATTGATTTTTCGCAAATCGCAGCAATGAATCACCATGAAAGCGAACGAATGTAAGACAAAAAGGTTGGCCAAGTTAATTAACTGTAAGATAAGTTAACACAAATAATTTTAACCAAAAATTGCTAGAAAACTGTTTGTAACACTCGACATAAGAAAAATAATTTGTAACTAATTTTCATTTATAACTGCTACTAATGTGCATGTACATATGTCTTAAATATTTGGCACACTAAGTTCAGAGTTCAGGGCTTGCATCGAATAAAAAATTTCACAAACTTTTTCAATGTAACTTTTTGTGCAAAAACACATTCCAAGCTAGTGACAACTTTTTTGGGTATTTTTACGAATGTATGTATTTGGTCATGTATGTTAACCCTTAAATGCACCGTGTATCTTTAAAGATACAACAATTCAAAAAATTCCTACGGCTATATTTTTGGTTTGATTTTTTTCAAATCGATTCTAAATTATTTAGAATATTATAAGTCTTAAACAAAAAATAGTTTTTACTTCTATTTGTCATACTTTTTAAAAAAATTATGTACAAAGTCAAAAAAATTTTTTTAAAAATTAAATAAACACTATTTTTAACAGTTTAACTTCTAGGAACAGATAAATAATTTTGATTAGGAAAAAATACTGACTGCTTTCAAAACATGTCCTTTAGTGGTTTTAAGTGGTTCGAAAAAATTTCGATCATTTGACACCTCACTGGGTCACTTTAGTTGGTTGTATCTTTAAAGATACAATGTGCACTCCCTGCAGTTTTTGATAATTTTAACTTTTTAAAATAAAAGAATTAATTAAAATTTCATAACACATTTCTTTTATTATGATATATTTTATTAGGAATTTTAGATGTGGGTAAATTCCCAACGTATCTTTATAGATACAACCAATTTTTTTAAAAAAATTTTTAAAAAAAAAAATTTTCGGTAAAAATCGGGGGCCTTGTGCATTTAAGGGTTAACTCAATATTTTTTCTTCTAATCTCATTTCTAGCAAACCAAACGATATCGTTTCGATATCGAGATAATGTCGTAAAGGTGATCATTTCTATCGATAACGATACACGAGACGATATCGTTATGTCATGTTTTCGATATAAATTGACATATCGTAAACGATATCAAAAACATATTAATTACGATATCGAAATTTTAATGACGTTTCGATATTGAGAGGATATCGTAAAGATGATAACTTCTATTGTTAACGCTTCACGAGACGAAATCCTTATGATATCGAAAAAGGCAGTTCTCGATAAAAATGGATATATCATTTACGATATCGAAAGCGTATTAATCCTTGATATCAAAACAATATTGCAAATAATTTTCTTTTATTTAATACCAGCAAAATTACATCGAGCATTTTTGGAATTAAGATTACGGTGCGATATCGCAGTGCTATCGTATTTATACTATCGTGATGATATCGAGTACTTATTTATTACAGATGTCGTTACTACATCGGAATGCTATCTTTATTATAATAACGTTACGATATATAGTATACCCAGCAAACCAAACGATATCGAAACGAGATGATATCGCAAAGGTGATAATTTCTATCGAGAACGATACACGAGACGATATCTTTATGATGTCGAGAAAGTGCTATTTTCGATAAAAATGGACATATCGTAAACGATATCGAGAACATATTAATTGCGATATCGAAACGATATTGTAAATAATTTTGCAAATTATCATTGCGATACTATATTTTTTGAAAATAATTATGTATTGTCATTACGTTTTCGATTAGTATTAAGAAAAATAACAAGAAAATATTATATATTTTTCATATATTTTCACAGTAGGTACACTAAGGGAAATAACGCATATTAACATTATCCACGCCTCAGTATAAATTTTATTTAAACATTTACGTGGATAAATCAAATGTTTTCCTTACAACTCGTTTTTTTCTCGTATTTGAATTCTATTTATACCCCACACGTACACACATATTCCACACAAGCAAGCAGCAACAGCATCGCACACGTACATACATATTCCGACAAGCAGCAACAGCATCGCACTGTTCCTGCAGTTTATTTCTTGCATTTGCAGCTTTATAGTTCTCATTTAGTTTTTGTTGCAAGAGTAATATAGCTTGCAAGTTTGGCAAAGAATAAAAGTGATGTAGGGTGGAGTGACAACTTGATATTTCCTATGAAATATCTTACACCGGTTGTCATTTACCTACATATTTTTTGTACATTACTTTTTCGTTCTTTATTTAATACTATATTTAACAGTTGGTTTAAAAAATAGTCAAAAATAGTATAAATTAGAGAACGAGAAGCGAGAATAAATTATACAAGCAATGGCATTTGATGAACGCAATATGAAGAAAATAATACCAAACAACCATTAATAACATATTCAATTTAAATATGTTGTTTTTTAAATTCAATATTTTTATATAAATTTTCTTTAAATGCGATAGTTTATTTTCAAATAGTAAATATTTGAAAGATATTTTAAAAAAATTCGTGCATAATTTTAATATATTTTTTATTAATTCTGTTTAAATATTTAAATATTTAATTTAATTAAAAAAGTATTCAATTAACTTCAAATATTTACGTAGTCAATTTATGCAAATGCGTTATTAGTGCAAAAATGACTCGCTTTTTGGATAAATTAAAAAAGTTTTTGGATAAATTTAATATTTTTTCCCTTAGTGTATATACTAGATTCACAACAACCCCTCTCTTGGTAACTCATCATAATAATATAAGCGTACGTAAATAAGTAAGTCCTAGGGACGTTTATTTCATCTAAATATCGGTACTAACGAAATTATATTGAGCATTTTTGGAATCTAGATATTGTTACGATATCACGGTGCTATCATGTTCATACTATCGTGATGATATCGAGTACTTATTTAATATAGATATCGTGACTATATCGCAATGCTATCGTTATTACAACTAATATCGTAATGATATCTACAAATTTGTAATGTTATGATATCGAAATGCTATTGGTAAATGTACTATCGGACGATATCGCGTATGTGTATATTAAGATATCGTAACGATCTCGTTAGACTATCGTAAAATTTTTCTACCGAGATATGGTTTGCTGGGTTATTGCGTATTGTTTACATTCTATATGTGAGATGGGGAAAAGAGTTTTTTACCAGTAGAATCCCAACTTTATCTTTATGAGTAAATTTTATTGTTTTAAAGAACTGGAATGTACGTGGCAAAATTTTCATGGATTGCCCGACTGATTGTTTATAAAAATTTGTACGCGGAAGTTTTTGGGAGTCTCTGATCACAAGTTCGTTATTAATATAAAAATTTTTTTTAATTTTCAAACAATTTACAAAATGACGCATCAAAAACGGCCTCTGCAAATATGAAAATTTGTATAAAAAAACAGTTTTCTGTGTCGTGAACACACCCGCAGGTTTTGACATGACAGGGTATACCTTGTTCCCAAACTTATCCTCATTCTTATCCTTGTTATAATATTTGTCCTAATAATTGTCCTTATCCTTGTCCAAATTGTTGTTGTCACCCAATCCCCGACCTATTCCTTGCTCGAATCTCTTTTCTCATCCTTGTACCATTACTTTTCCCAATCTTTGTCCTAAATCTTGTCCTTAGCGTGTTCAAATCCTTGTTCTATTCCTTTTCACAATCCTTGTCCTCATTCTATTTTCAATCTTGTCCGAAATATGGCTTTAAGTGTGCGTGTCCTAATCCTTGTCCTAGTCATTTTCCCCAGTTTTGTCTGAATCCTTATCCTTGTCTAGTAGTTCCATGCTGTAATCTGTGAACAAAACTTTGTCCTACTCCTTATGTATATACCAAGAATATTGTCTTTTGTCCAAATCCTTGCCCTCATCCTTTTTCTAATCTTTGTTCTTATCCATATCCAAATTCTTGTTCTAATTTTAATTTTATTTTATATTTTTGTTTTTGATTTTATGTGGTACATTTACATTTACCTTAGCGTCTTGCAATATATCCATGCAACGGTGGTGCATTTAGGTTACATTAACCTTCAAGCGAATTTTAGGTCAATTTGGCCCAAAAAAAAAATTTAAACGCGTCTTTCTCCGCTTATTTATGCTTAAATCAGCTAGATATTTTGGCTCAATGTGTAAATCGTATACGAATTTTATGAATTTGACATGAAATATGTCCACACATGTCAAATTTGGCCTGTACAAAAAATTTCCCTGATAAGTATTTTTGGGTCAAATTGACACAGCACTGATCGCGTGATTTTTACCGTTGTGTTTTCATTCTATTCCCGCAAACTGTGCCGTTATTTTTTGCTTCTAGCTAGCAACAACTATAGCCCTTCATCCATGCACCAAAAACACGCAAAAGAGTACGTTGCCATATGTGCCCACCTCTACCCAATTCAAATAAACACAGCATTCGATGTGATAAATGCGTGAAGTATGTTTGTCCGGATAATCGCTTCACAGTTTGTGAAAGTTGCTCCACATCAATTATCCAAATATCCAAATGTAGCAAATAAATCCAAAAACACATTTTTTTATTTAATTTGTTCCTCAGCTTTCCTATGCAATTTCCATTTTGGAAGTTTTCAGTATGTTTTTTATGCAATTTCAAGTTAAGTCAATATGACCCAAAAATTCTTTTGTGTTTCTAATTCCAAAGTTTACTTGAAGGTTAAGCGGTTACCTGAAAAGGCTCATACCAACATTAATTTTTGTTTAATTTTTATTGTGTGACCGAAAACGCCAGCTTTACTGTCGTTCCATAAAATTTGCCGCCTATTGACATGGAGTTTTTCCATGCAACGAATTTTAAATAATTCCATGCAACGAATTTTTATTGCTCTTGCATTTTTACTGTATTCAGCGGTTGCCAATCTGGTTTCGTGGCTTTTTTTCGTTTTCGTTATGACGTCAAAGAACCATTCTTTTTGTCGTAAAATAAATTTTTCCGTAGCAATTTCACTCAGCGAGTAATAATTCCATGCAACAATATTTAATTTTCGTTGCATAAGTTTCTATCTCCGCGACCTGACGACAGGTTATAATTTATTATTTTATTTTTTTCGTAAGGCTTAGTATAAATTCTTCATTTTATAAAATTTTCTGTAGCGCATCCTATTTACTCAACGAGTAATAATTCCATGCAACGCCGTTGCATGATTGTTGCATTTTCAGTCTTAGATTTTCTCTCTCCGCAGTTTTATGACGTCACTTATTTTTCAATTTTTTTTTTGTCGTGAACAAAGAACCAGCCTTTACGGGCATATAATAGCTTTCACCTTAGCACCCACATACATATAACGTGTTATTATTCCATGTAACAAATTTTCAGTTGTCCCGACGATGATTTTGATGAATTCACTACGTATAAGAGGAATGCGAGGTTTTCATCCGATTTTAACAAATTTCAAACTCTACTAGAACCATGATTTCTTCCTTGTAGAATCCCGGGAATTTATCTTTGAAAAACTGACGCAGGAACTTTTCGCAGTCGTTATATGAGGCCAATTTGTTTCCCCAGCAAGAGTATTGTAGAAATCGGAACAACTGATAATGCATGCATAAATAGAACAACTGATAATGCGTGGTTGCATCAAAAGTTCCCAGCCAAAGTATCTTAGTTTTGGTCGAGTCAACGAAGATTTGTGTAGTCTACCATTATTATGATGAAATGCAACACCTTTCCCGTTGATCAATTCCGTCATCTTTTCTTCAAATTATTGGTTCAACCGCATTAATTGCTGACTGTAGGGATTCGAATCAAGTTTAAAATGGATGGATGATATTCTTGTAGTGCTACCAAATACATAGCATCATATTCCTTTTCGTCAATCCCAGCTTTGACACCATTCTTGGAGCTTCACCTCTTTTGACCAAACCCGTTTTCAGACAACATTATCATATGTGATCCACTTTTCATCACCTGTTACATACATACGTTTCAAAAATGGCTCAATTAAGTTTTATTTCAACAGCGAATCGCAGATGAAAATGCGGTTTATTACATTTTTTGCAATTAGTTTAGTTCATGAGGCACCCAAACATCGAGTTACTTTTTTAAACCACCTTTATGCAAATACGAGTAGTTTTAAACTATTTTGTGACCGATCTTCAGTTTCTTAGAGATGTCGTGGCTGCTCATAATTTCCTGGCAGTTGATTGTGGTAGAGAACCTTCACCATAAACAGCACAAATCTTTTCACACGCCTGTGTCACATTCTTCCCTTTGACGAAGTAAAGTTGTTAAATTATATTTATTTTTAAATTTTATTCATCTTTGCTAGGCAATAATTTTTAAATATTAAATTATTTAAACTATGGCATAACTTTTAAATATTTGGACATTATCATTTCTAACGAATTCTAATCAAATATGTGAAACGTTCCGAGCTTCTCTTAGATATGAAGCACATTTTGATGCTTTTGTTGGCACATAGATAATAACCATCGGGCTAATTAATAAGTTCGTTTAAAAATAAAACAAAAGCCATCGATTATTCAACATAATCGAACTTATTGCTTGTGTTCAGTTAAGACGATTAATATTTGCCATTGTATCTCATGGGAACAAATTACAATTTGGGTCAGACTCGTGAAATATCGCCAAGCAAGATACAGCTAAGAAAATTAAAATCGAACGTTTAAAGATGAGTCACTTGACGTTCAACATTCATTATTTAATATTCATAGAAGCCGCTTTATTTTGTATACTTTATTTTGTTTACTTTATTACTATCATTGTATTCAATGCAAATAAATATTTTGCAATCTTGAAATTTGTTCATTGTTATTGCTCACAGATCAATAGTAATGACAGCGTAACAAAAGCTCAACAACAATACTTCTAACAAACGTCATAGAACAACTGCAAGTTTTAGTTTCGGAAAATGTGTATTTTTCGTAACTACTAAGTTTCAAATGTTTGCTTAAATCAACATGTGTTTCGAATCAACTAAAAGTGAAAAACACTGTCACAGTTATGAAAACTTAAACAGCTGTACGCGTTGTTGTGCTTTGAAAAACAGTTCAATAACAACAAAATTCACACATTTTAGACACTTAAAATTACTTATTTAACAACTAACAAAGCTGTGAATTTTAAGAATGTTATGAAAACAATAAAAAAGAGGAATAAAAATTAAAAATATGAGTCACATAGCACCTCAAAAAAACTACAGTAAGCATTGCATACATTTTGAGCCGTCTTTTGATATTTATGAAGCACATTTCAATTATCGAATGTGCCTCATTATAAAATTATTTTAAAATTTTCGAATACAAAGGGTCTTTTAACAAGAGGTGTCACTATTGTTTTTTTTTCTTCACTATTTCCTGGAAATCTCCTAGTTTTTCTTTGTCAAACGTCATCGAATGATAGATGTATGTTGCCACCTGACAAAATGGTGGGAAATTTAAAATGGCACCTCTTGTTGAAAGTTATCATCAAATTTAAATTTTGGAAATTAAATTTTAAATAATTTTTACGTAAAAAAGTTATATTTTACTTAATTACATCGACGTTGCATGGAATTTTGACTCAGTGAGTATAGGTGTTGTGATAAAAGTAGTGTTGTCATTCCCGGTTTCGGGTTATTCGAGAAACCGGGATTTTATTGATTTTTTGGTATTTTCGGTTTCGGTTTTTTTTTTAAATTGTGCATTTCGAATAACTCGAAAAACCGGGTTTTTGGATGATTTTTCTTTTCTAGAAAAATGTAATAAGAAAACAATAAAATTAGATCTTTTGTATGATGCTTTACTAACTATTTGCCCAACATCTATAATAAGTGAAAGAGTATTTTCCGGTCCAACTTCAATTGAAACAAAACAAAGAAATAGATTGTCACCAAAGCATTTAAATTGTATTTTATTCCTCAAATATTATTTTAAACGTGAAACGAAATGTTAAGCGGTGTACTTATTTTTTTAAATATTAATGGATTAATTTCTTTTTATGTTATATTCCTAGCAAGTCCTTACTTTTTTCATAAATATATGGATTTAATATTACTATTTTTATTTTTTCTTACTGTATTATTTATTAAATATGCTTAATAAAATCTTTATTTTAATGGACTATATATCTATATATATAAAAGAAAAATATTTACGATGCCTTTTATTTTCCTCTCAATTTTTTATTAATTTTAAAAATATATTTTACTAAAAACCGGTTGACCGGTTTGAGCCGGTTATTTTTTTTAAGTATTCGAAAATCTGGTTTTTAAAAATGTTCATTTTCGGGTTATTCGAGAAACCGGTTTTTACATTTTGTCGAATATTTGACAACACTAGATAAAAGTAATGACACGATAGTAAAAATTAATTCTTTGACTTCATTACAAGAAATTAAAAAAGCCTTAATCGAGACGGAACTTAAAATTTGTTTCATAGCATATAACGCGCTATTTATAGGTGCTATGGAAAAAATATTACACGCCAGTAAAGGCTGGTTCTTAGCCCTTTTGATAAAAATAGACAAAAAATTAATGATGTCATGAAGCCGCGGAAAAAGCCGCTCAAAAATCGAAATGGCACCAATAATGCAACGGCGTTGCATAGAATTATTACTGGGTGAGTAGAAGTGCTATAAAAAATTTTATTTTACGACAGCAAAAAATGATTCCTTGACGTCAAAACGAAAATAAAAACAAAAAATTTAAGGAGCCATGACACCATGCAACCGCTTAAAAAAACAAAAATAAATAACTGGCCATTTCAGCCCTTGAAAGGACTTTGACCTAGCTTCTTATGATTAATTGTGTTGTGCGTGTTATTAAGTTCTGTACACAATTGACCGAGAAATGGACCTACAGGCTTAACGCCGACTCCGAACGGCGATGAACGGAATGTTCTTATTCTCAAGAAGCTTTACATGGCATTTTGATTACTCTCTGAGGTTTGCCATTGTCTGCATAGAGGTGGCGGCCGTACAGAAAAAAATTATTTTAATTCAAATAATTTTCTGTCTCTGCTGGGGTTCGAACCTGGGTCTCCAGGTTCGTTGACATAGAGGCCACGCACTTTAACCAACTACGCCACGGGCGCCACCCATGAACCGCTTAATACAGTAAAAATGCAACAATGAAAAAACGTTGCATGAAGTTATAACTCGGTAATTAATGGCGTTACGGTAAATTTGATGGAACGACAGTAAAGCTGAGGTTCTAGGTCACATGATAAAAATAAAAAAGTATTGGCGTCAAAGCCTCTAAGCCAAATGCGCCAAATGCAAAGCAAATGCAAAAATAAAATAAAAGAAAACAAATTATAATGGAAATAAGGACAAGTATTAGGACAAGGATTTAAATAAGAATTAAAAAAAAAATGAGGGCAAGAGTTTAGACAAAGTTTAGGACTAGAAATAAGATAAGGAAATTAGAGCATGGAGTTGGAGAAGGACAAGAATACAGGCAAGGAATGGAACACAAGGTTAAGGATAGTGATTAAGACACAACTAAAACAATATTTAGGACGAAATTGGGGAAAATATAAGGAAAGGAAATGGGACTAGGAATATAACAAGGATTTAAGATAAGATTTAGGACAAAGATTGGGATAGGATTAGGATATTGTTTCGAACAAGGATAAAATCGGGAATTTAGGCATATATTAAATAAATGCTTGGACAAGAAGTAAGACAATTATTAGGACAAATATAAGGATAAGGATGAGTTCAAGCTTGGGAACAAAGGAAAAGATAGGGACAAGAATAAAGATATACTATCAACAAAAACCTACGGGTGTGTCCACGATGCAGTCAACTTATTTTAAACAAAATTATATAGTACAAAAAGAAAATATAGTATTTTATTTTTAATTTTAATTAATTTATTTTTTTTTTTTTATTTCATCTAACAGTTAACAAATTTATCCACACATATTCAAATTTCCACTGTAGCGCCAGTTCTCCCATTCATGACCACCATCAAATTTTCAACATATGGACATACTTAAAAAAAAAAAAATTACACACACCTTTACCTTAAGCTCCCGAAAGTCTCTACTTTCCGTTGTAGTTTTCAAAGAGTAAACAAATAATTCAAGATTTTCTTGAAAAAACAAATAATCAACAAATCGCATATAATATAAGGTGTGAAGCAATTACGTCATTTTGATATTAAAAAAAAAAAAAAAATAAAAACACAGAAAGCAATAAAGTTGAACAACGTGTATAAATTACGTAGATCGACGCAGATGAATACGTTTTAGCTAATAAAATATCAATTTTTGAAAAAATTTCTTAAATTTTGATATTTGCACTTAAGCTGAATGGCTGGGAGATATATTGAAAATTATGAAAAAATTATAAATTTTAAGAAATTTTCAAGAACGATGAAAAAGTGTTCAAGTACAAAGTTGGTTAAAGATGAAAGCGAATTGCTTGAAGATGAATCTTTTTTTGTGCATCGTTTATTTTCAAGTATTATTCGTTTGTTTTTTCTTTAACGAAACAGTTTTCAATGTATTATATCGATGCTTTTCTCACGGTTTTGTTCAAGACTTTTGAAAATATTTACATAAAAAAAGCAAAAAAAAAAAACGGTTTCTAAGTTTTTTTAAAAAACTTAATAAAGCCTTTTGATTGAAATAATGATCAACTTTGTTTTTTATCTAATTTTTCTAGACTAGATATTATCTTTTCCAAAACTATCTTTTTATTCTGATCTTAATCCTGTTCTATCTTTAGCTTTTTTTTTAATGGAATCTTAATTTTGATATTAAAATTTATATTTCTCATAGCCGTTACCAAGTTGAAAAGATAACAGACATTTTTCTTTTTTAGAAATAATTTTATTTATTCATCTACATTAATGTTATTCCCTCAAGGAAGGCCCCATCAGATACCACTTATGACAGCGCTTCTTCCAATCTGTAAAACACTTCTGGAACTCGTCGTTTTTTTAATACCTAGAGCTCTTTCAGCGCTTAATCTCATCTATATTTGCAAAACGACGGCTCTACCGAGTTTTTTATATTTTTGCGAACAGAAAAAACTGGCACGTTGCCATGTATGACAAAAATGGAGGCTGGTCATGATAACAATGTTTTTTTTGCCAAAAATTCGCGATTTTTTTAATCGAAACGTTTTAAGAACCAAACCATCAGAAAAAATTGCATGGTATGAACCACTTGATGGCCAACATCATAAGCAACTTCTCTACTTGTGATTCATAATGTGAGGTGATCATTCGTAATAAATCCTTTTACTTTTTACCGGTTTTTATCGGTTTTTGATACGTTAAGACGCTCCGTGCGATCGTTATCTTCAAAGTCTTAACGGCCATCTTGATAATGCTTATACCACTCGAAGTCTTGGTTTACATATAGCCGATTCACCGAAAGCAATATTTAAGGATGCAGTCTGGTGTTCGAGTTCAAAAAACTTAGAGCAAAGCCGTACGGTAAAAAGTAGCTGAGAATGATGCCTATGAAGAACTGAAGGTTTATTGTATGCACCAGACATAGACGATTAATGTAAAAGTTAAGTATAAGTTTTCTAAGAAAAATCTATTGTTAAAACTTTAAAAGCGTTATTCTCGAAACAACCAGGGTTCTGAAAAAATTTTATCGAGCCGATTGGGCTGAAATTTTAATACGTTATTCTGCACGCCAATGTCTCTCGGAGATAGTTTATTTGTTTATTTTTTCAATATTTTCTATTTTTACCCCGATTTTCAATAAAAAAAGCGATCTTAGAAAGTTTTTTTAGAAGTCCGCCATTTTGTTATTTTTTGGTAAAAACACAAAAATAATCTAATCTATTTAAAAAAAATAAATAAAAAAATATAATATTAATATATAAAATATTTAAATATAAAAATTAAATAATAAAAATATAATAATAATAAAAAAAATAAACCTACAGAAAAATAATCTTTTTAAATTTTTTGTTTCAGGTGACTTCAGTGCGGTAATCTCTCGGGTCAACAACTTACATTTTTGTAAGGTGTGTACTTTGAACGTAAAAAACACTACAAAAATATCAGAATTTATATTAACAGTAAAAGGTGTAATGGTAAAGGTAAAATAAACTACAGCATTTTTGTTTTTTAACAGTTAAAGGTGTCAACAATTCATATTAATTTTATTTTATTTTGTTATCATAAAAAATTCCGAATTAACCGTATAAATTAGGCCGGAATACCAGATTACATCCCTAACTTTTCTAAGGTTTTGTTGCCCTTTATTTAATATTAATTCTCTGATCCATCATTTATAAAAAATTAAAACTCGCCAATAGTACCAAAACGTATTTTTTCAATAGCTGATAAAAATATATAAAACCAATATTGCTTATATACAGATTCATAGATTCTTTCTAATCATGCTTACCACGTAAAAACAAAAAATAGTGCCGATCGGACCAACACAGCCCGTGAAATTTCAAAATTCTCGTTACTTTTTGAACACACCTCGTACATGTATTTTCATCTTAATATTTTAATTGGTCTTTATATTGAACTTTATATTGATCTATATATTGTATTTTCTATTGAACTTTTCTATATTGCACTGAATGACAATGACAAAATAGTGGTTAATTAGTGAAAATGCTTTTATAGATTTTCAAAGTATTTTGCAAGATTCGTTTGAACCAATTTTTAAAACAGTTTTAAACTCTGAATTTGGTACCTCCGAAACCAAAGGTTTTTAAAGGTCTCCGAAAAACACGCGCCACGCATTTTTTTCTAATATGAGGGAACAAGAAGTGGTAATTGGGTGCCAATTCGGGACTGTTGGGTGATCAACCCATCAGTTCTACATTATGAGCGCCTAATAACGCTTTTGTTTGAGCTGATGTGTGGGAACTCGGATGGAGGATGATATTACTTAGGTGGTTGGTTTTCCCCAATTCTCCGAAAACTCCCGGCAAACAAATGGTAGTGTACCATTCAGTATTAAACGTTCTCCTTTGTGGACTCTCCCAAGTGGTACAGTTGCAACATGACCGCTTTTTCTGAAAAAAAAACTGATAACCATTTGCTTGGATGTGCTCCGTTCGCGGACAACTTTTGTATTGTCTTGCTCATTTTGAATGACCCAAACAGTGGATTGCTGCTTTATTTTGGGGCTCATAAACGTAGATCCATGATTCGCCACTTGTGGTGATGTCGTAGACATGTTTTGAACCACACCCATTGTATTTTTTCAGCATTTCTTTGCACCAATCGACACGAGCCTTTTTTGAGCTAGCGTCAAATGATGGGATATCCAATGGGAACAAATCTTTTTGACGCCTTAATGCTGATATAAAATCAAATGTATGTTAGTCCTACTATTGTTCAAAGATGACTTCATCTCATGATACGTCACATGCTGGTCTGCTTCCAGCAGTTCATGCACAGCATCGATGTTTTCTGCCACAACAGCCGTTCTTGGACGACCTTCACGAAATTCGTCTTGACGAGAACGACGACCACGCTCGAACTTATTGAACCAGCATTTTACAGTCGCTGGGTATGGTGCTTCATCACCAAAAGTCGAACTAAATTGATCGAGGTATTCTTTTCTGTACAATTCATGTCGGAAATTTTAAGAAAATCATCACCCTAAAATGTTAACACGTATTAATTCCATTTTTTTGCTGAAATAAAATTTTCTACCAAAGTAAACAACACAATAAGCGCACATACGCTAAAATGTTGTGACTATGTTTATGGTAGAAAATTTCAAATTTTCGAATGGAACTGTCAAAATTCATCTGGCAATGCTTAGTGTTGTCGAGGCGCAATACTTAAAAGATAGTCCTTGAAGTTAAAAAACAAAATTATTTTAAGTGTAAATAAAATTATGAAAAATACGTTTTAAATAAATCAAAACTATACATTGAAGTAATAGCGAATTTTGTGTAAAAACCATTTCGTAGAAAATTATGAATAACCTTATAGGAAAATTTTCCGTTTGGAAAGTAAATACAAGTATGTTAAATGCATATTTCTTATCAAGAAAGGCAATTTTAAACAAACAATGTAAGGGTAACATGCATTTGTTAATTACTGTAAAAAGATTTCAGTCAACAAATATTAGAAGAAAATAATGTCGCCTCTCATATCCGGTACAAAGAAAAGCACAACAAAATATGTCACATTCGATTACCACTTTAATCATATTTGTTTTCATTTTTTTTTTTATTTTATTTTCGACAATGTAACTGAAATAACAAACCGACAAATCGACTAGAAAATCGGTTTTTAAGCTATGCATGCAATTCAATACCTCTGACAGATACGAGGGCAATTTGAGAAGTCAATGAATTTTTGAATTTTTCACGTAGTAACTTTAAATGCAATATTTGTACGGTCCTGTCAACTAACTTCTGTTAATAGAATATTGTCAAAAATTTGAGCAAGCTGTGTCTTTTAGTTTTTAGATGACATTTGAAAGCCGACAACCTCTTTATTTCGAACGAAGAAGGGAAAACTGAATTTCGTGTAATCAAGCATTATTTTATGAGTAAAGAAACCATAAATAAATGGTTTTTGGAAGGCTTAATAAATACTATGAGACTCTGCACCATCAATTTCGATAGTTTCCTGAATTTTGTAGTGGCCGTACCAACACAAATGACGCTGAACATTCAGGTCGCCCAAAAGAGGTCGTCACGTTAGAAAGAAATCGTCGATAAAATCCATTAAATTATGAACTGCGTGAAGTTAAATTCGTAAATCCGAAGATAACTCAGCAAAGACACAAACCAATATTTCTTCACTGTTCAAAGTTAAATTCGTACTTTTTTGCAAAGACATTTAGCAAAAGCCTATTTTGAGGACCTAGATAAAACCTACTATTTGGTAGGAATAAAAAAAAATTCAAAATCACTGGACTAATTGTATCGATCTAAGAAGGAACGCTCTGTGTTCTGAAATAAAACACTTTTTTGATGAATAAAAAATATTTTTTATTCAAGAAGTCACTATCTTATCAAATTGCCCTCGTACATGAAACTGTTTTAAACATATGAACAAAAGTTGATGGTCATAATAGTAATAAGTCAAAAGCCGACTAAGTATATGACTCTTATTTGACCCACATATGCAAATGTATGACGTATTTTGTTGCCTTATTTTCTTTGTTTTCTTTTTATTTATGAGACAAAATTTTCGTATTTTGTTTTGAGTGCTTTTCGCAAGCTCAATGGTTTGCTTATGGTTTCACTTTTTTTATTCTTGAGTGTGTCAATGGGCCCCCACTCCACTAATGCTTGTGGTTCTCGAAGTAAGCTTTCACTATTGACACGTTAAATACAGCTCTAAGCAGATAATTAACATCTATTTTAAATATTATAATTACGTGTTAATATTTATATCAAAATAAAAAACTTTATCAACCAACATCTTAACAATTCTTGTTATTTAAGCAACTTCTACCGGCTTCAGTAAGAAAAGAATTAATTTGAATAAATTTCCACATGAATAAAAAATAATAAATTCTGTTCAGTTATATAACATCAACTAGCTTTAAAGTGTTAATTGTTTATCATAAATATTTCCATCGATACCTCACTATTACTCACTCATACGATGACAAATAATGAAACCATTTAGTACAAAATTTTTGAAGTATTTTTCTCAAACGTCTTAGAAAATCGTGAATCATTCGAATTAGTTAGCTATTAGGTGGAATTTTTAAGTGAAGCTCGTGTTTAAAGATAAAAATGTGTTTAGGTTTTAAGTATTTGTTCAAAGATGTTTTAAAATGTGCAAAAACGAAAACAAAAGCTTAAAAGTACATTTTTTAGCAAAAAGTTTTTCATAAGAAATACGAAAAAATATTTTTGGAATTGCTTCAAAATGTGGTAAATGGGAAAAAAAAACACCTCATATGACAGTCAACACTAGAGGCTATAGAATAAATAAAACAATTGATGACATGGCATGCTTTTTATATAATTAACTTTTGACACATTATATTTTTAATGGATCTCAAAAAAATGTCTTTTTCTACAGATATTTATTCTTGACACTTTATGAAATTTAAAAAAAAACAAAAATTAAAAATTACACCACGATACAAAGCGATAATAAAAAATAACTTAAAGTTAAAGTTAAAGTTAAAGTTAATGTTAAAGTTAAAGTTAAAGTTAAAGTTAAAGTTAAAGTTAAACTTAAAGTTAAAGTTAAAGTTAAAGTTAAAGTTAAAGTTAAAGTTAAAGTTAAAGTTAAAGTTAGAGTTAAAGTTAAAGTTAAAGTTAAAGTTAAAATTAAAGTTAAAGTTAAAGTGAAAGCAAATATAAAGGCAAAGACAAAAGATAAAGATAGAGATAAAGACAAAGACAAAGACAAAGATAAAGATAAAGATACAGATAAAGATAAAGATAAAGATAAAGATAAATATTAAGATAAAGATAAAGATAGAGATAAAGACAAAGACAAAGACAAAGATAAAGATAAAGATACAGATAAAGATAAAGATAAAGATAAATATAAAGATAAAGATAAAGATAAAGATAAAGATAAAGATAAAGATAAAGATAAAGATAAAGATAAAGATAAAGACAAAGATAAAGATAAAGATAAAGATAAAGATAAAGATAAAGATAGAGATATAGATAAAGATAAAGATAAAGATAAAGATAAAGATAAAGATAAAGATAAAGATAAAGATAAAGATAAAGATAAAGATAAAGATAAAGATAAAGATAAAGATAAAGATAAAGATAAAGATAAAGATAAAGATAAAGATAAAGATAAAGATAAAGATAAAGATAAAGATAAAGATAAAGATAAAGATAAAGATAAAGATATAGATAAAGATATAGATAAAGATAAAGATAAAGATAAAGATAAAGATAAAGATAAAGATAAAGATAAAGATAAAGATAAAGATAAAGATAAAGATAAAGATAAAGATAAAGATAAAGATAAAGATAAAGATAAAGATAAAGACTACATATTTCCATTACTGAAGAGTTAGCAGAACGGTAGGAAACGAAAACTTCTTTAAAGGAAGACTTTAACTTAGGTTATACTTCATTACACTTTATTTCAACTTATTTGATCTAAAGGACTTAGATTAGGCTCATTGTGTGTATTCTTGAGTCAATTTATTGCAAATGTCATCTTCTAAAAAATCCAAATGAGTGCTAGGACCATCAAATCAACTTTTCGCTTTAGAAGACACATGATCAGAATGCCTTTAATAAGGTCACAAGGACAGACAGGAAGTAATGCTGGTTTTAAGCTTCGTTGAGAATGAGTCACGCTCGAATAAGAATGAGTCAAGTTGAAATATGGAAATAATACTTGCTAATAATAACAAAAGATTTGTCGATAAATGTGTTATTTTAACAAATAATCAATATATTTTTGATTTTAAAATATTTGTTCTCACTTCATGCTGTGGTTTTAAGAAATTTTTAAATTTTAGAGAATTTTTTGCTGTCTTTTTTAATTAATATTTTCGCTCCTTTATTTTGATAATTAAAACGTGTGTCTAATAGAAAAAAGTGGTAATTGTTTTGTTTTTTTTTTTTTTAAATAGAGTTTGTTGTCAATATTAGAGCTGACAACAATTGGCATTGTATTCCATGATGATTCATTAAACATTCAGAAACTACTTAATAACTAAACCCTGAATATTTTTTTTTAAATGACGGCATAAAAGCGATAATAAATGCGTAGAATGATCACACAACAAATGCATTTACATTTGTGCACGTTGTGCCGCAGCGAGTAAGTGTTAAATGTGCTGTCTCACTTGCACTTTTTGTTGTCTCCATTCACTCGCACCCTCTGAGTATAATGTGATAGTTAGTTAGCACGCTTTTATGTTTTTGTTGCAAAAAAAAAAAAAAAAGGAAATAAAAAAACAAATGAAAAATTAAAATTAAAATAAAAACAACTTAAATGTTGTTTAGTTGAAAAATTGTTGATGTTTATTAAATTGTTTGATGTGTGAATGTTGATGTTTTTGTTTTTTTTTCGTATAAATGGCGACCATGTCTCTTTACATTGAGCGGCAGATATTATCATGAGGCAAATATAAAAAACCAGTGCGAGACCCCCAGAAGACACTTAACGAGGGCGTGATGACCGTCGAGTGCCAAACTATGAGCAGTTATGGGGAACAAATATGTGCCAGGAATAAGTGATGGATGATGATGATTGTTGCTTGATGTATGTATGTGAGAGTTAACATGCGACAACGTGATAAAATGTCAGAGCTTGATTTTACCCTACACTGCTTAAATGGTGGGTGGCATTGGGCGGCAACTAATACACACTTTATGGTAGTGCATAAGGAATGACTACCAGCCCGTACTTCAACAACCCATGCATAACTTTACGTTATCAACATTCCTTTAAATAAAATCAATACAATAAAGTCATACAATTCTTGCAATCTTATCACCAAAGATATCACTCAATTTCAATAAAAAGTAACTAGTAACTACTATTTATTAAGGCTTATAAACACAAAAAGTAGAAAAAGCTATCGGCTTTAATCACAATAAATGTATGTATGTGATAAGATTGAGTGAAAAAAATAACCTTGAAAAAGTTTCGACAGTGCAAGGAATGGACATTAGATATTCAACATGTTGAAAATGTCTTATGCAACTACTCTACACTCATTATAACGTTTCCGTTTAAGTTCATAAAAACCAATATCTTGGGGGAAAAAACGAAGCAGTTATAGTGATAAGCAAATAAAATAAGAATAAAGTTGAACAAATGAAAGCAAAATGAAAAAGTTACTGCCCACAAAATAATAGTAAACAAGAAGATGATCTTTATGCTTCATGCATATAAAAAAGAGGGAGCGAAGGGGGAGGGTGTTGGTTTTGGAAGAATCAAGATATTCAACTCAATAATAACTAAGAGAGAATAACTGAGCATGTGCAAAATAACGTTTTTTCAGTTACAGTTCAGCAAACGTTTTGAGCAAATAAAGCGGCTTCTTAGCGCCGTTTTCTTCCAAATAAACGTCGATTAGATTTGAATCATCTATAAGTAGATCGAGGTTGAAAATATCCAACTAAATACACACTCTATGCAAAATCTAGAGCATCTTTTTTAATAAAAATTGTGTTTTGAATTTTATATAAAACTTTAAAATTATTTTTTTTTTAATTTGCTGTTTTTTTTTTTCTTTTCAATATAGTAACTAAGCAACCAATACCCCAGAAATATTTTCCGTACGATTTAAAATTTTGCCAGCAATAGCTTATAAGCAAGAGAAATTGCTCAGTTAGCAAGAAATTCTTTGTATTCTTTCACAAAGCAAGTTCTCTCGAGATAAGAAAATTTTCCAGTGTTTATATCACAAGTAAAAAATGTTAATTTTCAGTGTTTGGCATAAAGTCGTATTTTAATCAATGTTACTTAATGATACACAGCATCGATAAACAAACCTATCAAGTTAATTTTGAAAAAAAAGAGTTAAAAAAATCGCGAAAGGTGAACAACCATAAAGTCTCCAAAGATTAATTATAATTATCTTTAATAAATTCTTTGAATTCTTTCACAAAGCAACTTCTTTCGAGTAAACATCAATCATCACGCAATTAAGTAAACATCATAGGACTATTATTGGAAAAAATTATTACCGTCGAACTTAATTTATTTAAAAAAAAATTAGTCATAATCTCGAGAAATAATGCGACACATTTTTCGCTGTTATTATTTAATTTTTTTAAAAGGATTTGCATTGAATTTCGAAAAATAAAGAACGGCCATAAAATATGGAAAACCAGAAAGAAAAGTAAAAAATATAATATCTAAGTTACCTATAATAAACTTGACTTGACTTGATTAGATTTGATTTGATTTGATTTGATTTGATTTGATTTGATTTGACTTTATGTGACTTGACTTGGCTTAACTTGACTTGACTTGACTTGACTAGACTTGACTTGTCTTGACTTGACTTGACTTGACTTGACTTGTCTTGACTTGACTTGACTTGATTTGATTTGACTTGACTTGACTTGACTTGACTTGACTTGATTTGACTTGACTTGACTTGACTTGACTTGATTTGACTTGACTTGACTTGACTTGATTTGACTTGACTTGACTTGATTTGACTTGACTTGACTTGACTTGATTTGACTTGACTTGACTTGACTTGATTTGACTTGACTTGACTTGACTTGACTTGACTTGACTTGACTAGACTTGATTTGACTTGACTTGACTTGACTTGACTTGACTTGACTTGACTTGACTTGACTTGACTTGACTTGACTTGACTTGACTTGACTTGACTTGACTTGACTTGACTTGACTTGACTTGACTTGACTTGACTTTACTTGACTTGACTTGACTTGACTTGACTTGACTTGACTTGACTTGACTTGACTTGACTTGACTTGACTTGACTTGACTTGACTTGACTTGGCTTGGCTTGACTCAGGCCCGTAGCCAGGATTTACCTAAGGGGGGGGGGTTTGGATTAAAAAAAATATCGATAGTTTTTGATATCGATAAATGAAAAGGTATTTTTTATATAATTACCAGAAAGATGGGAAAAATCAGTGGCTAGAAATAGACAATACTTTGAGAAATGAATTTGTAGCAAATTTTTCACAATAAAGCGACAAACTTGAAAAAAAAACACTTTAAAACTTTTTGTACACCAAATACATAAAACAAAAATTAATTTTTTATTTTTGTTTATTTTATATATTTATATTAACAGCCCGATTCTGCGTACTTGATAAATTCACCTTATTGAATATTAATCAAGTATTGACTATTTATCAAGAGTTGGTATTCTGTGATAGAAAAAAAGCTCTTTAATTGATAAATTTGTCAATATCTCATTTGCTATTGATAAATTTATCAAGAGAGTTGTGTAAAGGGGGTTTTTCTTAATCGTGGGGGTATAAAAATGATGCGCTAAAGATAGTTTTAGGTATGCCAGGCCATGCGGAATTGAACTACGTTTACAGATTTGCATTTCGAGGTACTAATTTTAAACCATGAACTATAATGTGTAATCAAATACTGAGGCACATACGCTGTGCCTCAGAGCCTACGTGGACATTTTACTGAGGCACACCGTATGTGCCTCATGGCAGTTAACGTGTTAAATCGGAGTTTGCAAGAACCGCTGGCAGGAAAATTAAAATTGGGTGGAGGCACATAAATGCTTTGAAAACTTTCAAGGCGGTTCGAATCGAAAATATTGCTCATCAACTTGAAAATATCGTTATTTGGACATTGATATACTCTCGAAGTCGAATGCAGTTCCGATGAATCAAATGATATTTCTGGAAAAATTTCTACAATCATACACACAAACTTAGAGTTATAAGCATTAAAAGTAAAATATTAATACCGCAACTTGTACTTGTACTTGTACCGCTTTCCACATAGCTGTCAACATTAAAGCTTTCTACAACTGCAGGTTACAAAGGAAGTTCTGAAGACTTTTCAGATTCCAAAGTTTCTTGAACGTTTTCTATCGGGTTTTCCAATAAGAGTTGTTATTTTGGTATCCAAAAAAAAATGCCATTTTTTGAGATAAATTATCGGATGTTTATTTCATAATAAAGAGGAAGGTATGATGTTAATAATGAAAAGCAACATCAGCCAAATGGCCACCACGACCACGCTTACAGCACAATATCCTTTTCATGAAATTTTCCATAACCAAATCGCAAAGTGGCTGCCCTATGTCCTCATTTTGAAAAAGTAAGGTCCAATGACCCCGCCGGACCATAAACCGCACCAAACAGTCACACGTTGAGGATGAAGAGGCTTCTCAACAATAACTCTTGGATTTTCCGAGCTCCAGATGCGACAATTTTGCTTGTTGACGTAGCCACCGAGGTGGAAATGGGCCTCATCAGTCAAGATGATTTTTCGATGGAATTCCGGTTCATTTTCATGCATTTCAAGGACTCAATCAGCAAAGACACGACGTTGTTGTATCGTTTCATTTTTAGTAATGGCATAGTTTCTACTTGTCAAATGTCAAAGAATAAAAGCTTTAAAAGTGAGCGCTTCACAATAGCGGGCGATTCACAATAACACCTCTTATAGGAAAACCCTGTACAATACAGATGAAATATAATATTATTCGGATTTTGTCGGTTCCGCATCAAGCAAAAAGTTAATCCATTAATATTCAATCAATGCAAACACGCTACCAAAAAAAAACACAGCTTTCAAACATTCAGAAATATTCGGCAACTTTTTAACACATTTACGCATTGATAAAGGAAAAAAAACCATTTGAATCAAGCACTTACTTTCCACCGTTCTAGCCTTTTTTACTTCTGGTTTCTGCAGCCAATTAAGTAGACTAATTTTTGTAGTTTTGGCACAGTAAAATTAACAATAGAAACTCTTAAACTTATCTAACGAAACGCAATCAAAATTAAACCACTTTCACGTTACACCTGTTAACGCAATAAATTCTTAAATTGCTGGTCGTAGACAAAGTTCAATTGAATGTATCGAACTTTTTTCGATACTTAAGCTTGTTGATGTTTTCGCTGTATTTCGCTATATTATTTTTTTATACTTTTTGGACCATAAGGGGGGGGTTTTAACCCTAAAAACCCCCCCTTGTCTACGGGCCTGGCTTGACTTGACTTGATTTAACTTGAATTGACTTGATTTAACTTGACTTGACTTGACTTTGAGCTCATTTTAATTAAATTTATTTTAGTTTATTTCATTTTATTTTTTTTTTATTTTGTTTTATATTATTTTATATTATTTTATATTATTTTATATTATTTTATATTATTTTATTTTATTTTATTTTATTTTATTTTATTTTAATTTATTTTATTTTATTTTTATATATTTATTTATTTTTATATTTATTTATTTTTATATTTATTTATTTTTATATTTATTTATTTTTATATTTATTTATTTTTATATTTATTTATTTTTATATTTATTTATTTTTATATTTATATAAATATATGTATATATTTATTTTAATGTATATTAATTTATTATATTGTATTTAATTTATTTTAATTTATCATATTGTATTTAATTTTTTTAAGTTTATTTTACTTTAGCTCACTTTATTATGTATTATTTTTTAAATATAATTTTATATTATTTTTATTTTATGTTATTTTTTATTTTATTTTGTGTATTTCTATTTTATTTTATTAATATTATTTTCTTTTATTTATTTTATTTTATTTTTCCATTTTATTTTATTTATTGGTTCAATTTTATATATTTTTATTTTATATTATTTTATTTTATTTTATTTGATTATATTTTATTTTATATTTAATTTGATGTTATTTAATTTTGTATGCATATGTATATGTTATGTTATGTTATATTATGTTATGTTATGTAATGTTGTTATGTTATGTTATGATATGTAATGTTATATTATGTTGTGATATGTTATGATATGTTATGTTATGTTATGATATGTTATGTTATGTTATGTTATGTTATGTTATGTTATGTTATGTTATGTTATGGTATGTTATGTTATGTTATGTTGGATATTAATTTGGACATTGGTTAATCAATAATTTTTTATAACCCATTAAAAACGAACAATGAGAAGAAATATGAGAACAATGATGTTTCAAGTGAAAATATATTATCTTTGAAAAATTCGTTAAAAATAGCTAAGTTCATTCTCCATTCTGAAATTTTTAGGTTGTGTTTAAAATTTAAACTATAAATATTATGTTCTAACATGACACTTTCAAAAAGTTAAAAAAAAAAAATAGTGTCGAAGACCATTAAAAAGGTGAATGAAAATTTGCAGGAAAAAAAAAACATAAAACATTGTCGTCTCGGTAGTCGAGTGGTAGTGCACTTAACAGCCACCTTAGAGGTCCCGGTTTAAAAGCCAGGCCAGGCAATATCCTTACGCAATAACCTTTGTCATTTTCTTTCCTCATTTGTGATCAACTTAAATTGACAATTCATCAATACTTTCAAATCTAAAGTTGTAGTTTAGGGTAGATAGAGTTTTTGGAGAGGAGCGCTAAGTAACTAGAATTGACTGAGGTAAAGAATAACACTTGCCTCAGATTCAAATTCACAGGTACGTACGCTTTCCGCCATGCTTGGAACCATACTACACATGTTTGACGTTATTGCCCTTTACTTCTCAATAATATATCACCTCATTTCGAATCAAGGCAGACTTGACTGAATAGGTTTAACACCTTAAATCCTTTGTTCAAAGCTTAGAAAAAGAACACACGAAGATCTTAAAAAATGTTTTAATTAAAAAACTTTTCAATAGTAGTTCTCCATAATTTTTTCAGCATCAATAAAAGACCAACATTTTTCCACTGCACTCGATTAAACTATAAATAAATGATACAAATTTGAAATGTGCTTTGAAGTTATAGAAACATAAATTCGAAATTTAATTTTGATTAAATTTTTTTTTTCTGTGCACCAGATCAATTAAAACCGTTTTCTTTATTTACAATTTAATTGTAGAAACGATTTGTTGTTCCACTCAATAAAGCGCAAGTTAACAATTTAAGAAATTCAATAACAAGTAGTTGGAGGAAATGCATTTTACATCAAACGCATATTTAATGAACATTTTCCATTTTCTTATGTAAGCAATTTAAGCAATTATAAGCCTGAATAAAAAAAAAAAAAAACGAGTGAGTGTACACTATTGTACAAAATGATTACATATGTAATGAATTTGTTTAGTAATTGTATTAAAAGTCGATTTGATTTTTCAATATTTTGAACGTAATCGATAAAGTTATTTGGTAAACTTAACATTTTCAAGTTCAAGCTCTATGAATTTGAATCAAATTAGAGGCATTCATTAAATAAATTCCCATAACAACTCGGCAACCAAAGTTAATTGAAGTTTACTGATAAGTATTTCCAGAAAAACCGTAACTTATAATGAACGATTGTCAAATGAAAAAGTATGACAGATAATCGGCATATCATAAAAAAATGAATATTTACTGATAAAGAAAGGCGCAAACTAGATAAGATTTATTGACGTCAACTTTGGAAATAAAGCCGTTCAAGAAAAAAATAAGCTGAAGAGAACTTCAAAGTTCACAGAGAAGTCTAAATGAGTCGTGGCTGTACATAACATATACATACGAGTAGCTTTATGTCCGTAGTTTTTAATTTTTCAAAAAAAGATTAAGAATGTTGCCACATTTCACACCCCACTTAATTCTTCAAAGAACTTTAAAGAGGTGTTCCGAAGTTAAGTAAGAAAAAAATGGTTTTTGGAGTCAATAAAGATTACACCAAAAAAAAAAAAGAAAAAACACCTTCGTCGGTTTTTCGATTTATCGTAATCCGTAATAACAAGCTTCACGTATAGCACTTAAGCAATATTTCAATCCGTATTAACGAAAATGACATACGACTTCGTTATCGTTAATTTTTTATTATGTGTAAAAGTAAATTATTTCCCGTTTTATATGAAGAATTTTGATCATGATAAAATAAAATTTAGTTTTATTACAGAACTTTAACTTCACAACTGATTTCAATCTTAATACAAGTTTGTCAATTAAAGAATGTTAATATCAATTTGTCAATGTCACTATATCAATGTCAATATGACAATGGCAATATGTCAATGTCAACATGTCAGTGTTTTTCTGTACCTTAACCTTTTCTTGGCATATTTTACATATAAAAGGCTACTATAAAAACTTAATGACTGAATGCCACGCCCAAATTTCAAGTATAGACAACCTGCTTTTATTGGGCATTTATCATATTAAGGGAAGGGTTCCCTCATTATGGACAAAAATAAGGCAAAGTTTGTATTTTTGTTGTAGGACAATGAAAAGGCGTACGAACTTTTGGTTTTGATGATTATATTAGTTTATTACCAGAGAATTTAAAAAAGTGAAAAAGTTGAAAAAATTCAAAATGGCGGCTACAAAATGCACATTTCCGTGGGCCCCTGCGCGCGAAACATGGTGTCCTAACTAAAATTCTGCCGCTTCTTGTGGTGGACTGAAATCAAAACTTGTTGTTATTACTTAAAGATAATGATATTTTCTATGACTGGAACTAAAATTGTTATTATCCATGTAAAATTCATTGAATAATGAACATTAGAACTAAAAGTTCAAATTTTGCTTGTTTTTTCCATTTCAACAACGTTAAAAAAATATAAATAAATAATTTTTATACATGATGTTAGTTCAGGGCGTACAAAAAAGCATGCACTTCCAAACAGTTCTTAGATAAAGAGAATCGGATCGATAGATCAGGACTGAGAGTTTTAGTTAGATCGGAAAACGTGGTTTCGAGATAAGCGCGTTTGAAGTTTTTTTAAAAGTTTAGTTTGGACGTAGCGCGCGTGAGATAGGTGTCTTCAAGACGTTGCCATTCGAAAAATATTCGTCGGATCGAAAAATCCATTTACACACATATTCTACACATATGTGGCTTTCATTTTTTGCAAAAAAAAAACAATTTTTTAGTCCAAAATGAGGGAACCCTTCCCTTAAGGCCAGCGTTACATTTAGGGTGAGTAAAATGGACTGATATTGGGGTGATGATTTTAAACAGAAAAAATAAACGTAGAAATTTGAAATTTTTAGGTTTATTAAAGAATACATTAATTTTTTAAAAATTGTTTTTTTCAAAAACAAAGATGGCACTGGTTACCACAATTGGCGTAAAGACATGCTGGCTGCTGGTTGACCTGAAAACAAAAATTTCCTAATGAATTTTTTTTTTTTGGAAAAAGGATCAACTTTAACCGGTAAAGCCTATATAACTACAGTATGTTCGAAAAATAACGTTTTTATCTTAGAATGCTAGTTTGCAAGAAAACTAAGTTTTAATTTACAATTGTGAATATAGTGCTATTGTGATCGCCTACACATCAATTTCATTTACACCCCTATTATGGATTTTCATACGATATACGATAGACGCATGCAAGCGTATCGTAAAAATCTAGTTTTCGTATTATCGCTTTCATGCGACTGATAGATAGACTATTGTGAATTACAGTCATTTTTATTTACATTTTACTGTGATTTAAGGGAAAACAGCTGGAATTCTTAAACTTGAGTTATTTCAACATATTAAAAAGTTTAAAAATAAAATATATAAACATGTTTCTGATTATATCCATTGCGTTCTATATTAGTGGAGAAAGCGATGAGACACGAATAGAGCTGTGGAAAGAAGGCAGTTGAGGGATGCTTTCAATCCTTTAGAAATGATCTCGACAACGTAAGTAGCTCATATAGTTTTTCATAATTATTTAATAATTATTATATATAGAATATTTTTGTAAATTTCATTCTAATTTTCGAAAAAAAAAATAAAAAAATTTATATACAATTTCAACTATCGGCCAAGAAACGTGAACCGCTTGCAAACGTATGAAATTGAACAGCTAACCCGATACGTATCGTTTCGTAATATCATATTTTTACGATAAACGACAAACTCTTACTACCGGATTTAATACGATAAACGCAATTTCGTAATACCACACAACAGAATGCAAGCGTTTATCGTGTATCGTATGAATTCATAATAGGGGTGTTAGTTTCCATTGTTCTTTCGAAAGTGTTGGTAGTGAGAAAAATGAGTGTCCAATTTAAAAAAACGCTTTGAAGCAAGCTTCTTAACAAATCATCCAAAATGTCCAAAATGGGCAGTTGAAAAGACTTTAAAATACATCAAGACTAGTTGTTCTTTTGTTAAGAGGTGGTCTGATCGTTTTGTAAAAACTGGATACGTTGACGATGAGCCAAGGAGAAGTCGTAGACCATCACCTCCAAAAAGCAAAATAAAGTCATTGTGGGACTATTTCAAAAAAATTCAGAAATGAGCTTGAGAGAAGCTAAAAAATTTTTATCGAGAAAAAGATTGAATATATCCTTAATGAAGTAAGAATGCTGATATTGTACAACCACGGGTTGTTAAAGTCTGCAAAAAGTTATAGGGAGAAAACAACACCGATTGGATATTAAAAGAGGACAACTATCCGAAACATAGGAGTAAACTCTGCACTAAATGAAAAACAATATTAGAACATAGGATTGGCCATCACAGTTACCTGATTCCAATCCAATAGAAAATGTGTAGGAGATCATGAAAGCTAAAATATGAAAAAGTCATATAACATCATCAAAACAATTTAGATTGCTTAAAAATACCTGGAAGTATAAGTCCTGAAAATGCTGAAAAATTGGCAGCTAGTTGCCACCAAAGATGTGAAGCTATTATTGACAATGAAGGTAACTGGACGGTATATTAAACATGTGTCGACTGTGGCAATGAAATGTATTTTTTATGAATACATTTTTTTTTTAATATATGTATGGTTCGTTAACATCAACAACCAAAAAGTTTTTTTCTGAACACACTGTATTTGAGATTGAAAAAAAGGTTAACCCTTAGCGACCACACGGGGTAACAAGTTACCCCAGGCTCAGAAAAAGTTAAATTAGAGATCTTAAACCTTTGAAATTGATACAAGTAACGACATCTGCCGGTAGTAGACAAGTGTGAGATGTGACTCCATTACATAGAAAGCCGAAAAAACGTAAGGCGTTTCTTACTGCAAAGCAAAAGAAAGTGCGAGAAGAAAACATTGAAAAAATTACATTAAAAGCGATTATAATTGCTCAAATTGATTTAATTTGTAAATTTAATATAATAAAGAACATTTAAAATTATGCGTTGTGTGGTGAAAAATTGTTTAAGTGTCCAGAGACTGAAGGAAAAGCTGGTTTTATTTTACAAGTAAGTATTTTGCAATTGTGCTCAAATGGTTACAATTTTTTTAAGAAAAAAACTTTACTTAAACTGAATTGGTTGTAGTAAAGTGTTCTTAAATTAAAATTTCACAAATTTCTAATCAGAAATTAAAGAAAAAGCAATTACTGAATTTAGTTAATTTCCCGCCATTTTTTGCAAGAGCGAAAACGTCAAAACTCAAAACAACTACAAGGGCGCATTCATTTTTAAAGGGTGCAGTAATTTTTCATGGTGGCATATATTTTAAGGGCGTCATTGTCTTAAATGGAATATATTTTTGTATAAATTTATTTGTTTTATTTTCAGATTCCAACATATGCTTGATATTAGGCATAAATGGATCTGTGCCCTAGGGTTATATCCCACTACAGTTACAGCAAGAACTTGTATGCTCCAAGCATTTTTTTGAAAATGACTTCATTGATTTTCAAAAAACCTATCGGAGATTATATCCATCAGCAGTACCTTACAGTAGCCGTAGCTTGCAGGTTGTCAAATGCATCATGAATTATATTGCTTTTACTTTCTCTAAATATTCAATACAAATATTTTCTTTTTTTTCGGGTGAAATAGGCCTACCGGGGAACCGAACACCCAAAAAAATCGGTAACGCACCAATTTGTATACCTCAAAGGTGGTGTGGAAATAAAAAAAAAAACAAAAATATTAAATAAATAAGTTATTAATCTCTTTCGCTTCGTAGATATTCTTTCCTATATTTATGAGTACGTTAATCCTATTTTATTCCAACCAGAATGTATTCGTATGCAATTACAATCAGAAATCATTTACGCCTTACTTTCCGCTTCAACCGAATGCGACCCTGAGTAAATCTTTCTGTATTGGTGCAAGCCAACACAAGCAAGAAAAATCCCTAATTTTTAAGCCAATACACCGCTTTCTTATTTCTTACTTCTTTGTCTATGTATAAAAACATTGACGAGATACTTTCCAAACAATTTTTTGACTAAAAAAGCTCCGCGAAAACTTTTTTCGTTTGTATTCGTGTCCACGGGGATAGTATAGTTTCTCTTTCGAATGAGCGGATACAGGATGTTCGGCCTGTAGAAGACCGGTAAAAACAATTTTTGCTGAATTGTCACATATATGCCCACACTAAGGGAAAAAAATATTAAATTTATCCAAAAACTTTTTTAATTTATCCAAAAAGAGAGTCATTTTTGCACCAATAACGCATTTGCATAAATCGACTACGTAAATATTTAAAATTTATTTGAATACTTTTTTAATTAAATTAAATATTTATATATTTAAACAAAATTAAGAAAAAATATATTAAAATAATGCACGAATTTTTTTAAAATATCTTTCAAATACTTACAATTTGAAAATAAACTATCGCATTTAAAGAAAATTTATATAAAAATATTGAATTTAAAAAACAACATATTTTAATTCAATATGTTATTAATGGTTGTATGGTATTATTTTCTTCATATTGCGTTCAATCTTCACTTCACTTTTTTCGTTCTCTAATTTATACTATTTTTGACAGTTGGTGCCCTAATATTGCACGAACTGTTAAAAATAGTATTAAATAGAGAACGAAAAAGTAATGTACAAAAAATATGTAAGTAAATGACAACCGGTGTAAGATATTTCAAAGGAAATATCAAGTTGTCACTCCACCCTACATCATTTCTATTCTTTGCCAAACTTGCAAGCTATATTACCCTTGCAACAAAAATTAAATGAGAACTATAAAGCTGCAAATACAAGAAATAAACTGCAGGAACAGTGCGATGCTGTTGCTGCTTGTCGGAATATGTGTGTACGTGTGCGATGCTGTTGCTGCTTGCTTGTGTGGAATATGTGTGTACGTGTGTGGTATAAATAGAATTCAAATACGAGAAAAAAACGAGTTGTAAGGAAAACATTTGATTTATCCACGTAAATATTTAAATAAAATTTATACTGAGGCGTGGATATTGCTAATATGCGTTATTTCCCTTAGTGCAGTTTTTAAAACGCCATCTATAAACTGACCCATAAAAATCATTAAAAATGTTAAAGAACTCCTCAACAAACATGAAACAATCGGTTAGATGTCTCAAAACACCCATATGTCTTGTACAATACAATGTAAAACTAGTTTTTTCAGCGTAGGGTAATGAGTTACCCCATGTAGCCGCATTAATTTGGTCGTTGTTTAAATTTTTAACTGGATTTAATTTTTCTTAAAAAATTTTCAAAAACATGAACCTTATCACCTGAATCCCAAATCTGATTCAAATTACCCGAGTTACATGAATGAAATGTGAACGGATCAGATTGATTCCAAACAACCCACAATTTTGATTAAATTTTTATAAATTTCTATCATATCATATTTACCCACATTTTAGAATTATCTAAGTCTGTCTACAGGTTGTTTTTTTAACACCGAATTCAACAATTCCCGAGTAACGAAATACGAGTTTGTGAATTTGAAAATCAAAAAATATTGGTATTACCAATAAATTATTCCTCTAAAATCCTATTTATTTAATAATTACCAATAATGTTATTTTTCCTTTTTGTCATTCTTTAAAGACTAATTTATGGACGTCTTTGAGGAAAAAATTTGAAGGACCCTGTGAGTCCTACCATGTTTGCACTGAGAAAAAAAAAATAGCTCGATTAACAGTGCAAACTGTTAAATTCTATCCAACAGACGAGTTTCTTCAATTTAACAGTCTGATATGTTAAATGCACAGTGGACTAAGTACGACAGTTATTTTATCAACAGTGCAGACTGTTAATTTGAAAAACTCGACTGTTGGATGGGATTTAACCGTATCACTGTTAATAATTTTCTAAGTGTATAAGGGTAAAATGATAGACGGTAACTATCGAATCAATCGAATTTTAAGCCAGTCACTTCCAAATAACCTCGAAATTGTGTTTTTTCTTGTGATGTCGGGATAAGCTTTTCACAAATTTCGAATGTATCAATAGCAACTTAAGACAAGCCGAACAACAAATTTTCCTTTATGAAAACATTTTTTAAGACAACATTGCTTATTTTTACAGCGGATCTCAAAGCTTTGAAGTAATTTACACCTGGCGATTATTTAAGTTTCAAGTATTCACTTGAGATTGTGGTTTACTTATTTTTTTTTCACCTCAAAATTTTTGCTTTGATTTCTAATGAAAAATTTTGAAGTCGTAACAAAAAAAAACTAAATCCCTAGAATTCGCCCAACGAAAATAGGGCAAAGTTCTAAACACGTTGTTCCCATCCAAACAAACAAAGTGCTCTCACTTTTTCATCACTTGGGATGCATTTCCTCAAAAAACAAAAAAAAAAAGCAAAATTACAGCACATCAATCAATTCAAAATTTTATGAAGTTACAGCAGCCGAAAGTTGTTTTTGTGCCTGTGGTTTTATTTGTGCCAGCGAACTGTGGCAACCCGGCATGTTTCCACTTGATTTAATTACTTTGGGAAGTTCTCGGAATCAATTAAGTAGCGGCGATTTTATTACATTTATAATTTATTTACCTCGCGATAATCATTGAACACCTTTCTACTACTCAAAAACATACATCAGGTGGGCAACACTGTTTAAGGGTGTACCCCATGAAGCTGTTTATTTGGTAATCTTGTACTTAATATTGATTGATTTATGCCCGTTTTGGGAAGACGTTTCGGCACGAATTTTTTTTTTTTGCATTATCTCTGCTTTGCTTTTATTTTAATTTTTGATTGGTTTTTGTCTTGGGGGAAACGTGTTTATTTAGGAGCGCGCTGCTGCTCTGTTTCCTTTTTAAGTGTTTTTTCATAGTCGTAGTAATAGTAGTAGTTGTATTGATGATTATAGCAGTGGAAGTTGTAAGTTTAAAGGCATATTTCCACACTGACGCCATTCATTGCCATGTGGCTTGCATTCACAAATTGCCGCCTACGCCAATGAACTTGCATACAGGGCTGACGTTGTGCCATAAAAGTAGTAGAACTATTTAACATGATCTTTTTCAATTTCAATCAATCAACATTCGATCAATTTTTCAATCATCACTAATAAGAAATCACTTTGTGAAACTTCTATTGGATTTTAACACTGACGACAAATCTTTTGCATGGATCTATCAACCTTTTATTAATTTTCTGCTTTTTACGAGTTATTTTAAGCCGTTTTTCTTCAGAAATTAGTAAAAATTTGTTTCTTGATTATTTTTTATTGGTACAAAGTATTTCCAGACAAGCCCGAAGTAGATACAGATTAGTTATGAGCAAACCAAATTGAATCCAGACTAGTTCCACTTAATTCAAACTAGATACACACTAGTTTATTTTAATTCAAATGAGGCTAAAATAAACTCCGGCTCGCTCGGAGTAGTCCAAGCTAGATTTAAGCTTGTTCTGAGTTATCCAAATAAGAATTAGACTAGTTCTGGAAACTATTAAATTCAATTGACCTTTTTATTTTGACCGTTTTGCCTCTGAAAATGATAACTATTTTATCAATCTCTGATTATTCTTCACTGTAGTCCACTAGTCAAGTTTCAGTAGTCAAAACTAGATTCAGAATAGTTTACTTACTGATAAGTAAAAAGTAGATCCATACTAGTCCTGAACAGTTTTAAAAAAATTAAGACTAGTTTAGAATAGTTCACACTAGATCCAATTTGATTTTGAGTTATCCAGATAAACAGATTAGTTTTCGATATTCTATTTTCAGATTTTTTATTAATAGTTCTGATTAGTCCAAACTGGATCAGTTGTCCAAACAAGATTAAGAATAGTTCAGAAAAGTCTACACTAGATTCAAATTGGTTCTGAGTGATCCACATAAGATAAGATAAGATTAGTTCTGAATACTATATACTTTCTATGCACATCATGCATTTAGCCAGCCATTTTAATATTTTTGTCTCTCAAATTGGTAAAAATTTGATCTCTATATAGTTCTGATTCTTCCAAAATGAATCAAGACAAGATTTGTGTAGTCTTAGCAAGATGCAGACTCTGATTAATGAAAACTAGAGTTATACTAGTTCTGATTAGAGTTAACTAAATGCAGAATAGTTCACGCAAGATCCAAACTTGTTCTGGTTAATCCAGATTAGAATTAAACTAGTTCTCAATAATACTTTTTATTTACCTCATGCTTTTGATCGGTTATTTTAACCTTTTGTTTTTTGTCCTTTTGTTAATTGGTTTATTTACCAATTTTCCAAGATTCCAAACCAATTTTATTATTTGGATTATTTATTATTTATTTTTATAGTTTGGAATATCAGTAAATAAAATTATCAATTTTATCTTTTGAAAGTTCTAATAAGTTCAACTAAGATCCAGACAAGTTCACAGTAGTCCTAATTAGATCCATACATGCTCCGCGTAGGTCAATCTAAATCCAGATTAGTTTTGATTAGTTTAAACAAGGTCAAGACTAGTTCAGAGTAGTCCAAACTAGATCCAAATGATTTGGATTTGAATTTTCAGTGCTTCAGAATTGAATTAGATTTGTTCTGAATAAATATTTAAATACACTTCATGCTTTTGATTTGCCACTTACAGCTTTTTTTGCTTCTGAAATTTGTCACAATTATATCTACTGGTGGTTCCGATTAGTCCAAACTGTATCCCGACAAAATCTGACTAGTCCAAACAACATTTACATTTGTTTTAATTAGTAAAATCTAGATTCATACTAGTTCTGATTAGTCTAAGCATAATGCAGACTAGTACTTCATACTTGACCCAGACTGATTCTAAGTAATCAAGATTAGAATCAGACTAGTTATGTATGCTTATATGCAATAAAATAATGCATTTTATGCAATTCATACTTCTGAACAATTTGATCTCTTGATATTTCTGATTAGTTCAAACTGGATCCAGAGAAGTCGAGAGTTGTCCAATTAGTTCCATACATGTTCGACTTATTCCAAACTTCATCCAGACTAGTTCAGATATGTCCAAATAAGATTAAGACTAGTTCCGGGTAATCCAAACAATACTCAAGCTGGTTTTTTTGTAAACAAATTAGAATAAGACTACACCATTTCCAATTGTAATTCAGAGAAGATCAATTGAAATTAAGAAATTCCATTTGGAAACTCAGAAAAGTTCAATTGACATTCAGAAAAAAATCATTTGGAATTCATAAAACTTCAATTTTAAGTTAAGAAAATATCAATTGAAATTCAATTGTGTAAATTTATGTCTTACAATTTCAAATGGTTTTTCAATGATTGATGATTATTTCTGAATTTCGAATGAAATTCCTAACTTTCAATTGATTTTTTCTGAATTTCAAATGAAATTTCTGAAATTCAATTGATTTTTTCTGAATTTCAAAAAGATTTTTTCAATTTCAATTGATTTTTTCCGAATTTCAAATGTATTTCTGAATTTTAATTGATTTTTCTGAATTTCAATCGTTTATTTCTGAATAACAATAGCTACACCATTTAGTTTGCAATACTACATTTTACATTTTATTTACTTCAGGCTTTTGAGTTGTATGTTGAACCGTTTTTCACCGAAAATTCGAATCAATTATACATACCTCTTTATAGTTCTAGTAAGTACAAACTATAATACTGAACTAGATGCGTTTAAGTTAGATAAATACTTGTTCTTATTAGTAGGAGCAAGAACCAAACTACTTCAGAGTAGTCCAAACTAGACTAAGTCTGGTTCTGCCTTATCAAAACTATACCCAGACTAGTTCTGCTTTGTGCGAACTAAAATCAATTCAGATCTTAATTGGTCAGACCCTTCTGGACTTGAGCCTAGTCCAACTTGATCTACACAATTAACTTTTTGAAGCAGTTTTACGTCCCTTGCATAGTTTGGATACCTTTTGTGTTCTCTCGTGCTCTTTTGTATTTTATACAAATGCAACCCTGTGTCTTTTATGGTAAAGCATATTTAGGCAAGTTTTTTAATATTTAATATTTTTTATTTTTTATGTATTATCTTACTCTCAATGTGAGACTCAAAATGACTCACAGCATGAATGTGTTTCAGGTCGCGTGGACTCAAGGGGCTTTCCTTCAGCCTCATCAAAACTCGTTTTATGAGTTCGTCAAACATACAAGATATACTACATCAAATACATATTTATTTGCTATTTTTGTTTATTGTTTTTTTTTTTGTTGCTGTTGTTGTCATTGTTGTTGTTGTTGTGTGTGAGATCATTTTCTGCATCTCTGAATTTGCTGTTTATTTTTTTAAGGAACTTGACTGAAATACTTTGCCTTCATTTGTATCATTGTAGTTAGCAGTCGCCGCCAGTGTTGCCCCCTTCTTTTGTCGTTTCATAGCCAACATGTGTTGATATGCTGTTGATTTGTAGTTGTTGTTGTCATTAATGTTTAAACTTGAATTTTATCATTTGTAACTTTCGACTTGTTTACTTATCGGCTGAATATCGATTTCATACGCATTTTTATTTAGTTCACCCAAGTTTGTCTAAAAGTTAAGCTGTCTCTCCACATATTTGTCTGTGCAGCTTCTTATCTCTTGCGTCTGACTGTCTGTTTGTCTGGCTTTGCATTCATGAGTCTCTATATTTATCTATATTTATGATGTCATGGACATTTGTTTCGCCCCCTGAACATGTGCAACAGTTACGTTAGAAAAATAAAAGAAATAAAAAAAACAATTCCTTTACTTTTGCTTCGGTTGCTATTTCTATTGATGGTTTTTTCCTATTTTTATTTGGTTGGACAGAAAACGAAAGTGTTTTACAAACGAATTTCTTACATTTTCACTTTTCTTTAGCTTGTGTTGCGCTTTGACCCAAACTTTGCTCTTCTTTCTTTTTTATTTTTTTTTTCTTGTTTTCTTTAACGCACGTTGTAAGCTTTTGATTTTCTTCGCATTTTCCTCATGACTGATGCGATTTTCATTTCCGCTAAATTACTTAATTTATTTGATTTTGGTTCGGTTCCGTGTGATTTTCAGATTTTATAATTGCTTTAAACTAAAATAAAGAAAATTCCGTAGTTAACTAATGAAATATTTTCTTAGCATTTTATATTAATTTAAAAATATTTTTTTTAAAGTGGGTAGAGTGCGTGACCCATACGCCAGAGAACCCTGGTTCAATTCCATCTGACACAGTGAGTTGTTTCAATTTAATTAATTTTTCTGTTCGACCGTCACCTCTCTGCAGACATTGGCAAACCCCAGAGAGTAAATAAGGCCATGTAAAGCTTTTTGAGAACATGCACATTAGTCGATCGGAGTCGGCATAAAACTAGTAGGGTCAGTTCTCGAACAACATTTAATAACCCGCACAACACAATTTGCTCGTAAGAAGTTCAGTCAAAGTCCTTACAAGGGTCAGTTTATTTTTTTTTTTTTAAGACGTTAAATAGCCACAATGGCCACCATTTAATTTGTCCTAATCGATTCTGCATGGTATTACCCAGCGTCAAACAATCTTCAGACGTGGAATTGTTCCAGTTTTTTATCAAGCTATCCTTCAGTTCGCACAATGTTTGTGGTTTTTTCTATGCCACTCGAATATTGAGCATTGCCCACGCATTCTCTATTGGAGAAAGGTCTGAACTTTGTGGTGGCCATTTTAAAAGGTTTATATTATGTTAAGAAATGTATTCAGATACTTTTTCGCAGTGAATAAGCACGTTATCTTACTGGAGTGATGGAGTATGAAATCCCCACCTATTTAGAGTCTGCCTTCAGGAATGGCAATGCCTTCCAAAATTTTAAGAAACAACGAAGCCTTTACTTTTCTCTCTTATATAGCAATTTTTCCAGGACCATATGCTGAAAGGCATTCCCAAAACATTAGACCTTTCTCAACAGCCTTAACAGTTGGAAGAGTACATCTGTAAGAAAGACTCTCATTTGGTTTCCGCCAAACATGCCATGTGAGTACTTCAGTCTAGTCATTGACTCATCTGTCCAGAGTATGTTATGCCAAAATTCTCGAGGTTTTAAAACATGTTCTTCATAAAAATGCTTTCCTTTCATCCTATTTACTTTGCTTACGAAGGGAACTTTACGAGCAACCCGACCATGTTATTTGCTTAACCTGTTATGAATTGTGTAAATCGATGGGACTACCTTGTTCTCCTTGAGTAGCTGTGCTCTGATTTTTGGCACCGATTTTAAGGTATCGGCTTCAGAAATTTGTAAAATTCGCCGATCAATTCTGAACGTTGTAAGTTTTGGGCACCCTGGTCTTCCCTTTCGAGACACTCATTTCTGCGACTTATAGGCAGCAATTACCTTATCAATCGCAGTGTGCAAGTTTTTAAATATTCTCGCAATCTACCTGTTGGTGTGTCCATTTTCATGTAAATCAATGATTGTCCTGCGTTCTTCATTAACTTGTTGCTTGAATTTAGTCATATATTTTTTTCTAAAATCACTGATTTTATCTAAAATATTGAATTTTTGGAACATACTCACGAACATTAATTAATAAAAAAAAATTACCAATACTTCTATTTAAAAATATAGTAGGATACGTCACATTATTTATTTTTTATTTAATTAAACAAAAATTTACTATTTTGTTTGCCTTTTTTATTTAAATAACGGAAGAAATCTACAAATAATGAAAAGGTCTGGAAACTTATTTTTTCCACCTACTATTTTTTCAGATTTACGAATTAACGTTCACGCAGTTCTAAAGATTTGACTCAAAAGTTCGTTAACATGTAATTGTCAATGTACTTAAGAGAACTTGATAAGTAAACAGAGCAAAAATAGCGATGTTTATAATTGCGTTATAGTCCGTAATTAAAACAAAAGTCTATTTTAACTTTAAATGCACGGGTGGTTGTAGCATTATGCACAGTATTTACATTTTATTAGTAAATTCCATTATTTTGCTAAATTAAATTAGTAAAAAGGCAAAGGTTTTTTTTTTTGTTTCTTAATGCGTTATAGTACGGAATCCAAATCACTCACTTTGTTAAATAAATATACAATTATTTGTGATTTATTCATTGAAAATTAAAGTCGTTTTTATACACAAGGCTGTTTTAGAGCGAGAACTAATAATATTTAGTTCATATCACTAATTGTTTGTAATTCCGTTATAGTCCGTAATTAAAATAAAGGCTTATTTCAACTTTAAATACACGAGTAGTTGTTCATTATGTTAAATATTTAGATTAAATTTATAAATTTCATAATTTAATCTTAATGCTAAATTCTTTGCTTTTTTTTATTTCTTAAGATTTTTGCAACTTATTTCATTACTTTTCAAAAATATATTGGCGTTACATTTGTCTGCACACAATACAATATTGATTGAAGCAAATTTGATTATTAAAAATTCTTAAATTAACAATGATTCTTATTGCGTTATAGTACGGAATCATAAACACGCACTTTTTAAACTTTACACACCAATATTTTCGCTTTATCTATTGAAAATTAAACTCGTTTTAATATACAAGGCTTTTAAGAACGGAAACCAAAAAATTTTAGCTCATATCACTACTAGTTTCTAATTCCGTTATAATCCGTAATTGGAAAATATTATGATTTTAGCCCTATCAACTAAATTTATAAGGATGTATTACTCAAAACGGTTCGCTTTATTACTTCGGCGGTTGTAGCTTACCAAACATTAATTGTTTCCACTCAATTTCTTTTTATGTTATGATAACGAGGATTTCTGCAATTCGAGCGGAAATTTGAAGTTTAACATTAAAAAATTTGTTGAACGTTATAAATAAAAGTTTGTGGAAAATATGTTTTGTTTACATCATAAAGTAAACATCAAACTTAGCGGTAGCTTTTGTGATACGTGCATCACATGCAAGACTTGAAACTTTAAAAATTTAAAACATGCAAGACATGAAACATTATGAATTTGTCAAGCGTAGGAAAAACGCTTAAAGACGCATAAGCTAAATAAACGAACTAGCCGCTTAACGAATTTTTGCTTGTATCTATTTTTAGCAGCGAACAGAATTGTGTATTTTCTTTTTTAAATGTTCTATCCAGAAGATCAACTCAGTTTCTAAAATAAACAACACTGAGAAGAAAAAACACAAAACTCTTTTGTGTGTCAAAATAAACAAAAATATGCTAAACATAAATATGACAATCAAAACAAACAAATACAGACAATCATGCAAAACAACAATTTTACAATGAACGAAAAAAACAAGCAAAAGTGACACTTAAATGTGAAAAACTATTAAGAGATCCACACTCTACGTAAGTGTGGGAATTACTACGATTTTGTTGGCGGGCAGAAGTAAAGCGAACTTTTGGGAACACTTTTTGAGCTAAGAAACTTTCCGCAGTGTTACGTATACAACTAGTATATACACTGCAAAAAGTTGTTTGTTGTTGTTGTTGTTTTTGACTTTGTTGTACAAAAATTCAAATTCAAAATAAACAGAAAATCAGCGCCGGTGGCTTTACACACAACGGGTTGTTCTTCTGTTTTGTTTGGTTTATAAAAATGCCGGTTAGTCGGTGTTTTTATTTTGTATATTAATTGGTTTGCTCCGTTTTGGTATTACGTGTCGTTTATTGTTATGTTATCAATGCGAAAAGGTTTTTGTATAATTTCTCAATCAAAAGGCATTGTTCTTTTTTAAATATCTTTTCGTAGGAATTTCAAAGTTACTAAAACTTTTTTCAATGTTAATTAAGAGCTTTTAAGATAAGATTTAGAGGTTAATGATATTTCCTAGTTATTTAGTGCAAACTGGGGTTGCAAATATCATAAAGATCATATTTTTGATGAATTGAAACTGAGTTTGTTGTTTTACATGAGCAATAAAAAAACTTTCTAATTGCGGCATAGTCCGTAATTAAAAACTATACTCATTTTTCATGCAAAAATTATTATTTAAAATAAAAACATTATTTTTATGACTAAAAATATTACAAAAGTTCAAAAATTCATAAAAAAGGTCTTGGCAGCACAGAAGTATTGAAATATCTGAAAGCAGAAAATTTTTTAATATTGAAGCAATATCATGTTCAATAACAATACATTGTTCAGGAAATTTGAAAGAAGAAAACATGCAACCATCACCTTTAATTGAAATTTTTAAGCCATGTGTAAACAACGAAATCAGAAGGACAACCATCAATATAATCTACAAAAAAGTTATTTTATTGTAAGCCAATCGTCTTTTTTTCTATCAAGACACTACAAATCGATATCGAGAAATCAGTGAGTCCTAAAAGATATAAATAATATGTCTAATGGAACTTTTTAGATTTTTTTAATTTATTTTATAATTGCTCCAAAAATTAGACTTACAAGTTTGTTTTCATATACTTATCGATTTACTTAAGCGCACTTGATAAGTAAACAAAGCAAAAATAGCAATGTTTCTAATTGCGTTATAGTTCGTAATTAAAATTAAACTGCATTTTAACTTTAAATGCAAAGCCAATTATTCTGTTAAATGAAATATTCACATTGAATTGATAAATTGCATAATTTTGTCCAATTTCTAAATTTCGAAATTTCCAATTGCGTCCGGAATTAAAAACAATGGTCTTGTTGCATAAAATAAAAGCGTATCTTACTTTGCCCCAATGGGAATATAGTCGAGGTTCATAGAGTTGACGCCCAACAGATAAATCTTCAGAACCATGGTAATACAAATTCAACGTCTATCCGACCATCTCCTGGGCATCATTTCCATGACTCCAGACGCGACCAACGCCTTGCCATAGTGGTTTTAACACCGGTTACGCACCATACTTAAGTGTTTATTTAAATTAATAAATATACTGTATGGATAGCAATGTTGCAACGCAATAGTAGGTACCAATTATGGATGATTAGTTCGGTCACCATCCACATTTATTGGTGGAACTCAAGAACAATCTAACATCTCTGAAAATTTATGGGCATTGCCATCCGGTTGATTTAGCGTAACACCACGCCGATCACACAGATCTTTTCGCGACATTGAACTACCACAGCCAGCTCGATACTGAAGGGCCAGCCCTGCGATAGTCTCTCCGGGCAAAAGGGATTTACCTCTACACGCACTAACACACACCGATACATCTGTACGCATCGTTCGTGACTATGGTTGCCAGGATTCGCCGGCATTGTCCCGGTTTTTCAATTGGTCTCCCGAGTCCCGGTATTTGTCTTAAAGTCCCTGGATTTGCACAAAAAATAAACGCACTCAAAACTGCAAACGATTTTGATTGAAATTCATGAATTTTTCCCATATTTAAAAATATACTTCAATATATTTGTAGTTCTTGCTGAGAAGCAACAATTGGTGAAAGTATCCCTGAGTGAACAGTGCATTGGGTGTGTGTTAAATGAAACAGTACAGCAGCACATTAATTTTAATCGAAATTGGCATCACTTGTTGTTGACAGTTCTTTTTTTAATAACCGTCCCGTTTGTGGTTTTCGATCTTTTAAATTTTATTGCTTTGTACCTAAAAACCACGAATTGTTTCTCCACTATTCTGACATTTTTTTTACAATTCTCCGCATGATATTTTGTTAGAAACACAAAACTTTAGACAATCTGTTTTCTCTGGCTTTTTTTTTGCTAAAAATGTTCCGGCGAGTTCGGTAAAATCCCGGAATTTTATAAAAATGTCCCTATATTGTCCTTTCCAAATCTGGCAACCCTTTTCGTGACTGTGATGGTAAAAGCCACCACCACAGTACACTCTCACAAATTAGATTTCTCACAAATTCGAACTGTCCAGAAATTAGAACCTGCCATTTGATTTTTGAACGGTTTTTTTATTTATTAAATTCATAAGTGATCTTTGCTCATTGATATAAATATAAAAAGGGGAATTATATGAGTTTTATGTTAAAAAAAACATTAAATATTAAGAAATAAAAATTCTTTTGCGTTTACATACTTATGTTCTAACCAGTTTCATTCTTTTCTTTATATTTCTGTGAATTAAAAAAACGTCCAGGAATTAGAACATTTCAGAAATTAGAACCACCCGTGGAACAAAGTGGTTCTAATTTGTGAGAGTCTACTGTATTGGATATGCTACAGCGTAGACCACATCGCATTTGGCTGTGTGTGACACGTGGTCACCACTACATTGCACCGTTTCAATCTGGCACTCCGAGGCTACTAAGATATACTTTTCACCCCGGAGTACCCAACTTAGACACCTCTTGTACACCAATTTAAACACGATATTTATCATCGTTTTACCAGCCTTAAAAAGACTATCCATAAGACCAATGCCATTGTGCCAGTGAATTGTGATCGTACTTCTGCCGAGCGTAACGACAATCCCCGTGCTAACAAATTTTAAGAATCATTGCTATTCCTTCTTAGACATACGATATCGTTGATCAAGTCCACCTACTACCCAGATTGGGCGACCAACTCCAGGATCTGGGTAGTCACTTTACATTTACACAGGATAAGGCGAACCCATTGCCAACGACCATTTTGCTTTATCCTGGCTATGGGCAGGCTGCTCGTGAGAACTGAGTTGTGGAACTAGGCAATGACAAAAAAAAGTTTTTAAGTCTGGTTTTTAGCCAAGAGCGTTAAACAGTGAGTGGACCACTCGATGCCAATGCGAGCTCAGGTTCAAAACCCACCTGAAGCAACGGGAAGGTTTTTCAATTGAAATTAATTTTTCTGATCGATCGCCAATTTGATCATAAGAAGCTCGGTCAAAATGTTTTCAAAAGCTGAAGTGACTAATTTATTTATTATATATTATTTATTGATTTATTACTGAAATCTTAGTAACCAAACTGAAACCTTTTTGCACTTTTGTTTGAATAAAATCTCGACAGTTTGTACGAAGTTGTTAACGAAATTGTTTTAGAATTATTTATGTAACTTTTTCTATAGTAATCGTGAATTTATAACAAAACCTTTTAGAACTTATTGAATTGCCACTGGGTTCAAGTGCGTGGTACCCACCATTAGGAAAGTATATTTTTCACCTCCACTCATGTTATTATTTTAAACTTCCGTTCTAATAAGTAAGAAATTATAATTTTTATAAAATAAAAAATTTTACTTTTAATTTTGCATGAAATATCATCATTAATCATGCTTGGATTTACCAACGCAGCTGTTTGTTGTGCTCATGCTGCTTTCTTGATGAAGAAACAGCTTGTTTGTTTATTTATGGCAGCCTTGAACTAGACCACTTAACACAAGCGAGAGCGCTTAGCTCAAGCAGCACTTGAGCACAGCACACTTAACAGACCCATCCAGAACACCTAACTCCACCCCGCACCTAGTTATGGTTCGTTATAACTGAGTTTTGCCACCACTTACCGTTTCTTCAAGTTGTCCATAAACTTCTCCATTGTAATCTCGTCCAAGAGCACAAAATCTTGGACGCCAACTTCTCGCTGTTGCAAGGCCATTTTTGAGTTGTTGTCGTTTTGTTTGTGTAGTTTTTGAAAATGTTTTTATGATGCCAACTACTTCGTTATGGAGTTGAATCACTTTTTCCTTTAAATTTCACTGAATTGATTGAGTTAAGCTTTAAATAACAAGACAAGAAAATTAAATTTTGGCTTAAACAAACACACACACATACGTACAAACTGAAATAAAAAAAAATATTCTATACGCATATGTATATTTTGACAGCTGGTTTAAGCCGCGTCTGCAGCTTGGCAAACGCAGCGTCAACACTTGCGACCACAGCGACCAACTGTTGACACAAATAGAAGCCAAAAAACCAAAAATTATTACAAAAAAAAAAAAAATAAAATCTAAAAATAAATAATTATGTATAAAAAGATGTCCAATCCAAAGAATTAGTTTTCATCTTATGCGAACATTTTTATATATGGGTTGCTTTTGTCAAAAATGGATCCCGTTTTTGTTCACTGTATTTTATTTTAAGTTAACAAGCAACTGACGTTTAAAGGAAAAATCCGCGAATATTTGTGGAAATTTATTTAATATTCATCAATTCTGTTTTTATTTTGCGGTTATGTCGAACGTCACTTTTTTTTTCGCCAACGCTATATTCGGAATGTTTGCGACAAAAATAATGAAAACAAACTTGATAATAAGAAAAGGAAGAAATAAAAGCCAAACCGACTCAGCGCTTCACCTTTTTTCAGTTGAATTTAAGTTTGTTATTAAATTTTAGAATTTTCACACGCGCGCACATCTACTCAACACAAAATCCAAAAACAAACTGAAGCGAAGTCGACTCGAGCGAACTACGGCGAGTTCCACGAAATAAAATACTTAACAGAGCTGCCATCTCACTACGTTTTTTGCCTTATCGAATGCATTTATACCAGTTCAAAAATGTTTGTACATTCTTAATCCAGAAAGATATTGGAATGTTTACAGAATTGCGTGGAGAGTATTTTTTCTTTATTTAAACAAACACAATGGCCATTTAAGCTTCTGAAAGGACTTTAACCGAGCTTCGTATGGTTAAATTGTGTTGTGCGTGTTTTTGTTGCTACACATATTATCGAGAACTGGACTTGTTAGTTTTATACCAACTCCAAACGACTAATGTGCATGTTCTCAAAAAGCTTTACATGGCAGTGTTTACTCTTTCAGCCTTATTCATAAACACATTTTAGAGGCAACGTAACTTTAAACGGGCTTTAAACAAGAAAACGTTATTCATAAACATTTTTCGCAGTTGTTTAAGAGCTGCGTAAATACAACCATGATTTTTGTTTGTCTTTTCATTTAATATCAAAGACATGCTCCATATGCGCCCTTTGCAACATTTTTTTATGCGGCGGCCATTGCAAATCCATAGGAATTCTTAATTTTTGCAGAGATTTTCTATAGTTCAGACACAAACCTTACAAACATAAGCAGCGAATCAAAAAATGTTTATAAATAACAATGCTAGCAAGGTTGCATAGAAGCTGCGTAAAGCCTTAAACAGTGCGTAACTAAACAAGCGTTGAAAGGTTGCTTAAGGAAATCTATTGAATAAGGCTGTTTGTGTTTTGCGATTGTCTGCAGGAAGGTGATGGTCAGTCAAAAATAAATTTCTATTGAAAAACTTTACTGTCTCAGCTGGGTTTCGAACCCTGTCTATAATTGGCATCGAGTTAAATGCACTGTTAAACGTACTCGGCCATGGCCGCAATTTCTATTTATAATATTAAGTCGCTGGTTATAATATACGGAACGGAACGTTGAGAAATATCACTTTACAACCTATTACATGGGTTTCTTATATGTGTGGTTATAATAAGACGGAACGGAGCGCGACGTTGAGATCTATAGATTTTTGATTTTTCTGTTGTGTTACCTGACACTTGACAACGTTCCGTTCCGTATATTATAATCAGCACTTAAAAGAGTATTCTTAATAGCACTACATGGTATTACATTGCTCATATCTCATATCTGCTTTATTACATTGCTCATATCTTTGAAACCGGCCGGAATAAATATCGCAATTATTTTTTGGGCAATAGATGGATTTAATTTTTTTTTATCAGTATTAGAGCAAAGTTGGTTATATATATTTTTTTTTTAGCTTAAAACAACATTTTTGGCTGGCAATGAACTCCATTTTTATAAATATATGAATTTTTAATTCAAACTTTCGAACAGAATATGGAAACCAAAGTATAATATTGTAACTTTTTTATATTTTATTTTTTTAATGCAGCCATGACTGGTGATCCTTTTCTCCAAGGGATATGATTTTCGTTACTATCGTAAATTCTTAAATAAACAAAGTCAAATAACATTTGGCACCAAAATCGAAAGTAGTTTTCTGTAATCACAATGGCACCATAAATGGTAAAAACGTTAGATCCTTGAACATAAAATTTTCAAATAAATTTGATTGTAAGAATATGTTTTTTGCGCTATAAATTCTTGGACATGAACACGATTTTCAAGTTAGCAAGTTTTATTTAAGATGACAAGTTGTTGTATGATTGATAGTTAATTTTTTATATAAATACACAACAAATTAATTTTTCTAATGATTAGAAAAATCCCTACCAGAAAAAATCTTTGATTTAATCTAATGTTGAAAATATTATTATTCGTAGTACATATACATTTTTTTGTTTGTGGATTTAATTAGCTTTTTTTTCATGTGTTTATATGTTTTAATATTAAATTTTATTCTAAAATAATCTTACTTGAAAATGGCATATGCAATTCAAAGGATTGTCAGAATGAAAAATAGCTATTTTGTCTACTGACATTGCTCATGAAAAGGAATCGATCCAAGTAAAACAAGTTTAAAGACATTAAAGTTCATCTGTCAAGTTGAACATTGTATAGTTGAGCAACATATTCGTAAAAATTTTATTCTTTTAATAAAGTAATCTATTAGAGCAAGGTTAAGAAGTCTTTAATGAAATGAGAAAGAGAAGGAAAGAGAGAGAGAGAGAGTGAGAGAGACAGAGCAATTTCATTAGTTTGAACCTCAAAAATGTCAAAAACTTTATATCAAAACATCTGATGATAAGATTTCATTAAAAATGAATCTTGTCAAATAACTTCCGAGATATATTTTATCTTTGATTTCTCTTTCTCGGATCTTCCTATGATTCCCGTGGAAAATACATAAATTATTTCCCATAATGTTATTAATTATTTTAACTTTTTTTTTATCAAAAATATTTTTGTCTATGATCTGGTTGACACTCTTTTAATGTTAAACTGTTTTCTCAACTCGAGAAACGAAGTTTGCACTGGTGACACAAAGTTAATTCCACGAACTTCGTAAACAGACTTGAATATAAACGATTTGTAGGCAAAATAATTGCTTTTTCCATACATTTTAAGTTTATACATTTCAATTTTCTACATATCAAATTTCTACATTTCAAGTTTTCTACATTTGGCGAATTGCTTTTTGCTGTCTATGATTCGCGCAAACTTGTTGTTTGCTTGCCTCGCCTTGCAGGGAGTTGAAAAATGAAAAAAACTTGAAAAGCAAATGAGTCCCAAGTTAAATAAATATACCTCATATCTAGAACCAGTTGGTCTTTTTTCAAGTTATTCATAATTCACATAGCGGCATAAAAGATGATGCATCCTGTATTATACAAAAAACTTCTTGCTAAACTACAAAATTCTTTTTTGTAAAAAAAGTTTTTAAATTTTAGAAATCCTCTAAAGTAACATTATGGAATAGTCTAAAGGCGTAAAATTAAAAGTGAAATTATTGATATTCGATTACAATTTCTTTTACAAATGCCGTAACACACTGCAATACAATGTAAATCGGCCTTAGTAATTTATCATACATCGGACATTTTATGAGCAATATTTTCATGTGGCAGCACTGCAATACCGCGGCGAAATTTAACATCAGCTTGCATTTGCTGAATAATTGGTTCGTGTATGAGCTAAGTTATTTTGACGCAGGTTATTTGCCAAATTAGCTGAATATTGTGTAGACAGGGTGAACTTATGCAATATATTTCAAAGTTTACAGTTAAGCAATTAAATGAATAAAGCTTTTTAAATTTCGAGTGTGATAGTGTGTTGAAAAAGAAAATCTGAAATAAGAAAATGAAAAATTAATGGAGTTATAATAGATACTCCAGATATAAAAGATACTACAGATCTTCATATGAAATAAAAAAAGGCGTAAGTTACCAAAAATTCAAAATTGACTTTTTGATTGATTATGAAGCACCGTATTAAAATACATGTTCATGCAAAATTTTACACTCCTACTACTAAAAACGACGTTTTTATATACAAAATTCAAAATTCTCCTGCAAAATTTTTCAAATGTAACTTACGGCTTTTTTGATTTCATACGACGAGATACTGTAGTATACTACATGAAAAGAAATAATGAACCATGTTTTTAATGTTCGATTTAAAATGAAATTCAGCAAAAAAATGGTTTGAAAAAATATTTACGGGTTACGGATTAAATATTTATTCCTGAGCTTTAGTGAAGAATATTTATAAGATTTTAAATTTATAAGTAGTTAATGAGTTCCAAAAAATACGATGCAACTTAAAAGGACGTTTTATACAACAAGCCTTTTTTAAACAAAAGTGAAAAGGATCGTAGCTTATTATAAGTTATATATATGAGAAAAACAATTTCATGTTTGTTAAATATAATGTACTGTACATTCAAAATATTGTAATAACGCAACTTAAACAACGCAGCTTGAGGCTCTAGTGAACATTTGTTTTTAAATATATTTATTTTGAAACTCCCAGGCTGTCAGATACTATAGGGCAAAATGGTGTTGAAATTACAAAAACAAAAAAAAATAGTGAACTAGCATTGATATTTTCATAATTTTGGATTTCAATCGCATTTGGTTTTCTTCACGTCCTTGAATCGTAAAACTAACTCGAAACTAGTTTAGAAGGGTGGCCATTAAAAATGGCTTAATTGTTAAAATGGCTTAACTAAAAAGACACATTATTTTAAATAGTATCACGCTAAATTTATTCCATACAAAAATTTGTCATCGAACGTACTAAAAAAAATTATATTAAAAAAAAGCCATTGATATTTATTTACTTCTTATTTAATAGCACTTTTTCAACACGTTCCTTGGCCGTGGACGTGGTGTGTGAGCCACCAGCATGCCGTGGCACACAAGCCTTCATTGGTACTTGCCGGTTCATCCAAGCGTTGGGCGCATGTGGAAATTCATCCTTGCGATAATAGCCCATTAGGCCAGATTTACGAATCGAGCCCAACTCGTACGTTATTAGAGGACTAAGCAGTGAGGTGGCATGGGCATCGGGCAATTTGCCGACCTTGGACTTTTCGATGGTGCGCATAACACACGTGGTGTCACAGGATATGCAAGCCAGATCCTGTAACACTTTCATGCGTGCTCCCGCTGCAGCGCACTCGTCATTTGTCGAATCAATATATTTCTGCAGCGTTTCCTGCAATGTTGTCAGATCCTGCTCGATTTTCTCCTTAAACTTCTTCAAAATCCCTTCGATGGAATCATAGCCTAGCGAAGTTCGTAGCTCATTGATTAACTTTTCCATATTCTTCTCATTGGCACCCATCAGATTGTGTATCTCGCAAAACTGGCGCTCCAGCTGACACTTAATCTCCTGAATCTGTTCGTGCGAAACTTTGCGCTGCAGCTGCTTGTAGTCCACCTTGTTGGCAAGTAAAACGCCTATCTCACCTTTGTCAATCTTATCCTCCGTCAGATCACGCAGCGTCTTGTGAATTAGATCAATGTTCACTATGCTGCTATTCTGCCGCGACTCCATGATATCCATTAGCTCTTTGAGCGTGGTTGCAAAAGCCTTTGATTCCGCGATTTGATGTTGAAGTTCTTGCACGACTTGCATTATGTGCTGGCAGTCGGCCTCTAACAACGAGGCCGATATATCATTGACTTTATTGTTCAGCAAGCAGAACTCCGACTTTAGCTCCAGCAGCTGATCCAGGAGTTTTTCCGGCGAGTAGCATAGATGCAAATCCATATCGAAGTTGTCATTCTGCACTGCATCTGGTTCGGGTAAGGGTACAAATTTCTGTGATGAATTTCGAGATACCTCCACATCTTCTTCTTCCTGACCTTGCTCCTCGGAAACTTGTTCAGAACTGCGAAGGCTGCCATGTTCTTCGCTCGTAACGAGATGTAGAGAAATAATGTATGGATTCTGTACTTGTGCTGTTTGCAGTCTAGTCGATTTTGTGCGTAATTTTTCTAATTGGCGCGGAGCAATCTTTGCCTGCTCATTGCTGCTCAACGCCAGTTTGGTCAAAGCCTGTACTTGATCCATGGTCAGCTCCAATTGTTCTCTCATTATGGATAGACCTTTGTTAAGTTCAGCTGAAATGGTTCCAGACTCTATTTCGACCGCCGATAGCCGATGCTCGAAATGATCCAGCGATTCTTTTACGGTTTCATCCTTTGCGGTAACGTCGGCTTCTTTTGGCAGATGAGCTGCTTCGCTTTTTTTAACCATTTCGCTTCTCGCATCGGCCGACTTTTCAGCTTCTGCCGTAACACCTTCTTCAGCAGCAGCAGTAGCTTCTGTCGCAGCAGTTGTCCCCTCTGTTGCACCCTCTTCGGGTGATTTTTCACCCTGTATCATGCTAAGATTGATGTTCGTATATTTTGCACAGTCCACAGTTTTGTCGATAATATTCAGCTCCTCGGCGAACGAGTAGAGCAGACAGTGCAACGCCTGGAAGTTAACATGGCCCGGCTCCGGCGTGCCGATGGCCAAATCGATAAGTTGTCTAAAGTTAAGTGCGGTCATATTTTTTTTGTGTTTTTTTAAATTAGTAAATTTCCTAGTAAAAACGAAAAACTAAGAAATAATAATAAATATACTGAATTTTGTTTATTGATAATTGTCAAACAATGAATAAATAACTGAAGTTATTTAAAAATCGTTTTTGATTTCAATATAAGTTCGAATAAGTAAGTGAGTGGCTGTCCAGAGCAAATTGTACTCGAAAGACATACTTACGTTAGTTTAAATAGCCTATGACTTTGTTTCTGATGGATATATAAAGTAAACTAAATAATGAAGTCACCTCCTTTTTATTTCTGTATAAAGTTTTAACCTTTACTAACCTTTACTGTTACGTAGGTTGACTTTTAAGTCTTGAGATATGGCAACACTATGAATGTGTCAAATTTGACAATTACTATGTTTCCATGGCGAGTTAACTCGGGGTTGGGGTTTTCGTCGAGTTAAGAAAATGGCGTCGCTAACTCGATAGTGTTTCCATGCACAGCATCGAGTTGAGTCGAACTTGTCAATTTCATTTGCATTTTTGTTATTGTTTTACTAGTGAAATAGATACTAAATGGCAGCATTCACTTTGACAGATAGAACCCAGTTAAATCTTACAAGTTTCGTGGAGTTTCGTGGAGTTTCGTGGATTTAACGAAACTCAACTCAACTCGCGTTTCCATAGCGAGTTAACCCCGAGTAAACCCCGAGTTAACTCGCCATGGAAACATAGTAAATATCATCGTAAAGTTTAAGAGTTTTAATGGTGAACGTAATCAGAACGTTTTGTTATACGAGTGCTATTTGTGTTGTTGACAGATACTTGGAACATTCATCTTGTCAAAAAAATTCCATTAAATCGTGAACATTTTCGTGCGAAGATTAATTACGACTTTCGAATTGGATCAAACCAACAACAGTGTGCCGATAAACTCGCTTCGACTTTTGGTGATGAAGCACCATCTCGAGTCACCATGTTTTGCTGGTTTTCCAAATTCAATCGTGGTTGCACTTCGCAACAGGACGAATTTCGTAAAGGTCGTTCAAAATCTGTAGTTGTGCCACAACTCATTGATGCTGTACGCGAACTGATAAAGCTTGATCGTCATGTGACCTACCTTGAGATAGAGGCATCTTTAGGGATTATTGGGACCAGCATACATTCAATATTGCATAAATATTTGGCTTCCAAAAAGATTTGTTCTCGTTGGATTCCGCATTATTTGACAATCGCTCAAAAAAAAAAAAAAAAAAAAAGGCACGCGTGGATTGGTCGAAAGAAATGATAAAAAATACAATTCCGGTGATTCAAAACGAGTCTATGAACATCGTAACAAGTGACGAATCATGGATTTATGTATATAATCCCGAAATTAAATAACAATCGACTGTATGGGTCTTTCAAGACGAGCCAAATGCAACAAAAGTTATTCGCGCACGAAGCACTTCGAACCAAATGGTCGCAATGGTCGTTATTATTTTCGGAATAATTGGACATGTTTCACTAGAGCAACGTAGAATGGACACCACCATTTGTTTGCCAGAAGTGTTCGAAAAAATCAGGGAAACCAATCGCAGAAGACGAATTGGAATTCTACATCACGACAATACAAGTTCTCACACATCAGCTCAAACAAATATGTACGTTTTTGAGCATTCAAAATCGAAATGATGGGTCATCTACCGTACAGTCCAGACCCAATGATTTCTTCTTACTCCCGCAGATTCAAAATAATTTGCGTGGTCAACGTTTTTTGACGCCTGAAGAAGCGTTTGGTGCATTCAAATCACATGTCTTGAAGCTACCTAAATCGAAGTGTATCAGGACGAATATTTTGAAAAATAATACAACCATTTCCGATTGTAAATATTTGCTATTATTTGTCATCTCAAGACTTAAAAGTCAAACCACGTATGTCATTACTTTTATCCATGGTGGAATAATTATAAGCTGTTCACATCCCATGACATTTTTCAATATATTTTTTGAAATGCTGCCTTATTTTGACAATCTGAAGGGTTTCATATAAACGTTTTTGTATGAAAATGTCAAAATAAGGCAGCCTATTTTTTCTGATATTCCGGATGAGAACACCTTATATTTATTCTATAATGCTTTTATCCTAACACCTTAACTCATTAATTAACAATTTCATTCAACACCGACGCATTAAAAAAAAAATGTTTGCCTCAAATTTTTTTGTAAACCTGAGCGGTAAAACGTAACGTTGTCACGCCAAAGCAGTGGATAAGATGTAATTATTTGTTCTACGTTACTCACTCCCAAAAAGATGCATTTAATTGAAAAGGAACATGGAACAAGGAATATGCTAAATAAAAAAATACTTAAAGGGTCATGTCTGGTCAGTGTTAAAGTAAAAACGCACAACTTCTGCAACTTCACACTACTTAATGGATTGCTCTTTGACACTGACATTGGTAACGAGTAAGAAAATTTCAAGACGTATTGGTTTGTATTCTTCACCATTTCGGCATTAATTTTTAATTTTCATTCTTTTCCACTGTTTGACTTAAATAACTTACTTTTCCAAATCAATTGAAGGGAAGAAATAAAAAAAAATATTCTTTCTTTGCTTTTAGTTGATTAGATAAGCGTCTGGAATTCATGTTCCATGAAGAAATAACAAAAGACGCCACTTGTACAACGTGCGACACAATAAAATTTGGAAATCATGCTGATAAGAAAAAGTTATGAACTTAAAAAAGAATATGAAAAACCAATTAATGCGCACTTGCAGCGACATCTGCAAAAACTTGCGAAGAAAAATTAATTTTCTTCAATTCAATAAAAACAAAAAAAAAATATCTAAAGGTTATTGAATTTCCATTTTAAGAGAATACAATAAAAAATTTCCTACAAAACATTTAAATTGAGTAAGTATTACTATAAGTTTAATTCGAAGTATAAGTATGTATAAGTATAAGTATAAGTATGCGTCGTGGCGTAGTTGGTTAAAGTGCGTGGACTCTATGTCAACGAACCTGGAGACCCAGGTTCGAACCCCAGCAGCGACAGAAAATTATTTGAATTAAAATAATTTTTCTGTACGGCCGCCACCTCTCTGCAGACAATGGAAAACCTCAGAGAGTAATCAAAATGCCATGTAAAACTTTTGGAGAACGAGAACACTCCGTTCATCGCCGTTCGGAGTCGGCGTTAAACCTGTAGGTCCGGTTCTCGGTCAATTGTGTACAAACTTAATAACACGCACAACACAATTGATCATAAGAAGCTAGGTCAAAGTCCTTTCAAGGGCTGAATTGGCCAGTTATTTATTTTTTATTTATTTATAAGTATAAGTATAAGTATAAGTATAAGTATAAGTATAAGTATAAGTATAAGTATAAGTATAAGTATAAGTAGAAGTATAAGTATAAGTATAAGTATAAGTATAAGTATAAGTATAAGTATAAGTATAAGTATAAGTATAAGTATAAGTATAAGTATAAGTATAAGTATAAGTATAAGTATAAGTATAAGTATAAGTATAAGTATAAGTATAAGTATAAGTATAAGTATAAGTATAAGTGTAAGTATAAGTATAAGTATAAGTATAAGTATAAGTATAAGTATAAGTATAAGTATAAGTATAAGTATAAGTATAAGTATAAGTATAAGTATAAGTATAAGTATAAGTATAAGTATAAGTATAAGTATAAGTATAAGTATAAGTATAAGTATAAGTATAAGTATAAGTATAAGTATAAGTATTAGCATTAGTGTTAGTATTGGTATTAGTATTAGTATAAGTGTTAGTATTGGCATTAGTGTTAGTAGTAGTGTTAGTATTATTATTAGTCATAATATTAGTATTAGTATTAGTATTTGTATTAGTATTAGTATTAGTATTAGTATTAGTTTTAATATTAGTATTAGTATTAGTATTAGTGTTAGTATAAGTATCAGTATGTATTAGTATTAATCCTGTTACTATTGTTATTAGTACTAGTATTATGTACAGTAGGACGGGTCGGTCTCCATACAAAAAAAAAAAATGTGTTCGATAAACTCGGTCTAAAATGTACCTTGGGTCATTGTGCTACCCTCCTCAAAACGATTTCGCGATGTGTTAACCTTTAGGCTTCCTGGAATGTTTTTAAAAAAGTTCCGTTTTTGGTCAAAAACCCACTTTTTGTATGGACAAGTTTTTTGTTTTGCTGTATTTTAAAAAAAAAAAAAAACAAAATTAAAGCTTCAAAAATGATTAATATCTGCATAAACAATTTTGAGAAATTTGCTCGTTCTGTATTTTTTTTTTTTTTTGAGTCTTTTTTGAGTATATTTCGATGCAATTTCGACTTAAATCTTCATAACTACGCTATATCTCGTCCGATATTTCTCGTCGTTAAGCCAACTTTAGAAAGGTAATAAAATATCCTTAACATATCAGGGGCTTATGTTCATTTTTGAACAAAGTTAAAATTTCAAAAAATTTAAAAAAAATTATGGACAAAAATTTCAAGTTAAAATTTCAAAAAATTTAAAAAAAATTATGGACAAAAATTTCAAGTTAAAATTTTTTATGCATATAGTAATCATTTGTGAAGCTTTAATTTTGTTTTTTTTTTGTGTTTGAAAATACAGCGAAACAAAAAACTTGTCCATACAAAAAGGTTTTGACCAAGAAAGGCACTTTTTTAAAAAAATTGCAGGAAGCCTAAGGGTTAACACATTGCGAAATCGTTTTGTGGAGGGTACAACAATGACCATAGGTACATTTTAGACCGAGTTTATTGAACATTTTTTTTAGCGACGCATCCTAATCTACAGTGCCTCACTTAAGTATTCAGATTTGTTATTTTTTAAATAACCGAGTTCTTTCTCATGAAATTTTCGGCTATTCTTTTATTATAACACGTTTTAATTGTTTCTTTGATTTAATAGGATGTTTTAAATAGATCGCTCCAAATCTGCTTATAAATGCTCGATCGGGTTGAGATACCGTGACTAGGGAGGTTTTCCTAAAATATTTGGCGTATTGGAAAGCCCAAGGTTTTTGGGAATTGCTTCCAAATTATCCTTCAAAGTCTGTATGTACTGCTGATGGTTCTTTCTGTCAGTTTTGAACTGGATGTTGCCAACTCCATTTGCCCTCATATACCCCCATAACATGACTTCACCACTTTCATGTTAGACACAAGGAGATGTATGTATGTTTTGGATCCAATTCAGTATTCAAAGTATGGAGAAAACTTTATTTCTGCAATCCGGTCCAAAAAGGTTAAATTTTGTTTTATCGCTGAATATTACTCGTGACTAACACCAAAAGTAATAATGGTCTAATTTGGGGATTTCTTCCATTGTAACCAACAACTCTGAGCTTTCTCTGAACAGTTTCATCACATACATATATGCCGTGATATTCGGAAAAGTTCCGGTTAACCTGTACGGTGCTTGATCGTTGTCCAACACAAAGCGTGTCCATTACTTAAATGCTATGAATAGTTGAAATGCTTCTTTTTATAGAACTAGTAATCTTTTTAAGCTTTTTTTCTTATTCACAAACTAAAAAAATATTTAAATAATGAAAGGCCGTATTCAAATATTAAGATTAAAAATTTCTGGGAGCGCACGCCCATAAAAATGTTAAGAAAAATTATTAGTTGTGTGTTAATCACAAAAACAACAAATTCTTTCATAACAAAATGGTCTCCACACCATCATAGATATACCATCACTTAAACTAACTGAATCCTAAAAATGGAAGTGTGGAAAAAGGGAGGAGCTAAACAGCAAAATAACAACAACTTCAATATGCTCTGATAGCGGTAAGCCGCTGTGATCGAATTTCGAAGTTGCAAATGAATTAAGGCTATGCATAAAAGTATGATACGATCTAGGTTAACCTTGATACAGGGTTACATCGAAGTAGATAAGAACTTAAGCGTTCTTCTGTCAAAATAAATTCCGGGTAGCTTTCTCTGCATAATTAGCAGTATAAGAAAAACCTAGTGGATCACAGTGAAAAGTCATACTAGACTACTGATGAGTTGGTGAAGCGGTCAACGAAACAGTCTGTATAGTCAAGTTGTATTATTTGCTCTATACGGAGCCGTTGTTGTTGTTGTTGGTTGTTGCCTTCATTGTCTTCATGTTGTCTTGTTGTCAACATGCTTGGCCTAAAGCTCAAAAATTTGTTTCCAATATAAATAATGAAAGGCCGTATTCAAATATTAAGATTAAAAATATTTTTTTTTTCAATACACTTTCAGCGGATCTTCTACTAACTCAATGTTTGTTCGAGTCCGTCAGCGCGGAATTTGCTCAGTTATGTTTCGAGCCCGTTACAAATCCGTCAAAACAATGGTCACAACGTTAACATAAAAGGCAGTTTTCAAGCTTTTATCAAATCTTTTATTTTATATTCAATGAATCAGGGATAAGAAATAGAATTGTGTACTTATTTGTATTTTAAAATAAAAAAAAAATTCTTTCACTATGCGTATGATCGCATTGCCAAGAAGAGGAAAACCGATATTTAAAAGCGAGAATTTCAGCACTTTTTATTATTTTTAGTTTCCATTTCATAATTCATATTCATATTTCATTAAAACAATAATAATAATAAAAAACCAAATATTTTTATAAAAAAAAATAATATAATAAATAATTATAATAATAAATAATAATAAATAATTAATAAAAAAAAAAAAAAAAAAATATTTAAAAAAACGAGTACGTCGCGAATTTGTATTATTTAAAAAAGTGTAAGTATCGAAACAAAAAAAAAATCGGAAACGTATTCGTATATGAAGTCCGTTCCGAGTTCGAGACGAATCCGAACAAGAGGAAAAAGCGATTTGCGTTTTTGAGAGGTATTCCATGCCAAAACGGATCAGTTTCGGATAAAATACACGAAGAAGTAAGTTTATCTCGAATTCGAAACGGATCCGTATGGCACACTGGGTAGTAATAAATACATAAAGCAAGACAAGCGAACTTCGCAAAATTCATTGCAAAACTAACGCACGCACGCATAGAAACTAGACTTTTGTCAAATTAAGTGGAATTTATTACGGTACATTTAAAAAAAGGGGCTGCTTCTGAGCATATTCTGAATAGTTTTGTGTGTATATTTAGTATAATTTTTTGATTTTTTTTTATTATTATTTATTTATATAATATTTATTATTTTTTATTATTTTGATTATTTTAATTTTTTTTAATAGTTATTATTAAAATTAATCATATAGTTATGTAAAAAGGACTGAAGTGATTTTTGATTGACAGAATTCTTTTATATAAAAAAATAAAATTGTGGTTTATTTTGAAAGACTATCAATTCCGAATACTTATGCGAAGCACTGTATAAGGGGAAAACCCCTTACAACCAACAGACACTAGAGGATAGAAATGATAATCTATTGAAAACGTTTTCGTATTAAGTTTTTTTTTAATAAGATGATACAACAATGAATTTTTGGCAGTCATTTTGATGACAAATAAAGTCAATATTTACAATTTCAATGATTTTAATTTAACTGTCTTAAATAAGTTTCGGTTTTTTTTTGTTTAGTTGTGGAATGCTTAACTCCGCTCTTTAGTGCTGCTGCACGTTTCACTTCCACCCACTCATAAGCTACTCGCTTTCTATTTTGTCCAGCCATTCTGCTCATTGGCAGAATTGTTTCCATGTCTTTTGCTGCTGCACCCAGTAAGTAATACCCCACAGCGGAATGCAAATACAAACAAGTTGTGTGGGTCGCAGTTGTATTGGTACCATCAACCCATTTTTATTGTTCACACACTATTCTTCTCACTTAATGTTTAGGTGCTGTTTAGTTGTTGGTTTTTCGTTTTGTTTTTATTTCTTCCATTTGGTTGTTTTTACTTGGGGCTGTTGCCGTTAGTGTTGTTGTTGTTGTTGTTGTTGATGTATTTGTTGTACTACGATCAAAATATTGACATTTTAGTTAAAGTGTCACAAATAATAATTGATTGAGGCTCGCTGGGTGTTGTATTGGCACATATTCACTGGGAGCTTGACTTGTACAGAGAGAGTTTGAGTTGGACCGTCAGCCAGTCGCTGATAAGTTGTAATATTAAATTCCACATTTCATGAGTAGAGTTGATCGAATGTCAAACATTATTAAATTCTCTGGATGGCTTCTTTATTTTTTCCGAGACGCTTATGGTCACCACAGTTCAACTAAGTTAAGAGTTCAACAATGAGCGCGGCATTCTTTCTTGATTAACCAAGACAATCAGAAGGTGGGAATGAATATCAACTGCAGTAAATTGGTGCATTTTTGACGTGACTAAGTTACGTTGTACCGGACAGGTTTCCAAAAAAGTTAAAAAAGGCATTTTTTCAAAATTCATCGGCGTTGCATTGAATTGTTGCTCGCTGAGTATACGAGCTATGACTAAAAACATGGTACGACCGTAAAGGTTAATTCTTTGACTTCATTATAAAAACAAAACAAAAATTTATAACGTCATCGGGACGCAGTGGGAGCTGCTTAAGCAACGCAACTGAAAATTTGTTACATGGAATTATTACTCGCTGAGTATAAGATCAATAATAAACCCCTATTTTAAGCCCTTACAACAAAATTAGCCAAAAAATTTCTGATGTCATGGGGACACAGAGAGAGCCACTCAAAGATCGAAAAAAGCAACATTCATGCAGCAGCGTTGCATTGAATTTTTACTCGGTGAGTATATAAGCTACGATAAATGTTTGAAAAGGGAAATAAAGAATTTATACTTGGCCTTACGACAAAAATAAAAAAAAAATTTCTAACGTCACCAGATCGTGAATATAGCAGCTTATGTAACAGAAATGTAATATCGTTGCATGGAATTTTTACTCACTCGCAAGAAGTGCTACGGTTAATTTTGTTTTACGACAGCACAAATGTGCTATTACGCCTCCCAACTAAACTACAAAAAAAATTCTTGTCATCAGGATTTCAGGGTGGCAACCACATAATGAAGTAAAAATGCTACAACCATGAAAAAACGTTGCATGGAATTTTAACTCTGTGACTACTGGCGTCACGGCACATTTTAAGGAACGAAAATGAAGATGAGGACTTCGGGCACATGATAAAAATAACAAAAACTAGTAAGGAATGATCTTCGACTGGGCCGAAGTTAAAATACCCCACGACTGAACCGAGGTATATTCAAAGCCTTAAGCAATCAATAAAATGTTTATTTTTAAAAGCATTTTCGTTAAAGTTTTAACAGAAAATATTCACTTTTGTTTTTTGATAAAGTCACTTTGTATGGGAGGTAGGCGTGGTTTTCATCCGACTTGGCTCATTTTCGAACTTGACCTTTATTTTTTAGATAAAAGCTTAAAAATTGAATTTCGTGATGATAGCTTTAAAATTACGGCTGTAATCGTGATCACAGACAGACGGACAGACAGACGGACATGGCTAAATCGACTCGGGTGGTGATGCTGGTCAAGAATATATATATTTTTCTATACCTACCACGCCTCCTTATGGGTGTTACAAACGGAGTGACAAAATTAATATACCCCTTTTACGTTTTTTAAACGTGGGGGTATAAAAATTGACGGCGTCATGAGGTCGCTCAGGGAACCGCTTAATGTGACGTATATGCATCACTTTTGCTGGATTAAATGCATGTAGCTAAGACAAAGTTAATAAACCAAGGAAAGGCACAACCAATGAAGAAAAAAAACAAAAGCAAAAGCAACAACACTAACACCAACAGCAACACCAACACCAACAACAACACCCACACCAACATCAACAACAAAACAACAACAACAACAGCAACAACAACAACAACATCAACATCAACATCAACATCAACATCAACATCAACATCAACATCAACATCAACATCAACATCAACATCAACATCAACATCAACATCAACATCAACATCAACATCAACATCAACATCAACATCAACATCAACATCAACATCAACATCAACATCAACATCAACATCAACATCAACATCAACATCAACATCAACATCAACATCAACATCAACATCAACATCAACATCAACATCAACATCAACATCAACATCAACATCAACATCAACATCAACATCAACATCAACATCAACATCAACATCAACATCAACATCAACATCAACATCAACATCAACATCAACATCAACATTAACATCAACATCAACATCAACATCAACATCAACATCAACATCAACATCAACATCAACATCAACATCAACATCAACATCAACATCAACATCAACATCAACATCAACATCAACATCAACATCAACATCAACATCAACATCAACATCAACATCAACATCAACATCAACATCAACATCAACATCAACATCAACATCAACATCAGCATCAACATCAACATCAACATCAACATCAACATCAACATCAACATCAACATCAACATCAACATCAACATCAACATCAACATCAACATCAACATCAACATCAACATCAACATCAACATCAACATCAACATCAACATCAACATCAACATCAACATCAACATCAACATCAACATCAACATCAACATCAACATCAACATCAACATCAATATCAACAACATCAACAACAACACTTACAACAAACAAGAAACTTCGTCACGTCAAAACCTACGGGTGTGTCCACAACACAGCCAACTCTTTTTTTTTTGAGACAATACCAATCGAAAACGTAAAAAATACTCAGCTAATAAAGTGGAAAAAAGCACTCCAGAAATTTTTTTAATGTTTACTTAAAGCCACGAAAAGTTTCTCAATTGCTGACTTTTCCACATCCTTTTTTAGGTCGCGTTTGTATTTTGTATATTGTATAAAGAGCGACCTTTAAGAATATCAATTTAAAATAAAAATTTGATGTGATTTTTGAGGACTATCTTAACGCACGGGAAAACTGGGAAAGTGGTCAGTACCTCATAATCCAAGAGGCCTCCAAGACGAGCACTTTTTAAACACATACCTAAATTTCGTCCATTTAAGTATGAACCGAAAACAGATTTATAAGTTAATACTGACTGATTTATAAGTTAATTCATGTTACGATATTTGCCAAATTTTTGATCTAAATCTTGTATTAAGTGTCTCCAAATTCTTGTGCCAATCGTTGTTTCAATACTTTTTCCAATCCTTGTCATTATCCTTGACCAAATCCATGTTCCATGTTCATTATCCAAATCTTTGTCCTAATCGCTATCTTATTTTTGTTCCTAATCGTTGTCTTAATTCTTATCCTAATCCCTTTTCTAATCCTTGGCCTCATCTTTGTTTTTCCTTTAATACTTGTCCTATTCTCATTTTTATTGTAATGTTTATTTACATTTGTATTTGCATTTTGATTTTGGTGTTGATTTTGAATTTAAATGATGCTTCAAGCATGCTTGAAGTTGGCGAACTTTAAACTTTTTGCAGGCATCAAAGCATTGACAGAAGACATGTGTGAAATAAAAGCAATATCAACCAAACTTTCAACCACAAAATATCCTCCGATTCCAATTGAAATTATTTTTTATTAAATTCAAAGCATTTTTACTACTTTTCCTTTAAAATTTCTATTCAGTTTGACATAAATATTTGAAATTTATCACATAACATATTTTAACCAAGATGTATTTAAGAAGGTGGAAGAAGTAGGTTGATGTTTATTAAATCGACACCGTTGTGCTGTCAAATTTCGTTGTAGTGATGCCACTTTCTTTATTTTTCTTTTGTGTGGGAGAAATACTTTGAGAGGGAGTTTTGCAATCGGGTAAGGGGATACAGTTTAGAAACATCACAAGCAGCCAAATTTTAGGGTTGTTTTTGAGTTGTAAAGTTAGCCGTCCTTTGGAACTTTAAAGAATGATATACTCTAATTAATCTAGGTACTATGCCAGATAGCACAACTTTTGGACACATTTTTCTATAAGAGGTAATCCACAACTATGTTGCCAGAAAAGCACGATAAATAGTACTTATGGTATTTTTCAACGATTGTAGGATGTGGTAATTCCCATGGTATTTTGTGGTAAAAATCTCTCGCGTGGGAAAAAATACCACATGTGAGATATTTACCACGCGTGGGAAAAGAAATACCTCAAATTACCACAAAATACCTCAAAATACCATACAATACCTCAAATTACCACAAAATACCACAATACCTCAAAATACCTCACAAGAAAATTTGAGGGATTTTGTGGTATTTTGTGGTAATTTGAGGTATTGTGGTATTTTATGGTAATTTGAGGTATTGTATGGTGTTTTAAGGTATTTTAGCGGAGTGGTAATTTGTGGGAATTAAGTGTGAGAAAAAGATAATTTTGATGGTAATTTCATCTGGCGACACTGATCCACAAGTCACTAGAAAATTTAAAAAAAATCACACTAGACGCGTTTTTGTGTAATCGAAGCAATAAGAACAAATAGGAAAACATTGGATTTTTCATTGGATTATCGCACAAAATATGGCATCACTTCATTTCTTTCGATTTTGACAGCGCAACGGTGTTGATTTTATAGACGTCATCTACTTCTTTCACCTTCTTTAATACATCTTGGTTTTAACCAAGCATGCTTCACAGGCATTCTATGTGTTTCGGCCTTATCGATCTCGCGCAGCAATGAGTCTTGACTGCCCTTAAATTGTTAAAATAATAATTTCAACCGATAATAATAAAATCAACATTTATTACAACCCTAATTTTTTTACATCTATTTCTTATGGAGAGAATTTGGTCTTATGTCGCAATGTTGTGTGGTCGATATAGAACTATTCCTTATTTGACAGCTTGTCGTCGCTGTGGTCGTCAATGTGTTCAGTACATTAACCTTTCGCAACAAATTTCGCAGAATACTTAAACTTAAAGTTGAGGAGAGATGGTTCGACATCTTTGAGTTATTTTAAAATTCATTGTAGTTATGTCATTATTGGCCATATTATTATTTTATAAGGCTTCTTATTGCCAATAATCATTATTGATTGTTTAAATATTTTGTATCAACAATTTCGCATAATTGCAAGATAAATATGTATGTATCTGCCACCTACATGTGAAATTTTTTTCATTCATAGGTTTAAAAAAAAAACCGCATTACAACGCAATAGTTTTTATTAAGCGGGAGTTTCTTCTTTTTTATTATGTTTTACGATATCACAAAAGCTTTAAATAACCTAACCTAACCTTCTTTTATGGTATAACTTACCATATGTATTAAAAAAAAAACAAAAAATAAAAAAATACACTGAAAACAAAAGTAAAAAATACACTTTCTGCGAATTTATGTATGTGTAAACAATTCACGCTATTTCCTCTTGTTTTTTTCTTTGACACGGCAAGTCATTATGACGCCATGCTTTCCAGAAACGCTATAAAATATAAATAAATTTAAATACCGTAAAATTTTAATGTTTTCCACATACATAAATCAACAGAGTGTTATAATTGTGAAGACAGAAACTGCCAAGAAATAAACATATTTGAGAAATGTACATTTTAATTCGCACTTTTAATGAGTTTTAATTAGATTTTGTCTAATTTCATGAACATTTTGTCTGTTGGCCATGTCAACAAGTGGCATTGTTTTGATCGATTTTCTAGTAAATTTTCGATACCACAAGAAAAATAAGCTAAACTAATAAAAAATCGGAGGATAAATACTGTGTGATGCAAAACATAAACAGTGCTAAATTTTTTTATTGATGCCAATATGTTTGGGCAATAAATCATGAGACAAGGATGATGTTCGCATCGTATCCGTTTATTTTGTATGAGTATGTGTGTAGAATCTATTTGCTCGTAAATAAAACCTACGAAATTTTCATTTTCAAAATGGATACCTTTTGGGATGACTCATTTCGTTGTGGAGTAGAATTGTGTTTACCTTAAGCTGCGAAAATATTTAAACAATTTTTGATATTGATGTGCATTTGGCATCCAGACACTACAACTGAAGAATAATTGAGTTCTAATGCTTAAGACAGTAATTAAAAATTTTATCGAAAATGTTGAAAAATAAATTAAAAATAAAGCGATAAGAAGGCATTGGTAAACAAACCGAACCTACAGTGTTCGAACCAATCCCGTGCGAAATATTGTGTGCTTAAGAACCTGGTCTAAGGTTTATATTAGTGGATGGTAAAAGGTGAATTATGAGTAGGTTTTTTGCTACACTCAGATATATTTTTTTTTTCTGAAGTTAAACTTCTTTAGCCATGATGGGGAGCAAAACCGATGAATCAATTCGCAGATGAAACACTTCGCCGTTAAACGCTTCGGCGTGTTTTTAACATTGTGTTACGCAAAATTTAATAATTATAATATAGTATGGACACAGTAGCTTTTCAACTGCATGGTTCATACATCGAGCAATTATAATATTGCCATAAAAATTCGAAGCATATGGAACATGGAACATGAAAAGACAAACACTGACTGCTGCTTAGTAACAGAGTTGTAATGTGCAACATTTAAAAGTATATTTCAAACTTTTGAGAGTAACAAAAGAGTACACAGAGTATATTTCTGTATTGCATTTATTTTCCTTATATCTTTATGTTTTTGACACAAAATTCTATATATCACATAGTTTTATGATACATATTAACCCTCTCCAGCCCTCCAGCCCTTAAAGCCCCCATGATCAGGTGTAGGGAATAAATATACAAAAATCATAATATTTGTATGGGAGCCCCCCTAAGGAGTGGCCGGAGGGAATAACTCCCCAAGGGAAAAGTTTTCCTTTTGTAAAAGTAATGGGGGTCGGTCATACATATTAACCCTCTTCGGCCCTCATTTAAAGCCTCCATTTTTAGGTGTAGGGAATAAATACAAAAAAATCATAGAATTTGGATGGGAGCCCCTTAAGGAGTGGTCGGAGTTAATAGCTCCCCAAGGGAAAAAAATGTTCCTTTTGCAAAAGTAATGGGGGTCGGTCATACATAATAACCTTCTCTACTTAAGAGATTCCAGTTATAATGCATTTCCATCCAAAAAGTTCTCTACCACCGACTATAACTTTTACGTCGTAAATGTCGATGAATTACAATTTCAGTTGATTAGAAATGAGACGATAAATGCAGAAAGGTTATAGCGTAGAATCATGGCCTGGCAAAGGTACAAACCCAGCACCCCTGGCATGGCAGTAATGCGCATATTTACACTACCATCGAGTCCGCCATGGCATTGTGACGCAATGAGTATGGTGCTCTGAAGAAAGTTATGGTACAGCATTAAACGTTATTGCTTTGACCTCATGACAAAAAGAGAAAAAAAAAATTTATTATGTCATTGGGACGTGGAGAGAGCTACTTTAGCAAAGGAAGTGCAAATTTGTTACGTGAAATTATAACTTGCATACATGGGCCAGTAAAAGCTGGTTTCTATCCTTGTCGACAAAAATAGACAACAAATTGATGACTTCACAAGGCTACGGAGAGAACCGCTTTACAAACGGAAATGTTACAATCATGCAACGGCGTTGCATGAAATTATTACTAGATGAGTTATGCACTTTTATTATTATTATAAAATGAAGAATTTAAGCTTTGTACTTGGCCTTACGACAAAAATTAAAAAAAAAAAATTGAATGACGTCGTCAGACCTTTTAGGTAGAATCTTATGCAATATTGTTGAAGATAATTTTAACTAGTCTAGCAGAGGTATTAGGACAATTTTTAGTTAGTTTGATTTAATAAAAAAAAGTTATTGAAAAAGTTATGAAATTTAAAGTTTGATTTCATAAAAAAAAAAATGTTTGGCGCCATAATACTACGCTGACAACGGCATAATGCAGTGATAAGGCAACAACAATGAAAAAAACGTTGCATAGAATTATAACCTGGTGACTATTAACCTAAAAGTAAATTTTTCCGATTGACAATGAAGGTGAGGTTTTTGACCACATGATAAAAAAAAACAAAAAATTGACGTGGTTACGAGGCATCTGAAGATGAAGATGATAACAAAAATGAAAATGAAAATGAAAATAAAAATGAAAATGAAAATTAAAATAAAAATGATAATGAGATTGAAAATAAAAATGAAAATTAAAAAGATAATGATAATGAAAATGAAATTAAAAATGAAAATGAAAATGAAAATGAAAAAGATAATGATAATGATAATGAAAATTAAAATGAAAATGAGAGCGAAAATAAAAATGAAAATGGAAATATAACGAAAATGAAATTAAAAATAAAAATGAAAATGACAATGATAATGGTAATAATAATGATAATGAGAATGAAAATAAAAGTAAAAATGAAAATAAAATGATAATGAGATGAAAATAAAAATGAAAATACAAATAAAACGAAAATGTAAATAAAAATAAAAATTAAAATAATATAGAAAATATAAATAACATTAAACTGAAAATGATAATGATAATGATAATGATAACGATAACGATAATGATAATGATAACGATAACGATAATGATAATGATAATGATAATGATAATGATAATGATAATGATAATGATAATGATAATGATAATGATAATGATAATGATAATGATAATGATAATGATAATGATAATGATAATGATAATGATAATGATAATGATAATGATAATGATAATTATAATGATAATGATAATGATAATGATAATGATAATGATAATGATAATGATAATGATAATGATAATGATTATGATAATGATAATGATAATGATAATGATAATGATAATGATAATGATAATGATAATGATAATGATAATGATAATGATAATGAAAATGAAAATTAATATGAAAATAAAAATGAAAATGAAAAGAAAATGAAATGAGAATGAGAATGAAAATTAAAACGAAAATAAGTTAAAATTAATATAAAAACAAAGAATATTAATATAAACACATAATTACTTTATAGTATAAATAATAATAACAACAAAAACTAAGTAAGAAAATAAGTAAAAATAAAAAAAAAAAACAAAAATAAAAAATAAAAAAAAAAAAAAATAAAAATAAAAATATAAATAAATATAAAACAAAAATATAAATAGACTTAGATATTAGAACACGGATTTGGTGGCGATGAGGACATGGTATAAAAAGGATGAGAAAAAGGATTTGGACAAGGATTAACACCAGGAGTAAAAGTATTATTAAGGAGTACATTTGGAAATTGCTTAAGGGAGTATTCTAGTATAGATTTTTGGAAAATATAAATTTTTGTTTTTACATATTTTCAATGATGAGCCCTTTAAGAATATATCCTCTTACGGAATTTTCAAAATTTCAATTATTTACGAAGTTATAGTAATTTTAGTGACAGCAACTAAGCCGCTTCAGATGAAACTCAAATCTTTAAACGCGTTTTTCTCGAAACTACTTTTTTCGATGCAGTTGACATAACATTTTCAGTTCTAGTCGACCGATGTACTTGAAATTTCCTCTATTGTATGAACCAGAAAAAACAAGAAATTTTTCATTTTTAATATTTTAAAAAAATTCGGAAAAGTTAAAAAATTAGTGGGAAAATCGACCTCAATTTTTGAGTTGCCACCATTTTTTCACTTTTTCTGTTTCATACGATACTGGCATTTATACTGATCAAAAATTATCCATAACTTTATTTTTCAGGTGACCATGAGGGTAGATATTAGAGCCCTGCATGAGTATAATCGCAAAGCGAATACACTCTGCTTCACTGCTAAAGAGTACACTGTAACTGAATAAAAGTTAAACAACAGGTCGTGTAGTGAAGAGCAAATCTGCGCACGAGCTTCACTGCTTATACCTTATCCGTTCTCTCACAAACACTGTAAGCACTGATCTGAACTTTGAGAGGTTTGCGTTATTTTTGTTTCTATTCGGTGACTCGCATACCATACTCTCACATTCACTGCAAGCATTGATCTGAGCTATGAAAGCTTTGCGTTATTTTTTGTTTCTGTTCTGTAGTTCAGTGATGCTTAGCGTTTAACCAAACCGGTTTTCTTAGACAAAGGAGGTAGGACAGGCGACGTGAGGTGCTCAAAAAAATAACTGCTCTACGCAGACTCACAGGTTCAGAGTGTTTTTGAATAACTGACTGAGGACTACAGTGCATTTTGTGCGTGCTTTTTTCCATTGTGAAAATTACATGTTTGAACGAGTTAATAGATAAATATATATATTAAAATATTCATTTTATAAAAAATGGATATTGATGAGGTAAAAAATTTTATTTCGTTAATACTTCACTAATCATAATTGAAAACAATGAAAAAAAGCATGTCTATATATATATTGTTTGCATCTGATTGAAAGTCACTCGCAAAACAAAAGATTCTTGCTCCTAACAAAATAATGCGCAAAATATTCAGTGTATGTGTATTAATATTCAGTATACCTAGTGTTTGCGTTACTTTTTATTGCAAGAAGCTGGTCTTGCTGTTATAAGTTCAGCAGTGTATTGTTACTCTCACATAAAATAGAGTGAGAGTATGTTTACATACGAGAGCTTTAGAAAAAAAGGTCAGTGTAAGCTTTTTATCGGACATCAAGCGATTGTATTTGAGTAGGCAAAAAGCATACTCATGCAGGGCTCTAGTAGATATCATGACGATATACCGAAAACCCCTTTAAGACAAGAACTATGAAAACATTTGGGACAAGGAAGGATACAAGAAGTGGGAAAAGGATTACGAAAGGGATTCGGATAAGGGCTAGACCAAAATTCGGACACGGAATTAAGCAAGAATTTGGACAAGTATTAGGAGAAGGAGTTCATTTTAAAATATTGAAAATATTTTAAATCTATTTTTTAATCATCTATAAATACTCATGGACTGAAAGCCAGAAGAACCTTAATAAAATTAGTTATTTGCAATATCACAGAGAACATTTTTAAAGAATAACATGGTATTGAGCATTTTGTATTTCTAATTTTGAAAAATTGGAAATATCTGCAGTTCTAGCATGTATATATTCATAAAATTCAAGTAGTTCCCCTAGTTATAGGTAAATTGACAAAAGTACGAAGCAAAACTAAGATAAAATTTAACAACATCCAGATTCGCTGGCTAGTAACCTTTAACAAATCATCATCTGCAGCCATCTGAGAATGAGTTAAGCAGATTTTTCATCTTACTAACAACATGACATAATAAATAAGCCAATATTTGTTAAACAATTAACAATTTTTCAACAAAGAGCAAATAATCTGTGGTATATAATGGACATAATTATCAGCTTTGATATTCATAATTAGCTTGAAGTAAATTAAAAAGAAAGAAAAAAAAAGTTAAAAAAATGGATATTTTTAATAAGCAGATATTCATTTATCGGACAGCATTCCCTGAGGCTTTCTTCAACCAACAGTTGCTTCGCAGAATACTTCAAAGGACTTCGAGGAAAAAATTAAGAATATCTCAAAAGCTCCTAATCAGCGCGCCGCATACACCAAACAACATCGAAACCGACAATCAGCTGCTTCGTCGCGTTAACATTAAAGAGAGTCGTAAATTCAAATAGAGCATATTCAGTAACATTGTTGTTTATGGTTACAATCGAGCTCGTCCATCGTTTCGCGCCATTTCAGTTGTGCGAGAGACGCGTTTGAGTACACAACGCATCGCTAACAGTTAAACTTTAAAAGCTAAAAGTAATTTTTAAAAGTTATTACAACACACACGTAGAAGGTTGTAAAAGACAAATTGAAGTTTGTTGATAGATTAATAGAATAAAAATAAATAAACGCTTCGGAGCACAGCGTGAGATTAAAGCGTTAACTAAACATGAATTATATGCAGTAAATGCTTAAAATTAATGTTACGCATACGTCGTGTGAGACCAGAAAAATTCCAGTGCGTAGACTGTGTAAATAAACGGCTTTTAGTGAAGTGTGTGCGAGTGTATGTGTGTAAAAAATAAAATTAAACCATCTAATTAGTTCTACTAGATATTTTTAAAGCAAAGTTTTTGAAAATAATAATGTTTGCTTTAATGCTATTCAATATATTGAAAGTGCATAATTGTCTGTAATTTTTAAAAGAAAAAAAAAATATTTAAAATTTAATTTGGCGAAACTTGTATGAAATTGTACGCTTTTTACGAAGCATTGTCTTTTGTATAAAAAAAATCACTACTTAATATGTAGAATTTTCAAAAAAATCTAAATAAAAAACCTATTTAAGTGTGTCTCTTAATTAAACAAGATAAAGTCTACAAAAGCTGCAAATATAAAGCAAAAGCTTTTTAATGGATTAATGCTGAAATTGACAGAACTAAACTGTAAGTAAATATTAAATAACCCAGTCAAACTGTTACACTCAGAAAATAAAAAATTAAAAAACATTTTAAGGTTAACCAGTTATTATGTTGTTTTCACTTTAAAGCCGAAAGACAGGTGTTGCAGTTATTGTGGGGATTTTTGTTACTTTTAGGCCTACCATTGAATTTGAAATTATTTTAAAATCTAGCAACTTTTTGCTCATAAAACTTATAAAAAAAATGTCCCTGGGGTTTCCCTTAAAAAGGCTGTGTATTGTCAAGTAGATTGATGTGTGGCGAAAGATATAAAGTGAAATTGGCAGTAAATTCATTAAAATTTTTTGTTGTCTTAAGCTTATAAACTTACAATGCATACAAACTTTGTTTCATCCCCCGAAAGCACATGAACTCGGGTAATTTTAGTTCACGTGTACTTACGCATTTTGACCGTATTCACAAATTTGAACAGCTCACGAGTGTTAAGCATGAACTATACGTGAAATTGCAATGAAGCGGGTTCACGTGAAACCGGATTATAGCATTTACGTTTTTATTTAAGTACTTAACTTTTTACAATTTTCACGCATCATAGCCAGCTATGGGCAAAGAGCGCTCTGGGAGCTTTGAGAGCAAGAATTGAGAGCAAAGGCTTATGTAGCAACACAAAACGCAAGAACAAATCAAAGACCACACACAAACACAGACACAACACAGAATCTTTAAATGTTGTGGTGTCCATACCCGATCATAGCTGATTGCCATACATTTTCAAGGCCATTGAATCTGTCTTTGACCAGTGTGTACTCCCAAGGAGTCTTTGGACAATAGTTTGTCCTGCTGCGGATTTTGTTGTTGGGACTTTTTGGGTCTACACGGGTTCCGATGGCTGGCTATAGGCTGGACTTATTTTAGTTCCAAGTTGGACCATTTAGGGCTTTTGTGGGTACTATGAAATCTTTGGTCATGAATACGAGTTGATGATTCTATAGCCGATTGGAAGTACTAGGATTATTTCAGCTCCAACCTGAGTCATTGGATGTTTATTGGGTTCCATAGATCACTTGTGATAGGTCATTGGGACTTTTAAAAGTTCTATAATTCCGTGGCGTCCGTGGCGTAGTTCGTTAAAGTGCGTGGCCGCTATGTCAAAGAACCTGGAGACCCAGGTTCGAACCCCAGCAGCGACAGAAAATTATTTGAATTAAAATAATTTTTCTGTACGGCCGCCACCTCTCTGCAGACAATGGCAAACCTCAGAGAGTAATAAAAATGTCATGTAAAGCTTCTTGAGAATAAGAACATTCCGTTCATCGCCGTTCGGAGTCGGCGTTAAGCCTGAAGGTCCATTTCTCGGTTAATTGTGTACAAACTTAATAACACGCACAACACAATTGATCATAAGAAGCTAGGTCAAAGTCCTTTCAAGGGCTGAAATGGCCAGTTATTTATTTATTTTTTATAATTCCGTGGACGCAGTCACTATTTCACGATTTTCATTCGTACTTTTTCAGTTATAATCAAAGACTAAATCACAGCGTAAGTTTTAGTCTAAGTCTAAGTTTTAGTCTTAGGTTTAGTCTTAGTCTTAGTCTTAGTCTTAGTTTTAGTTTTAGTCTTAGTCTTAGTCTTAGTCGTAGTCTTACTCTTAGTCTTAGTCTTAGTCTTAGTCGTAGTCTTACTCTTAGTCTTAGTCTTAGTCTTAGTCTTAGTTTTAGTCTTAGTCTTAGTCTTAGTCTTAGTCTTAGTCTTAGTCGTAGTCTTACTCTTAGTCTTAGTCTTAGTCTTAGTCTTAGTCTTAGTCTTAGTCTTAGTCTAAGTTTTAGTCTTATTTTTAACTTCTTAGTCTTAGTCTTAGTCTTAGTCTTAGTCTAAGCCTCAGTCATAGCCTTAGTCTTAGTCTTAGTCTTAGTACTAGCCTTATTCTTAGTCTTAGTCTTAGTCTTAGTCTCAGGCTTATTTTTAGTCTTGTTCTGGGTCTTATTCTTAATCTAAGTCTTCGTCATATTTTTCTAAGTCTTAGTTTTAGTCTTAGTCATAGTCATAGTCTTGGTTTAGGTCTTAGTCTTAGTCTTAGTCAAATCTTAAAGTTGTAGTGGTAAGAGATACAGAAACGATTTCTCCCACAACGTTTGATCTAAAATATCGGCATATCTTAGCAGGAAGGAAAGTGTTGAAAACGACCCAAGTACCTGAGTTCGTTACCACACGCAAAGGAAAAAAACGTTTATCACCAGTTTGCCGCAAACGAACTTCGTTTATCGTGCTTGAAATCGTTATTTGCAAACGTTTCAACTATTGTCATAACAATAGTCAGTTGCAAGAAACGCGTCATTAAGTTGCAGGAAATTAATTTGCATTTGTCATAAACGCAAGTGATTTTTAAATTGCACTTATTGAAAAATTTGTTTTTCACAACAAAAACATTTTTTGTTTTTCGCTTCGTTATATAAACGCAACGCTTATAGTTCAAAGTTATTTTTTGGACAAGTTGTTTCTGTACAGGGTGGGCAAAATAAAATTTTTTTTTTGTAAAAATGCAAGTACATAAACAAAATTAAATTTTTTCGATGTATTATGGCTTTATTAGTAAGAGCAAACATTCCCATTTATTATGAAACACAGCATCGTTCAAGTCCAGTTCCAGCATCCTTGGCTGGCTACGCAGTAACGTATTCTGTCACTCTAATTTTCCAAGACCTTGTTGATGGTTTCGGGCTGTAGCTCACGGATTGCTTAGATGATATAGGCCTTAAGGGAATAGTATCAATCTTTTGGTAAAAAAAACAATATTTTTAAAATTTTTTTTTCAATCATATTTATTAAATATCAATTTTAAACTTTTTGTGACATATATATACACATCTGGACAAAAAAATAAGTACACCAGGGCTTTAGTGAGTTTTATGAAATAATTTATTGTTCAAATGTTTTTTTTGTAAAAAAGTAATTAAAAAGTTCAATGTATTAAAAATAAGAAAACAATTTGAATTCCAAACAAAAATTAAGAAAAATTAGTAATCCATAACAATAGGTAATGACATCGATTTTCATGTGGCCATAAAAATAGGTATACCGGCAGTTTCTAAAGAAAAAATTAGATAATTGCATTTTATTTATTGTTGTGAGAATACCTCAGCTTAGTACAAACCAGTATCCTGAATATTCGCCATTATTCTTCAAACCAGCCTGAATCCTTCTAGGCATGGACTAAATCAAATGTTGGCACGTCTCCAATGGTATATTGCTTGCTAAACTTTTCCCACAAATCGTCCTTATTTTTAAAAGTTTGGTTAGATATTCTTTTCTACAATTCACCCCAAAGATTCTCAATCGGGTTGAGGTAGGGTGATTGACTGGGCCAGGACATACAGTCGATTTTGTTGTCCTAAAAAAAATCCTTTACCAACTTCGATGAGTGTTTGGGGTCATGATCTTGTTGAAACCGCCAAATTAAGGGCATTTCTTCACTTGCGTAAGGCAACATTATTCCTTGTAATATTTCCACATATTCGAATCGGGTCATAATATTCGAATCGGGTCATAATGTCCTGAATACGAAATATTGGGCCTTCGCCATAGTGGGAAAAGCATCCCCAGACCATTATGTTTCCGCCACCATATTTGACCGTTTTCCTAGGGTACCGCTGATCGAAATCTTTACCTTTCCTTGCATCATTAGAAAACAAATTTATTTTGGTCTCATCTCTCCATAGGATGTTGTTCCACTTTTTGACTCCATCATCTCCTGACCATGAGACATGAATTTTGGCAAATTCTTTCCTCGCGTGTAAGTTTTTCTTACAAAGGAGTGGAACCTTACGGGCTATTCTGCCATAGAGCTTTGAATCCATTAACCTTCGTCGAATAGTCCGTGAAGATACTTTGTTGCCTAATTCTGCTGCTATTGTTTTTGAAGCTATAAAAGGTCCTTTTTCGCCATTATATTAATACGATGGTCATCGTTTCATGTGGTTTTCAATTTTCTTCCACGATTTTCTTCAACTTTTTTTTTTTTTAAAGCATTCACGACAACATTTCGAGAACGTCCAAGAATTTTGGCAATCGTTCCATATCCATTTCCTCCAGCACGCATCTCAATAGCAATCCGCTCTTCTTCGGGTGTACAATGATCACCTCGACCCATCTAGATATCAAAATCTTTTATTAAGGCTTCAAAATTTAAAATTATTTTACAAACCTTTTAAGAAAAATTCCAATACTACACTTTTGAATAAAAAAACACGAAGTGAAAATCTTTTAAATGGACTTAAAATATTTTTTTCTGAAAGTGTACCTATTTTTTGTCCACAGCGCGTTGTTACTTCGTGATATATCTCTTCGTAACTAAATTTTAGATTAGAAACTGCACTGCAAATATATTGCCTGTCAATAACGGGACAACTTGTTATAAATTTTTAACTTTCAATTAAACTATGACATATTGATCAAAAACCATTCTTTAGGGGATGTACCTATTTTTTTGTCCAGATGTGTAAATGTTTTAAGATAACAAAAAAAAATTTTTTTTTATCTCTTCTTCAGCCTCTCTTCAGAGGGCGCTGAAACAAAAAAATCAAATTGGTTATTATTGGTGATAACCAATTTCTCTTACGTGGAAATGAACCACATTTAGGGAAAAAAGTAAAAAACAAAAAATATAAAAATTTTAAAACCTGAAAAACGGGCGCTGCTTTTGGATACACCCCTTTACATAGGAGACGTTTTGCAAATTCATGTGTCCAATTTCAGTAAAAAAAAGTCGGTTTAAATGGCTCTGTAACGCCCACCCCACGCCCATGGCTCTGTAACGTTGACCGAAACGTTATTCCCAGCCTGATTTTCAGGGTCTCACACTCTCGGCTACTGCAGCCACATTCTCGTCTGTGCGCACCGTACGACGACGGGGACCATGAGTGTTATCCACTAGCATACCAGTCTCACGAACTTTTTGCACAAACTTGCGTACAGCAGGCGCGGTGGGTTCTTCATTTCGGAAAAAAACTTATTTTCAAATAACTCACTGTTTGAGCTACACAGCACTCACTTTGGAAATAAGTTTCCAATATTTCCCTGAAAGATTTGGCTCGGCAAACGTACGAGGTCCCATGGACTCAAGAACAGCAGCCGCTGGACCACCAGCAGCCTACACCATACTTTCTTTGATTGGGTCTTGAAAAATGTGACGGTGGTTTTGGGGAAAAAATATAATTTTTTTCTGACGAAGCTCATTTTCACATTGGCGGCTACGTTTATAAGCAAAATTGTCGTATTAGTGGTCCGAAAACTTGCAAGCGACTCCTCAAATGCCAATACACTCACAACGAGTGACTGTTTTGCGCGGATTGTGGGCCGAAGATGTCATAGAGCTGTACTTCTTCGAAATTGACAACGAAAGAGGCCGTTACAGTCAATGGAGCTCCCTACAGAGACATGATGAATAATATTTTTTGATCGGGGAGATGCAGTATACGGACACAGATGGATAGTGCGAACGTATACGAACTTTCAATAAGATGGTGCTAGTTGCCATACACTAAGGGAAAAAAATATTAAATTTATCCAAAAACTTTTTTAATTTATCCAAAAAGCGAGTCATTTTTGCACCAATAACGCATTTACTTAAATTGACTACGTAAATATTTAAAATTTATTTAAATACTTTTTTAATTAAATAAAATATTAAAATATTTAAAAAGAATTTAATAAAAAATATATTAAAATTATGCACGAATATATTAAAATATTTTTCAAATATTTACTATTTGAAACTAAAACTATCGCATTTAAGGAAAATTTATATAAAAATATTGAAATTGAAAAACAATTTATTTGAATATTTCCCACGAGCTATGTCCATTGAATGCCATTTGGTGGTATATTTTATTTTTCTTTTTACTTTTTTCGTTCTGTAATTTTTACTATTTTTGACAGTTGGTACAATAATATGGCGTCAAATGTCAAAAATAGTAAAAACTATAAACAAAAAAAGTTAGCTAGAGAATAAGAAGGAAATTATGCAGGTAAATGACAACCGGCTCAAGAACTTCTTGAGATAATACCGAGTTGTCACTCCACCCTACATGATTTCATCATGCATCGCACTCACCATGGCATTCACAAATCATAATTGCCAAACTTTCATGCTATATTTCTCTTGCAACATTAACTAAATAAGAACTATAAGACCCCCAACTGCAAGAAATATACTGCAGGAACAAAGTGCGATGCTGTTGCTGCTTGTCGGAATATGTGTGTACGTGTGCGATGCTGTTGCTGCTTGCTTGTATGGAATATGTGTGTACGTGTGTGGTATAAATAAAATTCAAATACGGGAAAAAAACGAGTTGTAAGGAAAACATTTGATTTATCCACGTAAATATTTAAATAAAATTTATACTCAGGCGTGGATAATGCTAATATGCGTTATTTCCCTTAGTGTACAAGTAGCGAAACAATTGAGGTATTGATCACGTAGTGCCCGTAATTTCGCTTTTTGGTAACACCAATTGGACACCAAGATCTTGCGATTCAACACGAATAGATTTTTTCATTTGAGGTTATGTGGAGAGTGAGGTCTACGCTAACCTTGCGCAAGCAATTCCAACTATCAAAGCGAACATTGGGGACTTTAATCGTTGAAATAGACCCACAATTATGCTAAAGAGTGATTGAATATTTCAATAAAAGCATTAATGTCAGCAGACACAGCCAAAGCGGCCATTTTGTATTTTAAATATAATCTCTATATGACTATTTTATTATCCAATAAAATTTAATAGATATTCAAACTGTTGTCTGTTTTATACAAAAAGCGAATTAACACCTTTTGTTGGTACACTCGTTATTATATCAACTAGGTCATCGTTAGCGAGTAAACTTCTGGTCGCAAGCTGTGTAGTAGTTTATTCAAACCTTGAATTGCTGAGTAATACAATTTTTTAATTTATCGAAGCACATATCTTAGTTGCATAAATTTTTGGGAAAGATCTAAAAAATAGTTTTAGAGAGGTCCTTTTCTGATTAATACAACGGTGAAGTATAGCTAACTCTTCAATAAAGTTTTTAAAACTATTGATTCGAGCTGACAGCTGAAGTTTTCCAAACATACTGTCGGAAACTTATACTTTATGTCAGAAGGGACATTTCTTAGACAGTAACACCCAAACATAATATTTATTAAAAAATAAAATTTGCACTTTTTTTCCCTACTGACTGGGCTCTATTGACTATCTATTGACTTCTTATCTTATAAAAGAACTTATTTGTACACGCAAAGAAATTTTTCGTTAACCTCAACTGAAAAATTCACCAACTACACTTCGTTTGCGAGTTATATTTGCCACAAACGAATATTCAGTTGTCATCCACATAAAAATATATCTTATTTACAGTGGGTGATCATATTATTAGAGCCACCTTAAAAAAAACGTATTTTCTAAGTTTCGGGTTAAATAAAAGGCATTATGTCGATGTTTTTGCATCACAATTATTTTATTAGTAAAAAACATGTAATAAAGCATAGAAAAAAATTAACATTAAGCTTTTATAACTGCAGAAAAATATATTAAAAAATATTTTTGTCAATATTTGGTAACTCCACCTTTTGCTGCAATGACTGCTGCTACTCGTTTTGGCATAGATTCTATGCATTTGATGCAATTGAATTTTATGGATTCATTTCGGTGCCACACTTCAATCAAACGCTCTATTAATTGGCGTTTGCTGGTCACGAATTCTTTGGAAATTTCACGCTTCATGAGTTCCCAGAGGTTCTCAATAGGGTTGAGATCCGGAGAATTTCCAGGCCAGTCAAGAACACAGACTTTTTGGTCATTAAGAAATTTTGTGACTCTCTTAGCCTTATGACAAGGAGCAGAATCATGCATGAAAATAAATTTGTTGTTTGGGAACCATTCCTGAACTTGCGGTAGCATTTTTGTGTCTAGAACCTTGATGTATTGATCCTGTCTCATCGTTCCTTCAACAATGTACAGGCGACCTGTGCCTTGGCTGCTGATGACTGACCAAACCATGATGCTTAAAGGATGCTTTACTCGCTTCACAATGCAGTCATCTTTGAATTTCTCACCAGCTCTTCTCCTAACGAATTGAGATTTGTCAGATAAAATCTGAACTGAAGATTCATCGGAGAAGCAAACCTTGAATAAATTTTTCAAAAATAGTATACTGTCAAAATATGGTAGCAAATATAAAATTTTTAATTTACATACTTTTTTCCAGTCTTCTATTGTCCACTTTGCGTGTTCTTTAGCCCAATTTAGACGTTTTTGCTGCATTGCCGGTGTAAGAAATGGTTTTTTTGCAGGTCTGCGACATGCGAAGCCCAAGTCCTTTATTCGTCGACGAGCTGTCATAGGAGATATTTGAATCCCAGCAGTCTGCATAATTTTTGTGATATCCTTTAGAGATGCACTCCTGTTTTCCGAGCAAATGTCTCTAATTTTTCTTTCGTCACGGCAGGTCGTAATTTTTTTTCGTCCACATTTCTTTAAACGTTGCGGTGCTAAGTTCATTTTTTTATCAAGTTTATTTTTTATTCGGTCCACTGATGCTCGTGAGACAGAAGCAATCGACGCTATCTTTCTTTGAGAGTGCTCAGTATTTTTTAGCAGTGTTTTTATCTCCGAAATTTTACTTGGAGACAGGTCTTTGGACTTTCCCATAGTTAAAAAAGAATCTTTCAATAGACGATTAAAAAATATGTAATACCACACCGTAAAAAGGCAAAAGAAACAAAAAAACATTTACATACCTTCACAATGTCAATACAATATTAAAAAAGTAAAACAAAAACTTCAAAAACTTGAATTAAATTTAATAAGTCACAAATGAACCACGTGGCATTGAAGCGCTTCTTCGAACGAAATAACGGCTACTCTTACAAAATTGCGTCGACTTGCCACGTTATGAAATTAACAGCGTTGCCAACTGTATATTTTTTTTTAAAAAACATTGTTATGTCTTAAAAATATCATAAGCACATGCAAGTATCCGTTTGTGTTCAACTATAACTTTGGAAAGTGAAAAATTGTGAAAATATGCAAGTGGCTCTAATAATATGATCACCCACTGTATATATATACCGCAAGCTATTTCGGTCAATATTATTTATTATACTAATTATCTTTCTCCCTATGTCCGTCCGTCTTATTATGGATTGCACTCATCGAACCTCTGCTGCCATCATCGTATGTGTACTAAGCAAATTACCTATTTGCTCATATAGAAACAATTTGTCCAAAAAGTAACTCTGAATTATAAGAGTTGTGTTTATACAATGAAGGTAAAAACAAACGAAGTTTTCAGTTGGGAAAAATAAATTTTTCAATTGCTGCAATTTAAAAATCACTCGCGATTAAGACAAATGAAATTAATTTCCTGCAACTGAATGAGGCGTTTCTCGCAACTGATTTTTTTTTATGACAACTATTGAAACGTTTGCAAATAAAGATTTCAAGCACGACAAATGAAATTCATTTGCGGCACACTGGCGATAAACGTTATTTTTCTTTGCGTGTAGATTTTGTAAGTTTTGAGTTTTATTTTTGATAATTTTAATTAAATTAATATATTTATTGATTTCTTGTTCTCTATATTCTCTATAATAATAGCGCTATATTTTTATCATGTTTCTATGTAAGAAATGTACACATGAGTACAAAACATTTAAGTGCAAACTTTTAATTTATTTTCCAGCCATTTAACAATAGATAACGATTAATAAATAGTCCAGCAACAACAAAAAATGGTACAAATTTTAATATAAAAAGCAACTTTCTGCCGAACGATAACAAATGAAAATAATAATAAGATATGTTATCTATCGATTGTAACTTTAAAAGAGAACATGAACATAGAAAAATAGAAAAACAAATAAAAAAATATGGGTAAATATGGCGTCTTAGGTGCGGGTAACACATCAGATATTTAAAACGAACCATTTAAGCCCAAACGTACTTCTGCAGGTGATGATAAAACCTAAGGTAGTTCATATATTATCAAGTTAGCACTTGATATTTTGATTATTGATTTACAAAATTGAATTTTAAAGGTCTCAAATCGATAGTCTTTACATTCAAATATGATATTGACAAATCATAAAAGAATATCTTATCTGAAATTTTTACGCTTCATGGCAAGATAATGAAGTATACCATATATCTACATATATATATATTAATACGTATATTCTCTATTTAATAGAAATAATAAATAGCTTTGCTCAGATTTGAACTAAATAGCTTTAGGTTTAGGATAAAATACTCAAATTCAAAGAAATTTAAAATTCCAAAAACTTAAACAAAGGTACATGAAATTTGGCAAAATAAGTAAATTCCGTAAATAACTTTGAAAAACATGAAATTCGGTGAATTGCTGAAACTGTTATCAAACTTCATAACAACTAATTAAGTGCAACATCTAAAACAAAACAATTCTGAGAATATTCAGCTAACCGCTGTTAACTCACCTCGGTGTTTTTCATGTTCAACCAACACAATTCAGATTTCTTAAATATTTTTAATTAATAGGAATAACAAAAATAAAAAGACCGGAAACGATTTCGTTACAATAAACTAACATTAATATTGGTTAAGGGAACATATAGGTTACAAATTCTAAAAAAAAATTTGTTTTTCGGAAATTTTTTTTTATAGAAGAAAAAAAGGTATCGTTTTAAAATTTTGCACTTATGTCCCCTTAAGTAATAAGGGAGTTGGCCTAGTCGTGAAACGTGTTTTGTTGTTGACTTAAAAAGTTTTCTCTGGCTCTCCAAAATGGAAAATTAGGTAAGCTTATCTGCCTACGCAACTTTTTTCAGAAGAAAGTATTGTGATTCCAGTCACTCGAACATTTTTATGACCAATTCTTTGTTGATTACTTTTTTGGTCCCAAAGAAAATTTGGTCCAGTTGTTAGACATCTAGGAAAATTGACTACAGGATGGGACAAAAGTAATCAACCAATGTTCTTTTGCTGTAATTTTAACATCAAGTTGCTTTTGCTGTAATTAGAATTTATAACATCAAGTTGAGAAAATGATATCGGCCAAGTGGCCGCCGCCAGAGTTGATGACCATACAGGCTCGTTTTATGGCATTTTCCATTACTCTTGCCAGAACTTCGGGCGACAAGTTCTCGCATTCTTGGTGAATATTCACTTTAAGAGCTTGAATAGTCTGAGGCTTGTTGACGTACATCCGCGACTTCAAAGAAACCTCATAAAAGAAGTCTGGAGCGGTTAAATCGGGTGATCTGGCCGGCCAGTGCAAATCACCAAAACGAGAGATTAAGCGATCCGGAATTGCTTCCATCAGAATATCGGTTGTGGTTCGAGCAGTTTGCGCTGTTGCACCGTTCTGTTGAAACCACATGTTCTCCAGTCCCAATTCATCCAATTGAGGAAGAAAAAAATTCGGTAATCACGGCTCTGTAGCACGCGCCATCCACAGTCGTCGTTTGGCCCGCAGAGTTCTCAAAAAAAAATGGCCCGATGACTCCTCTAGCGTAAACAACACACCACGCAGTAACTTTTAGCGGGTGTAATGGTTCTTTGTGGGTGTTACACGGATTTTCGGTGCCCCAGAAACGATTATTTTGTTTATTAACGTAATCGCAAAGATAGAATTGAGCCTCATCGCTCATGATAATTTTCAATGAAAAATCGTCCACCTCTTCACAAGAATAATAGAAACTAGTAAGAAATTATCTTCGACTGGGCAGAAGTTAAAATACCCCCACGGCCGAACCAAAGTATATTCAAAGCCTTAAGCAATCAATAAAGTGTTTATTTGTAAAAAAATTTTCGTTATAGTTTTAACAGAAAATATTCGCTTTTGTTTTTTGATAAAGTCACTTTGTATGGGAGGTAGGCGTGGTTTTCACTCGATATCGTTAAATTTCATACACAGAGAACATGTTATATATCAAAGTTCATATGCAAAATTTCAAGTCCATATACAGGGTGCGGCTAAAGTAACTATATGATTTGTTTTTTAAATAACTATTGAATGGAATGAAAAAAACAAAAAAATTTATGATAAAAAGAAAGTTTATTTTATGTTATTTTTTTACATTAATTATGAAAAATAATATCAGTTAAATGAGAACCGTTTTCTCTAACGCAAAAATGTGCTCTTTTTATGGCATTTTCCATAACTTTGTTGAGTGTTTCTTGTGGTATACGATCAATTTCTTCTTGAATGTTGTCCTTTAGTTGCTGCAAGGTTTGGGGCTTATTCACATAAACTTTGTCTTTGAGATAGCCCCACAAGAAAAAATCAGGTGCAGTCAAATCTGGCGATCGTGGTGGCCATCTCAAATCGCCGTTTTTAGAAATTATCCGATTTGGAAATTGTTGTCTTAATAAGTCCATCGTTGCACGGGCTGTATGAGCTGTTGCACCATCTTGTTGAAACCATATATTGGCGTTTGGTGGCAATTGCGGAAATAAAAAATTTTGTAGCATTACTCTGTAACGTTCTCCATTTATTGTTTCACATACACCTTGATCGTTTTCAAAAAAAAAAGGACCGTAAACTTTTTGGGCGGTAATGCCACACCAAACGGTAACACGAATTGCGTGTAAAGATTTCCGATGAAGATTTTTGGGATTTTGGGATCCCCAAAATCTGTTGTTTTGTTTATTTACGAAATCGTTCAAGTGAAAATGCGCTTCGTCGGTCATCATTAAATTGTCAAAAAATTTCAATTTTGATCAACGAGATTTAAAACTGCTCTAGCATATTCCAAGCGCATTACGAAGTCCTCAGGATTTAGTTTTTGGACTACTTGGATTTTGTAAGGGAAGAGGTGCAAATTGTGTTTTAAAATTCGCCGAAGAGTGCGGTCAGAAAGCTGCAACTGGGAAGATCGTCTTCTCGTTGATGTCTCCGGATTTTCTTCGACGCTCTGTCGCACAGCATCAATATTTTCGGCCGATCTGCCAGTTCGAGGTCTGCCCGTACGTCTTGAATCTCCGACAGTCCCATATTCAGCAAAATTATTCACCAACGAACGAATGGTTGGACCCGTTGGAGCAGTTCTTACACCATAAAATCTTCTGTATGCACTTTGAGTATTAATTATCGAACGATGATTTTCAATGAATAGAAAAACAATCTTAGTTCTTTGCGCAATTGTATAGCGTTCCATTTTTAAATATTCTCCCAAGTTTTATTTCTGAAATAGGAAAAAAGAAAAAGTTAAATACTCGCAAGCAAAGAAGTTACAATTGTTTTACATCATATAGTAACTTTAGCCGCACCCTGTATTAATGTGGAATTTATAGAGATTTTAGCTTTTTGATAAAGTCACTTTGTATGGGAGGTAGGCGTGGTTTTCATTTGATTTGGTTGAATTTCATACTCAGAGTGTATATTTAATATCAAAACTCAAATTCAATATATCAAGTCCATACATTAATGTTTGTGGAATTCTAAGAGATTTTACCGTTTTGATAAAGTCACTTTGTATGGGAGGTAGGCGTGGTTTTCATCCGATTTGGCTCATTTTCGAACTTGACCTTAGTTTTTTAGATAAAAGCTTAAATATAGAAATTCGTAAAGATAGCTTGAACATTACGGCTGTAATCTTGATCACAGACAGACGGACAGACGGACATGGCTAAATCGACTCGGGTGATGATGCTGATCAAGAATATATATATTTTTCCATACCTACCACGCCTCCTTATGGGCGTTACAAACGGAGTGACAAAATTAATATACCCCATATATAACAAGATAACAAGATTATGCGTTCCGCAAATGAGAGAGAGAGAGAGCATGACGTCATAAGCGATATTGTCAGAAATTGGAATAGTTTTACTTTGGGGCCCACGCCTAAATATTTTTTATTTGTATATGGACCTGCTCAACCTATTGATGAAATAAAATTTTGTCGGTCTCGAGTGGTTTAGGAGATAAAAATCTTGAAAAATTAAAAAATTCATATTTTTCGTATACGAAAATATTCATATTTTTATACAGAAAAGTAGATATTTTTACTTTACTTTTCTGAAAGAATTTATTTTAAATTTCGTCTATTTGCCTAAGCTATCGTACATATGCATATGTTTTTGTCAAGCAGAAGTGCTGTGTGACGTCATGCACTCAGTTTAGAAAGAGAGCATTAGATAACGGTACTGGGGAACGCATAATCTTTTTTCTATCATTCTTGACCTCTTCGTTGACATTCAGGATGACTTGAGCGTAGGTTACACGCGGTTGGCGGTCAACAGCTAACAGCTGATGCACTGTCTGCACTTTGTAAGGGAACATCTTCAATTCTTTCATCAAAATTCTTCGTAGGGACCACCGGCTAATGCCCAATTGCGTGGCACGTCGTCTGGTCGATGTTCCAGGCTCTTCTTCGACATCTTGGCTAACAGCAGCGATATTCTCAGCAGAACGGCTGCTCCGAGGCCAGCCAGCCTTGGGAAGATCTCGTGTTCTCCAGTCTATTCAAGGCAAGTGGCCAAACGCCGCATTGTTTGTCTCGTTGGTGTCTGCGGAAATCTCTGAAATTCAACGCAACCGACTTATTGTTGCGCAAAAAAAGAAATATACCGTGTTCTTGCGGAGCAATCCGATTCATGGCTTGTCGATATGTATGCTGCGTTTGTTAACTTCAGAAATGTCAAAATCAAATTGAAATTTGGCGCCAAAAGTTATAGGATGTTCCAATAGTGTGATAACTTTGGCCCACCTTGTAGAAATGGAAATATATGAAGAAAATTCAGCATCAAATGTTGAAATGTAAATGTTAATTTATTTAAGAGGTCTTCAGTGGCCTGAATTTATACAAAATGGGCAAGAAAATAGCAATTTTGATTCATCGCAATCATCACCGAAATAGTCCTCGGCATCCATATCACTATCGCAATGTTTACAAGTGTAGAAATTTGTTCGCATGTCAGTGCATTTCAAATGGGCGAGTCGCTTGCATGCGTTGCATTATATAGAGTTTGCAACGATCAGTTTGTTCAGGAATAGCTTCAAGCAAATGATGCAAAAGTTTATGCCTTTATCCGATTGTGGTGATGTTTGTGATTTACAGCGCTTGGCCGGTGGTGATGTTATCGGTGTTGCTTTCTTTGGTGTTGCCTTCTTCGCTGCTTTTTTCGTTTTTGCTGCTGCTTTAAAGCAGCACGGTGATCCGGAGAAGTCAGTTCAGCTTTCCGTCAGCTTTCGTCCACGTTTCGTCGGTTTATTTTGGAGTAACGGCTTGCTGAGAGCCAATCGAATCCAATACCGAAAAAGTGCTGGTCACAAGTAACATTATTGACATCGAGCGCGAGGTAGACAGCTCAGACGGCGACCAACATCAAATTTCCAAGACATTATTATGGAGAATTTATATTCTCTCTCGTGCGGCGGGAACGAAAGAATATGTACACCATTAGCAGCGACTACTTCAAGTGCCTATATGGACATTTGGATGAATTTTCAAACTTGATTCCTTATAGCTAAAAAAAAAGCTTTATTTCATAACGATACCTTCAAAATGACGGCTCTAATCTTGAAAAAAAAAAAAAAAAAATCGGCTCTAATCTTGAAGGCGTACAAAAAATCCGAATGTTTTTAACGCTGACCCCTGCCCTGACGGCTTAATTCTGCTCCAAGCACGGGATCAAAACATTGTGTCGCTGCACCAAAAAGTGCATCCTCTCTTTCATCCAAATTCCCAGGTATTTCATCTCAGTCACATACCTAAGGCCTACTCCCTCCAAGCTGACAAAGAGAGGTCGTCCACGAGACAATCTGCCTTTAAGCAGCATTATCGCGAACTTACTCCTTGCCACGCTAGCACCTACACGTAAACCCCATGCACACACTGTAGCTCTGGCTTTAAGTTCAGCACGAGACTGTCCTTATACCAGAAAAAGCCAGTCATCAGCATGCATACAGCATTTAGACAGACGTTCAAGCTACCGGAACAGAGGATCCATCATGAGGCTCCAAATGAATGGACCACAGATAGACCCCTGTGGACAGCCACAAACAACATTCATTCCTACTGTCTAATTTACACCTACCACAAACGCTTCTCTAGCAGGAAAATAGTTCTGCCAGAGCTTAATTTCCCTGCAACAACACCTCACGCAACCTGTTTATCACCTTATCCCAGCACAGATAGTCAAAGGCACCCATAAAGTCAATGTATAGTCCTATTAGCGGCATCGATAGGTAGCATGCTCGACTCCCACCCCATAGGTCTCGGGTTCGAATCCCGGCCATGCCATGGTCATATGGTTTAACCTTTCGCATTTCCAATTTTATTTCCTTATTTCTAATCAACTGAAATTGAAAACTCATCAAGAATTACGACTTGAATTCGTTAGTAGTTGGTGGTAGAGAAGTTTGTGGATGATATTGTCTTATAACTTGAATTGACTGAGATAAAGGCATAACACTTAACTCAGACTGAAATTCACATGTTTATACGGCTTTCCACCACACTTAGAACAGCCTACACATGTTTTACTTGATTATCCCTTTCTTCTTACTAATCTACCACCCCATTTCAAACCCAGGCAGACTTGACAGAATAGGTATTACACCTGAAAACCCTGGCTCAAAGCTAAAAAAACATGTTTGAAGGTTCTCTCTTCTCAGACCCCCTGACGTACAGCCAGACATTTTCAACGCTTTTACCCTTGAGGAAACCGAATTTCCTATTGCAAATCTGCAGGTTTTCGCACTTTTGGAGCCTGTTCCACCATAACCCTTTCCAGTTCTTTGCCAAGCACCAGAAGAAGGCTAATGCCCCAGTAGGACCGAGGATTGCTCGTGAGTCTATCAAATGACTTCAAGAGCACGATGACTTTTGCTTTTTTCCACACGTTGGGAAAATAACCCTCGCTTAAGCAATACCATACACGGCTTCTAGGTACTCAGGAATAACCTTCCAGATGCTTTTACATATCTCTCCAGTCATACCCGGAGATTTTTTCGCTCTCGTGATGTTCTCGTGAAGACAGACATCAGACGGGGTTCCATATAGCCCCACAAAAAAACTCCACTGGGCTCAAATCGCAAGATGTCAACGGCCAATTGACGTCGCCGAAACATGATATCACGCCAAAAAGTCAAAAATTGATCGTATTGTGTAGCTTGAGGTGCCGAACCACTTAGCGTTCAAATCAAAATCTTCAATAGAAGACCAAAAAAGTTTGTTCGTCATGAGGCCAAAAAAGTTTGTTCATCATGAGACGTTAGTCGCTCCGACGTTAAGGTGTGACAGCTTCATCGTTTTCAAAAAAATACGATCCGATGACGGCTTCAGTTCATAATGCGCATCCCACAATGACATGTTGTGGATATTACAGTCTCTATTCAATTATTTGAGAATTTTCAGATCCCAAAATGCGAAAATTTTGTTCGTTTACGAACCCACCGAGTGTAAATGGGGCCTAATTGAAATCTTATCGAAGCCTCATAGAACAAAATAAGCAAAAAAATATGGTTTTTACAAATGTCGTTCACATCCTGTTGCTGCAGCACACATTGGATGTATCTCCTGCATTGTGAATGACCAACAGGATTCAATTGTGGCGTGAACTAGGCTTTATACGGATAGAGGTGTAAGTCTAGGTGCAAAATATGTCAATATAAGCCGTGAAATATGCCCAATTGCTTAGAACGTCGGGGAATTAACATATTTGGATCATCTGACACTGAATTAACACTGAAAAAATTCAAAATCATCAGTTGATTTGGACATCTAGGTAACTTCATCTCTAATATATACATACCTTGTTGTTATACAATGATCGTATTGATATGCAAAATTTCTGGTAAACGTCAACGTTGAAGGAAATTCTTTGCCAAAGTAAAGAGAGTGCCTTCGAAATTCGGACTCAAATCAGCTTTTTTCAAACAAAATATACGTTATCAAAAGTAGAGCAGAAACGTAAGCTGAAAAAAAAATACAACTCATCATCGCACTAATAAACAAAGATTAAAATGATTTAAATTCTGACACCAACGTAAGAGTTATTTATATTCAAAAGAATTATTTTTATTTATAATCCGTTATTTATTTATTTAAACTGTAATTAAAAACAAAAGAAGAATCAACAGCAAACCTGAAAAAATATTAAAACTTGCCCCATTAGAGATCAAGAAATAAAAAACTTTGGATAATAAAGTCGAGCAATTTTGCTTTTGTTTCCTGTCTTCTCCTGAGATTGTCTGAATAATTTTTCTTTTTATAAGTTCATTTTGACAATAATGTTACTGACCTTTCTATCGCCTTAGTTAGATAAAAATTTGACTTTATATTTTGTGACGACAAACTTTTTTTAGTAGCTGCCTGGCAATTTTTTGTTGATATTTGTTTTCCAAACTCATCTAGATACACTCATAAATGAATGTCTCGCTTTTTGTCCATTACTCTTTTTATCTTACGTATGTACATGAAATCCGAAGTTTTTATTGTAGTGCCGACATTTGTCCGACGCCTCTATCTACTTTTTCAAATGCGTCTTTAATGTGCGATTAAAACTTTGATAACGAGATGAACGATAAAAGATTTCAGATAACTACGAACAAATGTTGTTGTATACTTTCGACTGTGCGAGATATTGCATCAGTTTCCCGAGTGAAGTGATGAGGTCCAGCAGAATAAGTTTGCGAAAATTTAAAAAAAATTTGTTGTATAAGTTCTATCATTCATAAGAATATTTTAAACTCATTATCATTGATTACTTGCAAAATGTTATGGAATTTTTGCAGCACCAAAAAATCAACAGGCGTTTTTCAGCCAGAGTTCCGGAATCAACTGTTGACAACTTTAAGTGGTATAAAAATTTGTGTAGTTTAAGTGGATCCTATTTAATTTTGTTTTGTTTTACTTTGAGTAATCAAACTGATTTCTGAGTTCTGAAGAATTCTATCAAGAATTGAATTTACTCTATTTTCTATTCATATGTTCTATCATAGTTACCATTATTACCTTCTGTCATGGCATTAATCTTGGCTGGCTATCGCCTATGCTGCCCAAACTGCAAGAAACATCGGAAACTCCTGTGGATTTTATTGTAAATGTAGAGGAAGCATCATGGATTGGATCGCTTTTAAGCGTTGGTGGCATCACCGGAAATATCTTATATGGTTTGCTACTCGAACGTGTAGGCCGTAAGACCTGCATATTTTTGCTGGCCTTTCCAAATATGGTAAGTTTAGAATGATCCACATGACAAGTAATAAATGTAAGGGAAGCAAGATTAAGGCCCAAGATATTAAGGAGTGAGATTTAGTGGAAAAGCTCATCTAAAGTAGATGTTTTAAAATAATGCAAAATCTAATAATGCCCTAGAATATTTGGTGACTCGATCGAGTATGTCCTAAAAATTGTGTTTCTTAATACTGACAGAGTGTTCATGAACAATGATAGTTTCTTTGAAGAATAGGTTATTCGCGATTCCGAACTTTTCTTTCCTGTATTTAAAATTGGCCTCCAAGAAGTTTTTCAGTTACAGTTACAAAATGCATCTAAGATGCTTTTTGTAAAAACTCTTTTAGGAATGTTCATAATGCGTCAGAACTAAACTCGCTTCATATAACAGGATTTTCTTTGCAACAAAGGCAGAAAAATATGGAATCAAATGTCATTGTCTATCCCAACTCATTTTAAAAATTATCGAATGTCCATTCACCCTACTGATCCAGCGATTCTGTTGGCTGTTGTTGGTAACAGTTAATCCCAAAATCCAAACTCTTGATTAATGCTTGATTAATGTTGCTGAAAGGCCTTTAACCCCCCCTACCCCTTGGAGAATTTTTTGTATGGGAAAAAAAGAAAAAAAGCTCTAAAAGACATTTCAGCCCCTCCTTGGGCTACAAAACAGTAGTTTCAGCCCATCCCTCTATCGTATCCTAGATCCGCCACTGCATATCCTAATGATGCATGTCCTGATTAGGACTACGTCTACACTTACTCGGCCTTTGCGCAACCTTTACAACATCTCCTACAGGAGAAAGAATTGGCTCTGCTTTAAGCTCCCCTAAATTTTGGAGAATATAATAAACTCCGACCAGATGATTAGGGCTCAACAAGTAATTAATGTTGCATGTCCTAATGTATGTCCTGATAGCATATTACCAACTATACTTGCAAGGTGTGCGTCTGCACTTACTCGGCCTTTGCGCAACCTTTTCAACATCTACAGGAGAATACTTTTTTCATCATGCTGGAAGTTTGACCCATTGGATATGCTTTGAACCCTCCAAAGTTTGGTGAAAATAAAATTAACTTCCACTAGATGAAATATCGTTTCGACCTGATTTACTCACTGACCACCAATATGGTTTTTGCAGAGCCCGCTGTACTTCTCACCGTCCATCTATTTGATAAGACAAAGATCCTCCAGAAATTTTAAAGGTCTTCGACCGAGTGTGGTATAGAGCTCAGGTACCAAAACTAATCGCAAGCGGTTTGGGTAGACATTTATCTTGATGAATCATGTGTTTTCCCAAAGACTCATCGACCCGTGTCGTAAATGATGACATTTCGTTCAGAGTTCACTCCAACAATGCAGCAGTACGACAGAGTTAAATTCTATCTACAACTTTGTCCGTAGATTTTATCCGGGTTTTATCAACAAACTTCTCTCGTTGACTTATAATAAAATTTATTTGTTAAGTGATGACAGCACTACTTGTAATTCATGTTCTGAGCTCTTTGGAGATTAAGAAAAAGCAAAACAATGACAAAACACAAAAATTTCCGAGTGGGATCTTACTAATAGAGTTGAGTTTAATCCAAGAAAGATCAAGTACTATCTATAAACTCATAAGTGAACTTGTGATTGTTCCTTAGATCTCCCTTCATTTTACTGTGTAGATTTTGTGGAGTCAGCCACTCTTGACGCTCTTACAATCGGATCTTCGTTGCAATGACCATATTATCGATAAGTCGAAAGAAGCAGTCAAGTGACGTTGATTTTTAAAATTGTTCAAAAAATACTCCATATTAATGAAGAAGTTTCATGATATATTTTTGGAGATTGTGGACAGTATTTATCGTCGTGAGATATATTTGAAAGGAGACAAAAATAGGTAATCTTTTATAAACTCTCTTGGACGTCGGCGAAGTGTGGTATACCTAAGCCTTTTGTATTGGAACTGTCCAGTTCTACCATGGGAAGTGATCAAGCTAAAGGCCTAGCCTGAGGGCACCATCTCAAGTATTTGTCTGGTCCACTACGGCGACTCTCCTCGCCCATTCTACAATATTGCCTTACCGCTCAACAGAACCACGCACTAACGAGAGGGTATACGGACTAACAAGAGGTAAAGTAAGACTTCCCATGTACTCTATGTATCGCCGATAGTTTTCCTGGAGTATAACGTACAATTTTTTTCCATACAGTTATATTGAGTGTACTGACATTTGCCATTGTCTTTGAATCTGATCTCTATAGGTTAGCTTTCTTTCGAGTATTAAAGGGTGTTTTTTTTAGAGGTATAGAACTTCGAATTGAAATAAAACACAAGAAAATCGTTTTAATGTCCATCAATTTGGCTTTATTGGAAGGATAATTTTATGCCATTAATGTTTAAATATGATTTCGAGCATGTGGCCGCCGCGGCTGGCTCGAATAAAGCCAATTCTACAGGTCCAATTTTCAACCACTTTTTCGAGCATATGGGGCCGTATCTCGGCAATAACGCCACAAATGTTGGCCTCCAAGCCCCCTAATGTTTCTGGTTTGTTGGCGTAGACGAGCGACTTCACATATCCCCAAAGAAAATAATCCAATGGTGTCAAATCACACGATCTTGGTGGCCAATTGACAGGTCCATTCCGCGAAATTATGCGCTCATCGAATGTTTCCTTCAATAAATCGATTGTGACGTGCGCTGTGTGGCATGTAGCGCCGTCTTGTTGAAACCACAACTCATCCACATTCATGCCATCCAATTCGGGAACAAAATAGTCGGTTATCATGGCTCTATACCAGTCTCCATTAACGGTAACTGACTCTCCAGCATTATTTCGGAAGAAGTATGGCCCAATGACTCCACCAGCCCATAGAGCACACCAAACAGTCAGTTTTTGTGGATGTAATGGCGTCTCAAGGATCTCATGTGGATTCTCTTCACTCCAAATGCGGCAATTTTGCTTGTTGACGTAGCCATTCAACCAAAAATGAGCCTCATCACTGAACAAAATTTTGCGATGAAAATCAGCATCGAGATCAATCTCATTTTCGGCCCATACACCATACACGACGCATTGCATGGTCTCGCGGCTTTAATTCTTGCACAAGCAGGATCTTGTAAGGTCGCAAGCAAAATCTTCCATAAAGTTGATGGACAAAGCTCCAATTGCTGTGCACGGTGGCGAATCGATTCATTCGGGTCCTCTTCAACATTTTGCTCTACAGCGGCAATTGTTTCTTCGGTGCGCACTGTTTGACGTCTCTGCGGATGCGTATTATCACATAGAGTAAACGTAGTGCGAAAACGACCCATGGTTAACCGAATTCATTGCTCTGATGGACGATTATGTCGACCATAAAATGGACGGAGCTTGCGGTAAACTTCGCGAACTGAACCATTATTTTCGAAATAAATTTGCACGATTTGCAAGCGTTGTTCTTTTGTCAACCTGTTCATGATGAAATGGCAAACCAAACTGAACATAAATGACATTAGAGTTGCCAGATTTGACCACAAAATGCCAGTTTTATCTCTATTCGAAAAAACAAACCCCTAAAAAAAACACCCTTTATCTTTAGGTAGTTAACCATCATCATTGTGATAATGATGCTATCGTAAATATAGATTTTAATTTCAAACCAGATATGTTTTCTTGGAGAGACAATGAGACTCATCTTTTCGATAGAAAGTTCAAGGATCGAGTGACTCCTTTTATCTGAACATATTGCAAATGACAATAACATTACGACAAGTAGTTGACCTACTCTAGTGTTTATCGTAGACATCTACCTCGTCGGCTTAATTCTACGGTGCTCCTTGGTAAGACGTAGATGTTCAAGGAACTGATGCCCAACAGATTGGTCTTCCAGACGTCAATGCCATGCTTATTTATTACCAACGTCCATCCGACTATCTCCCGGCCGTCACTTCTATGACTAGAGACGCGGCCAACGCAATATTATAGTAGTTTCAATACCGGATTCACACCACATTTTGCTGTAGATTTAATTTAATAAATAAACTTTATGGATAGTAACCAGCATTGGAACGCAATAGTACCAATTTATGCATGGCAAGAGTTGATCAACATCCACATTTATTTAACGATATCGAGACCTATCTAAAATCTCTGGCAATATTTGGCCATTGCTACCCGGTTGTACCACTGCGCAACTCCACGCCGATCAATGTTGATCTACTCTAGACATTGAGCTACCACAGCCAGCGCGATACTCTTAAAAGGGCCAGCCCGGCGATAGTATATCAGGCAAAAGGGTTTTACCTTGACACAGCACTTCAGCACCACTGACACCATACATGACTGTAAAGACATTTAATCCGCCACTATTTACACCAGGTTCAATTATGAGCCACCAGTAAACATCCAATAGCCACCCCATTTTTCATCACCATGCATTCCCTGTCCCAATACTAACAGTAGACTACACCTCTCTGACACTCCGAAATTACTATAGAATTAACTATTACATCTCTTCGCGTCCTCTCTGACACTCCGAAAGTATTATAGCAATCTATTTCATCTCGTTGTACCCTCTCATACTTCGAAAGTACTATAGCAAGGTATTTCGTCTCATGGCATCCATCGTTTCTTGTACTGCCCAGAGCTCCATTAGGATAACATGTCGAAATTAGGTTATAATATTCCTTGATCTTAGCAAGATTTCTTTTGCAGTGTTTATGGATAATGATCTTTTTTGCACAATCCATCGAATACCTGTATATCGCACGTTTCTTTGGCGGGATGACCGGTGGTGGTGTCTATATAGTTATACCAATTTTCATAAGTGAAATAGCCGACAGCACGTAAGTATTGATAGACCTACATATCTTAAAACAGAAATCAGCTTGTATTAATACCTATGTTTAATTTATTTAACCTGTAGAATACGCGGTCGTTTGGCTTCGCTCTTTGCACTCACCATGAACACGGGCATTTTGGTTGGTTTTATTGTATCCTCACATATGAATTATCATCTCGTCCCATGTGTTATTATAACCATGCCGATTCTCTATCTGATTTTGGCAACACTTTACCCGGAAACCCCACAATATCTATTACGTCATGGTCGCGATGAGGACGCTAAAGAATCTTTTAAATTCTATCGTAATTTCAAGTCTACATCAAAGGAAGATTTTCATAAATTCAATGCCGATTTTATCGATTTACGAACAGCAGTAACGCAACAAAAATCCGAACATCATGATGTTGGGATCAGAGATTTTTGTAAGTTTTTCACTAATATTTTCGATTGATTTTTTAAAATTGATTCTTTTCTGAACTACCCCGATATTGCTGCTATTGCCTATTTTTGATTTAGGTACCAAACGCTCATTGAAGGCTTTTTCATCTGGCATTATTCTTTTGGCGCTGTGCATGTTTGCGGGTCAATTTGCAATCATCAATTATATGTCCAGTATATTTGCTCTCACCAAATCGGAAATTCATCCCGATACTAACACTATTATTATCGGAGTTGTTCAAATTATTGGCACCTATGCAGCAACGAATTTGGTCGATCGTTATGGTCGCAAAATTCTTATGATTGTTTCATCCGCTGGCATGGGTGTGGGCTTGGCTCTATTTGGCATGTACGCCTTTTTTGCTGAGGAAACCGATGAAGATCTTTCAAACTATAGTTGGTGGTTGCCTCTATCGCTGATGGCATTTATTATATTTATCAGTAATGTTGGTGTCAATTCCATAACATTTGTGGTTCTCATAGAAATCATGCCGCCAAGGGTAGGTTTTGAATATATATTTGATCTGTACTGAAGCATTATTAATGTTCTTACAGATTCGTTCCGTTGCTGTTACGTTATGTTTATCAATTTTATGCTTTTTTGCATTTATATTGCTTAAAGTTTTTCCGATATTTATGGCGACATGTGGTCTATCAGCTACCATGTGGTTTTGTGCCACTGTCTGCGCATTTGGATTATTTTATATATCGATTTTCATACCGGAAACAAAAGGAAAGTCCATGGACAAGGACGATGGCGAGGAGTGATAATGTAATGCATGTGATTTTTATAAAAAAAAATTGGTACAAAACAAAACTAATAAAAATAGAGTTTTTAAAAGAATATTCCTTTAAGAGGGTGCTTATTCGATATAAATAAGAACATTAATTCGATTCTTCATTCTACATATCAATTTTTTTTTTCTCTCTATTCGATCTCTTTCGAAAAATTTGACAAAATCCAATTTATGTTCATAAAAATATGTTTGATGTGTATATTGTTAATTTTAAAATTTTAGTTTTAAATTTAAAAATGATTTTAATTTATAAAGAACCCACCAGTATGTCTTTTATTTTTTGAAGAAAATTGTTTACTCTAGCAGTGAAAAGAAAAGATAAAGAATAAGGAGAAAGGGTATTTTAGTGATAATGTGTTTGAGTAATAAGACTGTACCAAAAGGATGGCCGGCTTTTAACGGTTTTATAATATAACCCAAAGGAAATATGCGGAAGATTGGGAACGACCTGGAAAGTTGAAGAAGTTCAAAGATGAAGATGAAGTTCAGTGTCAAACATTTAAAAATTGTCTGAATTGTCAGCAGTAGAAAAATGCCATGGTGCCAATGATCCAAAAGTAATGAAAATGGGTACCATGCGAAGGCATGGTTTAGTTTGAAGGCCGTTGAAAGATGTTTTTCACCTGTGAACTGCTTTTTTCACCTTTGAACTGTTTTTTCAACGGCGAAATGGAAGGGATTTTTGCATGGTATTGTCAAGGGTGATGAAATTGTTATAAACCCGCCCAATCATGGACACCAGCGGTAAAGCGAAATATTCATGAATACAAGCTATTGTTCTGTATATGGTCTAATCAAAAGAGTATGATCAACAATGAGCTGCTCAGAACGATTTAAAGTATTACTGGAGACTATTACCGATTAAAATTGGTGTTTTGATCCTTGTATAGAAGGAAAAACAAACAGAATTCTTCGAAAGATACGACACTAAAACTTCTTATTTTTTAAATTGCTGTAAATAATCTCTGGGAGCTTCTCGCAAAGAAGCGTTTTGAAGTGAGTACGATATCTCTGGACTTAATCATCTGAAATTAAAAAAAAAAAGTGCCGGCATTGAGTCAACCAAGATCTGGCATCTTTCCACAAGGATCGCTGCCCAGAAATGTTTAATAGTAGCCCATAGTTCATTATTATTTTTTGGTTGGCTATCAGTCACGCCTCCTTACTTAACATCAATCCACAGGTTTTCGATGGGGTTGAAATCCGATGACTGTAGGGGTCATTTCAATAATTTAATTTTATTATCTTTGAACCACTTTAGCTCTTACTTGCTCGTGTGCTTGAGGTTGTTGTCTTGCTGCATTATCCAAATTATCGGCATTTCTTCATGAGCATAAGGCAACATGACCTCCTGTATAATGTTAACATACACATGCTGATCCATTGATCGAATGAATGGGACCAAAACAGTAACATCCTGCCCATACCATTATACTAGTTCCACCGTTTGATCGTTTTGGCGATAAAATTCGGCTTGTATTCCGTATTTTTTTTTTTTTTTTTTTTTTTTTTTTAACAACCAAGCAGTCCCGAAGTTTCAGCGTAGGTTTTCCCTTCAGGTAAAAGTTTTGCGGATAAGAGCCATTTTTTTCAAGCGTGCAATGCTTTCCTCTGCCCATTTTTTTGTCTGCACATTAAAAAGTGTTTAATACGAAAAGAAACTAACAGAACACAACAATAATAAAAGAATTCTTATCTTTATTTGCCCAAAATGCTTCAATTTAAAGCAATAAAAGTCTGCGGTGCTATTATTGTGACTGCGCGAGAATGAACACGTGTCACGAAAATTAAATATATAAAAACTGACGTCATCATTTTGAGCACATTGATCGCACTAAGCAAGAGAGTATACCTAAGAGCCCGATCAGAACCAAAGCGGCTGCCGGTCCTCTTGGAGAAATCCACTGAGAACACGTCCAGAATAGGAGCGGTTATCGGTTCATTTACTCCACTCAAAGAGAGATCCGCCAGCCGACGGAGAAAAAAGAAAATTGATTATATGAGCCCGACCAGAATCAAAGCGATTGGCCATCCTCTCTTCTCGGCAAGAATGAAAACGATTAGCGATTGGCGAACTATGCAGACGGAATTGTCAAAATGTTTTGTTTGTGCATGTACATACATGTGATGCATAATTGACATGCAGAAAACATAAACACAGACAACAAATGTCAGAAGATAATAAAACTTAAGAAAAGAGCACTGAACGCACCTCAACATTAGGAAAAATACGGTAACAATAATCATGCTTGACAGCATTCAGAGAGTGGATCGCCAGGTCGCCTGAGAAAAAAATAGAATAGATTCTAATCTGGCGAATGTTCGTCGCGATTGACGAACAGCGATTTCGGGCGTGTTCATACGTTTCCATGCATTCTATTCCATTAAAATGTCGCTAATCGCATATCGCTTTGATTCTGTTCAGGCTCTATTGTGGCATTTTTCCGTCGCGGATTTCTATGGAATGAAGCATTAGTATTGTCTATAAGTATTGTCATTAGCCGTATGAAAATGCATTAGTATTGACTTCAACGTCTATTTTTTTTTTTGCCGAAGTTTCCTATCTCATTATCTCTGTAAGCATTGACCGATTGACCTTGCAGAAGGAATTTCGAGTGCACGACACCTTAAGAATCGAAGAAAGTAGTTGAAAATTATGCCCTGAAAACATTGACGACGACAACGACGACATTATGACATCTGTCAAATTTTATGACATGCTTTTTTATGGAGGTGAATGTGGTGAAAATGTCGCAGCGACAAAGCAATGTTGCTGACGTCGATATAGAATTATTTCTAATATGACGAGCGACAACAGTGTAAATATAAGAGTTTGAGTATGCGTAAATGAAACAATCGTATGATATTTCCAGATTGTTAACTCTTTCTTCACGTCGCGTCGTAAAGTCGTGTAATCGTCAATGTGTTCAGTGCATTAATGCCCAAGCCTATAAGAGTGCTGCCAGCCTTAAAAAAAATCATTAGCTTTATGACAACTGTTGTTGTTTCATTCGCACGGAATTATTCAATTTTGAACAGAAGGTATGTACTTTAAAAAATTTTGTAAAATTTGTGACCAGAGATAATGAGATGGGAAACTTCTTTTCTATTGTGAATTCTGTTGATTTTGACAGCTAAAAATGCTTCTTCTCCAATTTTTTATGCAATCACGTCTTGTGTATGTGAGTTCACCTCATATTTGTCAAAAATAGGTATTACACCCAAAAAAGTCTTCCATATTTAAAAGAAAATTGTTTTTAGCTGAGTAAGAATATTGTTAATAATAGTCGATAAAGAACTTTTGTTAACATAGAAATGTTAGTTTTGTCAATCTAATTTGTGGAGTTACTTTGATAACAGACAAAAATATTTTTGATAGAAAAAAATTGAATTTAAAATGAAAAAATTGTTCTATTTACAAGTGGTGTTGTTAACAGAAAAACATAATTCAATTTCTTTCAAGAACAGCTATATCTTTGTTTTAAAAACTCTGTTCTAATTTTTAAATGCATGAATTTGTTTGAACAAACATTGTAAGCTAGCTTTTCCTTATGTGTACAGTGGTGGCTTAGCTGTCGAAAGTGAGATATTCCCCAGCGCTCATGTCCATCCAGAGGGGTGAATTCATCGAGAATCCATCGAGAGGGGTGAGTTTGTCATGAAATTTTACTAACACATTTATAACATTTGCATTAGTATTGACTGCATTTTGGCATACAGCTATCTCCTTTTTGCCGAAGTTTCCAATCTCTTTATCTCTGTTTGTGACTGAACAGTTCAGCCATTTCCGATAAATCTTACTTACAGATTTCAAAAGCATTGTTTTGAGAAAATCCCGTTTAAAATTTCTGAGAAAGACGGCCTGAGACGTCTTTAAAAACGTGCGGGTTACTTTGAGAATATTCGACGGATTAACATGAAGTATGTTACATAAAAGTCCACTGCCGAAGTAAAATAAAAAAAAAAAACAAAATGGATTCCTGGCTGCATATTACCCTTTTATGTAAGCCGCACCAAACAGGCAATTTTAATGGATGTAATGTTGATTCTTTAATGGCTTGAGGATTGTCTTCGCTCCATATACGGCTATTTTGCTTATTGACGAAGCCATTTAATCAGAAATGAGTTTTAACACTAAACACAATTCTTCGGTTAAAATGCTCACCTTCGGGCAGTTTCAAATTGGCCCAGTCAGCAAAAATGCGACGTAAGTGATGGTCATTTGGCTTTAATTCTTGCACGAGCTGTATTTTATAGGCACGTAAGGCAAGATCCTTAAAATTTTCCACGTAGTCGAAGGACAACAAGTTAAGAACGGTGACGAATCGACATTTCGGCGTCTTCTTCAACACTTCGCGCTACAGCAGCAATATTCTTTTCAGTACGCACATTTCTTTGTCTTGTTGCAAGAATGATAGAAACCAGAATACGCGTTCCGCAAATGAGAAAGAGAAAGCATGACGTCACAAGCGATATTGTCTTACTTTGGAATAGTTTTACTCCCACACCCACGCCTAACTATTTCTTTTCTTATTTTTATAATATGTATATGGACCTCCTTAACCAATTGCTAAAATTCATATTTTTCTTGTACGAAAATATTCATATTTTTATACAGAAGAGTAGATATTTTTACTTTACTTTTTCGAAAGAATTAATTTCAATTTCGTCAATTTGTCTAAGAGATCGCACATTTGCAAACGTTTTTGTCAAGCAAAAGTACTGTGTGACGTCATGCACTCAGTTGAGGAAGAGAGCATTAGATAACGGGATTGCGGAACGCGTAATCTTGTTTCTATCATTCTTGGTCTTGTTGATGGTTTTAAATCGAGAAGAGTAAAATTGCCGATTATGTTGACAGTCAAATGGATGAAGTGCTCTATGAACTTCGCGAACAGATTTATTTTTTTCAATGTAAATTTCCACAATTTGGAAGCGTTGTTATGGCGTTAAACGATTCTTGATGTATTGCCAAACCTTACTAAACAGAAATGTCAACACAGTTTGACATTCTCAACTGTCAAACTATGGACAACAAACATCGAAACTTCTCATGCAACTAAAAAACACCCTATTTGTTAAAAACAGCTATTTTTAGATATTTTATATATTTTTATAAGCAATATCAGTGTATAATTACATGATTTATTACATAAAATTTACCATTTCATTATTTAATTTTAGAAAAAATTTTCGTGCTGGCTGATAAAAGGAGTTCTGAACATGACCGTAGTGAGAAGAAAAAATGTTGGAAAAACTTTTCAATGCTGCCATAGCGTTCGTAATAATTTTGTCTGCCGCAGAAAATTTGGCTAAGGTGAGATAATCGGGCTAAAAAGCTCATTATAGGACAAATTCAAAATTCAAAGATCAAAAAAATTTCATATAAAAGCTCATAAAGGATTCATAATTTACGAATTTAAGATCCTATTAAAAGATTTGAATAATTTTTTAACCTATTTCTTGCAAGTAATATTATAATAAAAGAAAACTTCTTATTTTAGCAAACGACCACGGGCAAAATAAACGGTAAGTGGAAAATATAAAATAAATTTTATTAAATATAGTCTATTAAAAAAGCTATTTTAGTATTTATAAATTAAGGTTTAAACATCTATAATGTCTGTAAGAATGCAACACTGGTCATTTTGTTTATTATAAAAAGTAAATAAATATCTTTGATTTACCATTAATCAAAATCACAAAAATTTAAGGTATTTGAATTTCGGCTGTACCGCTCATTATTTTGCAAAAATAATGTTTTTCTTACATTTAGTATATGATCCGATGACTAAAATGCAAAAACAAAAAACACATAAATTGCACAAATATACAAAGAGCTTTGTTGTATCAATAGATATGAATATCTGTGATGGCCAGTTTAAAGCTTCCAAAGCTAAATAAAGAAAAATTCATGTTTATTTTATAAGAAAGTCCTTATATTATCGATTTGTATTTTTCCATCGATGTGTATGATTGTGTGTGTGTGTATGTATAACGATTTGTGGTTGAGTTTTATTTTAAAGTTTAATTGATTCAAATTAACACCCGAATAAATTTTAATTTTATTTAAGAAATACGCATTTAAAATAGCCACAAAAAAAAATGGATTACAACAAAATTAATTATCGAAAAAATAAACTGATATTATTTGTATTTATTTAGACTTTTTTACTCTGGAAATCCGTTGAATTGATCAAAATAAGGTCGTTAATCAAATCACGGGTAAAGCAAAAAGCTCAGCAACAATTATTTAAAATTCTAATGAAAAAAAATGTTGAATTTTTAAATTTTTTAAGAAATGAAAGAATTTTAAATATAATACAATCACACCAAAAAGAAAAAGGGCTTGTTTTGTCTGAAGAGCTTTTTTATGAAAAAAAATATATGAAAGTAATATATAATAGTAATGTATGTATAATCCGGAAACCACTATAACTTTTTTAATTTTCATTTTCAAGTAACTTTTGAGTGTCCTCTCTTAATTTTATTATTATATGTGAGCACTAGACCGTCCCGCCTTATAGGAAAAAAAAAAAAAAAAAAATGTCTCCGAACACCAGCTTATCTGAAGCATTATTGAAGAAAGAAAATTTCAAAAAAAATTTTTTTGACCGAACGTAGGGGTCGCACATTGACAGAATTCTTTATAACTTGGGTGTTTACTATCCGATCTTAAAGAATGATATGTCTATGTTTTTGTCTCAGGGAGACCTGTTCTTGTCTTTAAGACTTATTGACCACAGATGAACATTTATAGTACTGGCCTACCGTACCTCAGTTTCTACCATCTTTAAGTACCATTTAGATTAAAAAATTAAAGACCCGTAAGAAATCATTAAACTTTTACAAAAGAAATTTTCCGCTATTTCCACTAAAAATTTTTAAATTTTATTTCATATCGTATTATTTTTATAAAAAATGCTCCGAAAACGTTCTTATCCGAATCATATTTGTAAGAAAATTTAGAAAAAAGAAAAAAAAAATTACCGAAGAAATTGCCAAACGTAGAGGTCGCCCGTTTATATTTTTCTTTCTAGCTTCGGAATTAACCGTCCGAACTTTAAGAATAATTTGTCGTTAGTTTAGTCTCTAAGATACCTCCTTTTCTTTTATTCCTTAGTTAACATATTCCATAAATTTAGCGAATTAATAAATAGCATATAATGGGTTTTTTTTTTAGGGGTTTGTTTTTCGAATAGAGATAAAACTGGCATTTTGTGGTCAAATCTGGCAACTCTAATGTCATTTATGTTCAGTTTGGTTTGCCATTTCATCATGAACAGGTTGACAAAAGAACAACGCTTGCAAATCGTGCAAATTTATTTCGAAAATAATGGTTCAGTTCGCGAAGTTTACCGCAAGCTCCGTCCATTTTATGGTCGACATAATCATCCATCAGAGCAATTAATTCGGTTAACCATGGGTCGTTTTCGCACTACGTTTACTCTATGTGATAATACGCATCCGCAGAGACATCGAACAGTGCGCACCGAAGAAACAATTGCCGCTGTAGAGCAAAATGTTGAAGAGGACCCGAATGAATCGATTCGCCACCGTGCACAGCAATTGGAGGTTTGTCCATCAACTTTATGGAAGATTTTGCGCAAATGCGGTTTGCGATTTGCGGTGTATGGGCCGAAAATGAGATTGATCTCGATGCTGATTTTCATCGCAAAATTTTGTTCAGTGATGAGGCTCATTTTTGGTTGAATGGCTACGTCAACAAGCAAAATTGCCGCATTTGGAGTGAAGAGAATCCACATGAGATCCTTGAGACGCCATTACATCCACAAAAACTGACTGTTTGGTGTGCTCTATGGGCTGGTGGAGTCATTGGGCCATACTTCTTCCGAAATAATGCTGGAGAGTCAGTTACCGTTAATAGAGACCGGTATAGAGCCATGATAACCGACTATTTTGTTCCCGAATTGGATTGCATGAATGTGGATGAGTTGTGGTTCCAACAAGACGGCGCTACATGCCACACAGCGCACGTCACAATCGATTTATTGAAGGAAACATTCGATGAGCGCATAATTTCGCGGAATGGACCTGTCAATTGGCCACCAATATCGTGTGATTTGACACCATTGGATTATTTTCTTTGGGGATATGTGAAGTCGCTCGTCTACGCCAACAAACCAGAAACGTTAGGGGACTTGGAGGCCAACATTCGTGGCGTTATTGCCGACATACGGCCCCATATGCTCGAAAAAGTGGTTGAAAATTGGACCTGTAGAATTGGCTTTATTCGAGCCAGCCGCGGCGGCCACATGCCCGAAATCATATTTAAACATTAATGGCATAAAATTATCCTTCCAATAAAGCCAAATTGATGGACATTAAAACGATTTTCTTGTGTTTTATTTCAATTCGAAGTTCTATACCTCTAAAAAAAACACCCTTTATATCGCATATCCATTGTCCTATTTTTGAGAAATGAATACTTGAACGCAAATTTTTTTAAAAAAAAAAATTAAAATAAGACCTCGAGTATCAGAAATGGTACCGAAGAAAATTTTCTCGATTTGGATTCTTCAAATATTTCTGAACAAAACCCTGTCTAAGAGTATTAATTTCAACGCTTACCAGCTTAAGACAACGATATACTTTTTAGAATGTCACGTAGAATAATTATAAAAAAAAAAAAATTTAAAAAAAAATACATTTTACCTTACATTGAATAACCATATTAGTATTTAATAGTTTGACTACGATTTTCAATAGTTTCTTGTCACCTAAACGGTAGGCTCTCTAGCAACTTTTGGCATCTGCTCTGGGAGATGTAGTATCAAGATTTCTGGACACCCACCCAAAGTTCGTTCGCATTTTTTCTGCCCGATCTTAACCTTAACATCATTCCAAAGATTATCTATTGGGTTAAGATCGCGACTATGTATTGGCCAGCTGAGAACCTTAATTTTTTGAGATCTTATCTAGTTCACTGGCATGGAACTAAATGCAAATGGTTCTATTTTATTCTGTATGCTTAAATAAGCAAATTTGTCCATCCTCGCTAAGAAAGTTCGCCCCATGCACTGCCCCGTTCCATGGATTTATAATTGTGAGAGGGGAGGGTTTCATTTTGGCGGTGGCGGGGTGGGTCTGCGGCATGGTTTTATAATTGTTATTTTAAATGCAAGATATTAGTTGTAGGCCATTGAATGCAAAATCGACCACATAAAACCACCTAACAAAACAAGTTCAAAAAATTGTACCAACTTTTTCTATGTTTTAGTATCAATAAGAAGTGTATAACTGGATTTTTTCTAATTTAAGTATTATATAATTCTACGTCTTGTGTTACGACATAGTCGAAACTGCTGTATCTTTTTTTTTACAGTAGCGGTTTCTTCCTGCTGGCTTTTCCAAATAGAGCAGCATCGATCCTCAATTCCTAAATTCCTAAATTCCTCATTTATTTCGAACATTATTATGCGCGAGGACTTGAAAGGGTCGACCTTGGACTTTCTTACGATTATATTTGTGGAGTATATTTGTGTTTGTTTTTTTAATTTACTATATTGTCATTTAGACAATTTTTCTCCAACAATTTAATACTTCGGTGATTTGAGAATGATTTTTACCATTTTTCTTTTTTCTCGAGTGCAATAAAAACCTCTGCCCATTTTTACAAAACAAAATCTTTTAAAATAAAAGGAGAACAGTACCTTACCACTTTTATTATCAATGTTGGAATGAATAATGATAACTGAATTATCATTGTGCATAATTGTGCTATATCCTGTCCAAGGAAAATCCTTTTTTTAATGAGTTAAATGGCGAACAACAAAATATAAGAATTTTTCTTGGATCAGTTTAGCCGTTGATTGCTTTTACGTTTGAATTACAAAGCATAGCGCAAGTGAAGCTCTGAGCAACTGAGCTCACTCAAATAATTACATAAAAAGAAAATAACTTCCGGTAAAAACGCTTTTACCTGGTGCAAAGTACCATAAGATTGGACAAATAAAAAAATAATGATTCTTTATGAATAGAATTCAGTAAACTAGGTATTAAAAAAAACCAAAATAAAGTAAAATGTCCTCGCAAAGTCTGTTCAACTAGCGTAGTTCTGGCCTTTAAAACTGTCATACATGTCAATCTTAATCGCTATTATGAAATAAGAGTAAGATTAGAAATACGAGTGAGATAGAAAGTCGAGAACATCATGTAGAAATGTATGTTTTGTAAATGAGTCATATTAAGTAAAACGCTTAACGACTTTAATGCGAAGATATAAATAAATAGAATGAATGAACCCTTATCCTAATTGTCAGAAACTACATGCATATATAGACTCAGTAGTAGTTTATTAGTCATTAAAATTTTCTTTCTGATTTTTATTGATAATTCTCAAATTTTGTTTTTTTTTTCTTACCACAACAGGTATTTCTTCAGACATTATTATCTATGATAAAAAAGTGCTACAACTTCAAGTCAACTGGAACGATACGCTGCCAAAAGGTAAACCCGTTCTAAGAATTTAAATTGAATTGAACAAAATCAAAATTTCAGGCACCGTGTACAATGTTATCGTTAATCCTATGAATCTGACTGAGTGTCCCGATATGCCATGCAGTCTATATGGAATTCCAAAGGTGTGTTTTAATAAAATATTTTAAAATTTTACGCAATACACTTCGGTATGTTAATTATTCCCCATTAGATAAACATGGTTTTCGTTAGATTAATAATTAAAACTTAGTTAAACACTTTTTATTTCTTATTTTTGTTTTTTGCTACTTCAGAATGTTATCTTAAAAATATTTGTTTGAAATTCATACCAAAGATTGCCGGTCACAGTAGAATATATTATTGAGATTTCTTTGTTGAATTATAGATGACAGGTGGTGATAATTCCAATGCAATTTTGGATAAGATGAAAAATAAAAACAAATGATGATTAATAATATTGAAGGCATTTAATTTTTGACTTGACAACGTTACTTTTTACTGCATTAAAGCTAAAAAAAAAAGCATTTTTCCAAAATGCATGAGAAGAATTGTTACTCTCTGAGTAAAGGTGTTATGAAAAAATTAAAATAAATAGTACGACAGTAAAGGTTCATTATTTATCTCTATGACAAAAAAAAAAAAAAATTAAATGTCATTGGGACATGAAGGGAGCTGCCTTGAAGCAACGAAACTTTTGTTATATGGAATTATTACTCGTTATGTATAAGTGCTACGGTAAAAAATAGTACACGTAGTAAAATAAATGAAAAATTCATGACGTCATGAGGCCGCAGAGAGAACTGCTACAAGATCGAAAATGCATCAATCATGCATTGAATTATTCTTTGCTGAGAATATACGAGACAGAACTAAAGGATTTATACTTGGTCTTCAGACAAAAATAAATTGTGACATCCTTATGTTTAGGAAATAGCAGCTTATGCAACAGAAATGCAATATTGTGGCATGGAATTATTGCTCGCTGAGTAGAAATGTCACGAACAATTTTATTTTACAACAAAAATGGTTCTTCGGTCTCATAACGAAAATTATTAAAAAAAAACTTCAAACCACGACACCACGGTGGCCAACTCTCAATGCGGTAAAAATGTAACAAAAATGCAAAAACGTTGCATGAAATTATAACTCCGTGATTATGGGCGATACGGTAAATTTTATGGAAAGCTGAGATTTTCAATCACATGATAAAAAAAACTTGAAAATAAAATAAATGCCGTTTTTCAAGTGACATTAAAATGAAGTTCAAAAGCAAAAATAAAAGTAAAAATAAAAAAAAATAAATTAAAATTAAAAAAGAACAATAAGGGCAAAGGTTAGAAGAAGGATAAGGGCAAAGATTTGAACAATGATTAGAACCAGGAATAAGATAAGGAGTAGGACAAGGGTTAGAGCATGGTCAAGGATTAGAGCATGGACAAGGATTAGTACAAGAATTCAGACAAGGATTGGGAAATGGACTATAACAAGGATTAGGACAAAGATGTAGACACACCTTAAACAATTTTAGGAAAAAATTGGGAAAACGATAAAGAAAAAAAAAACGGGACAAGGATTTAAACACTTTAATGACAAGATATAGAGCCAAGATTGGAAAAGTAAGTGGGACAAGGATTAGGAAACGGATTCGATCAAGGATAATGTCAGAAATTTGGGCATGGATTAAGTCAAGAGTTTGGATAAAAAAACAATTATTAGTAAAATATAAGAATAAGGATAAGGATAAGTTTGGGAACAAAGGAAAGGGATATAGATGAAAATAAGAATAAGAATAAAGATAAGATAAGTATAGTGGTGCGTTAAAGTGCATGAACCAAAATCGGTGCAAATTTTTCAGCCGCAAGGTTCGAGGTTCGAATTCTCCACCATCCACATAAAATTTTTTCAACTGAAATTAATTTTTTTTTTATCGGTCGTCACATCTTTGCAGACAGTTGCAAACTTCAGAGTAAATAATGCCATGTATAGCTTCTTGAGAATATGCACATTTGAACTAGTAGGTCCAGTACTCGATCAATTGTGTACAAACATTTAATAACACACAGAACACAATTTGATCGAAAGAAGTTCGGTCAAAGTCCTTTCAAGGGCTGAATGGCCATTTTATTTATTTATTTTTCAAGGATAAAGTTACGCTGTACGTCGAAACCACGGGGTGTCTACGATACAGCAAACTAATTTTTTTTTAAGAAAAGAGTGATTTTAAATTTATGTACTTTCTATTTCCAACAGCCCACCAACGATATAATTATACCAGAGAATCCGATGACTTATGTGGAGACCATGGAATGCAGCTATATGCTCGGTTGCAACTATACCTTGACGGTAGAAACTTCCACAGCCATGATTTCCAAAACAGTGCCATTCTCTATACCATGTAAGTCCGCGCCTTCAGTTGAAATCTAAAAATAAGTAAAACAATTCTATTTGCAGATTGTTTAGAACAGATGTGCTCCTGCCAGCATGCTTGGGCGTTGCCACCCGTTAATGCTTCTATCAATATAACGTCCAACCGCACGATCGATGTCAATTGGCACATCGAGTTGCACAGCCTGCCACTTCAACAGCGTCAAATGCCAAACGAAGATTTTGGTCTGGTCAGCATTTATATGAAGTAAAAATGTTCGAACTTTTTCCAGTTAGATCAAATGTAACTCTTTATTTTCCTCCTCAGGATAAGCAAACAAACAAATCCTTCCTTATCGTGGGGCGGTAAACATATTCTAATTGCGGAAAATATATACCCCATAAAACAGAGCCATCATGCCACAAATACTAAAGGTTTACTTAGGGGCAATGTCAGAGTTGAGTTGACAGAGGCTCTACCCGCGAAGACCGTTTTAGTTTTACGCACCTACGTTATAGATGCGTTACGCTGCGATGGAGCCGAAAAAACTGTCAAAGCAGAAGGTAAGACTGACATTTCTAATGGGATAACTGCTCAGAGTTATTTAACTATCTTGCTTCTAGTTCCTTTGCTGAGTGTTCCTTTGGCTGCGCTGCTGGAAAATGATCACCATATGGTAAGTTTAACATTTTTATCTCACTTAAACTATTATCTTATTTAAATAGTTGACCTCTTCAACAGCGCATTGGTTTGATTGTTGTGAGCACGCTCTTTGTTCTAGTCATTGCTGGAACTCTTAGCTTCATCATGTGGCGACGTCATAAGGCCAAAATTGATATGAATAACGTCAAGGAGGATATGCTATTTTCATTACACCCCTTCAATACACCCTTTCCCGGTTGTATAGAGTAAGTCATATAGTTTTTGAAATTAAAAATTCATTAATCAGTTCCTTAACACCACGTTTCAGCAGAATGGAGGACAACATTAATAATGTGGACAAATATATCGCGGTAAATATTTATTTATTCAGTATATAAATTGATTCTTTCTTGATTCGATAATAGATTCTAGGATCTAGGACTATCAAAACATGCCTCGTGCATGACTTACTTAAGAATCATTAGTCCCAATAAAACTTTTCAAAGTTATCATTTCATAAACGAGCGACTTAACATAATCCCTGAAAAAAAATGTTTAAGGTTGTTAAATCCTACTAGCTTGGCGGCCATTGCACTTAAGTTTTTTTGAAAATTATACGTTTTGGGAACTTTTCTTGCAACAACTCAAATATAATGCTCGATGTGAGACACGTTGAGCCGTCTATTTCGAGTCACATGGCATTCAGGTTCATGTCATCGAATTGAGGCTTTAGAAAATCACTTCACATGGCTCGATACCGTACTCTAGTCACCACCTGGCCATTCTTGTCTTGGAAGTTGTATGGCTCAATAACGCAGCCTGATCAAAATCCATATCAAACAGTAAGTTCTCCGGTTGCATTGGACCTTTTTCATACTGCTGAGGATTAATCCCTCCCCAAATGCAGGAATTTTGCTTGTCCACGAAGCCGCTTGAAGATGATTTTTTTTTTATCAAAATTTGGATTCGTTTCCAACTTCTCCAGAGACCAATCAACGAACGTACGACAAGATTGGTGGTGTTGGGGCTTCAGTTCTTATATCAATTGGAGCTTATACGGATTTATGCCTTTTCACAAAATTCCAGTAAAGGTCGGAGAAAGGCCAACTTTTTCTTGACGTCGAGAAATAATTGTCTCTCTTTCTGTTGTCATCCTCTTTAACTGTCGTTGTTTAAAGCATAAAACACATAGTGTCAATATTCACAGAAATTTATAGGAATAGGGGGCATCGTTTGATAGTTCATTACATACTGACTTCACTAACTGATGCTGTTACATTTCCGCTGATTGAAATGAAAAATACCATCCTCAATACCGTAAAAGTGTAACTTGATTTTTGAAATTTTATTTATATTCATAGGATGCTCAGTGCCGGGGATTAGCAGATATGTTTGAGGTGCCACATTATGCCATACAGCTTGGGCCTGAAATCGGTGAAGGTGCCTTCGGGCGTGTCTTCAAGGCAAATGCCATAAATATACGTGGAATGCGCGGCATTACAGTGGTGGCAGTAAAACAATTGATAAGTAAATAATTGAAAATAACAAAAAAAAAAGTTAGAATATATTTAATTTTTCCCATTTCTCCTATTTCAGAGAATCCAACAGCAGATGAAGTGGGTGAATTTTTAACTGAAATCGAAATGCTGAAGGGAGTTGGTGAACACAAGAATATTGTGTCCTTTCTAGGCTGTTGTACCATACGTGCACCATATCTCATGATAATGGAATTTGTGGGACGTGGTGATTTGGTAGGTTTTTAGAGTGAATATGGGAAATTTTCTTGTTTATTTGATGGAATAATTTTACTTCAAGCTTTCATATCTCCGCTTAGTGCGCGAAGAGGCTAGGATAGGTAAAGATCAGACGGAAGAAGCAGAACCAGTTCAATACATAGAACTGCAGATGTCGACAGAATCTGTTTGTGATGAACAGGAAGAAATGCGGCAAACAAAACCATCGGAGACTGAGAGTATGTGTAATGGCCAACATTTTAAAATTATAATAAATTCATGTCCCTTGTAGCCACCTATACCATCATTGATGGCGAAGAGCCCAACTGTGCGATTTGTAATTGTGATATATTTCAGTATATTCTGGATAACAAGGAGTTGCATTACTTTGCTATGCAAATTGCAAATGGAATGCGCTTTCTAGAAGAGCGGCAAATAACACATCGGTAGATATTGGTTTCAATTTATCAAACTTGTTCAAAATTTTAATTTTTTTTTACAGCGATCTAGCTGCACGTAATGTTCTCATCGATGATCAGAAAACACTAAAAATATCAGATTTTGGTCTATCACGCCATGGCATTTATACGAATACAAAAACCCGCAAGGTATTCATAATCCAAGAATCTCAAGAATTTATGAGAAATAATAATAAAAATTTCTTTAAAGTTACCCTTGCGCTGGCTATCCATAGAGGCAATACGTGACAATTTATACTCTAACAAAAGTGACGTTTGGGCGTACGGGGTGGTGCTCTGGGAGATAGGTACTCTTGGTGCATCACCCTATCCAACAATTAGCAATAATGAATTGATACCCTTTTTGCTGGACGGACAGCGTTTGGAGAAGCCCGAAATATGCACAGATGAGGTTTACGATATTATGCAGCAGTGCTGGCATGAGGATCCCGATGCAAGACCCACTTTCGAAAACCTCTACAGGATCCTCACGAAAAAGACGGCTTATGTCAATATAAATAGTCTCAGTGACGATTATGTTTTTCCACCGATTAAATTATAAATATACGCTAGTATTATAGAGTTGCCAGGGAAATAACGCCAAGTAAAATAGAATAACAAAATATAATCATTTTACTTAATAGAAAAACAAGTAAGTTTAAATAATTCAGTCAAAAGTAAAGAAAATTTAGGAGGGAGATTGTGGGATGGGCCGTGTGTGCGATGCTGATATCACATGTTATCTACCTCAGGGCGCAAGTTATTAATCATATCACGATATAACTGCGTTGACATCTTCATTTTTAAAAATGTTGGGCCCGATAATTATTTTTGAGCTCAATCTGCGCTATACGGTGCCCTTTAGCGGATGTAACGCGCTGATGAAAAACGGTTTGTCGTACAGCAAAATCGGGCATTCTGTTTATTCACATATCCATCAAGATGGTGTTAAAATGTTTTCGGTATGTTCCTTGAGTAAGCCAACTTGAGCGACCATTGGAAAAGTAAAATCCTACAATTCGAGTCCATTGCTCGGTTCTTAAATTTTGCATCTTTGTGTCGCAAAATTCGATTAACAAAATCTTAGAAAAATTAATTTAAAAAAAAAAATTAATTAACAAAAAAGTAATTGGATTTTTAAACGCAGTCGTGACTTTTGGTTCACGCTGTAGATGAACTTAGCTATCTTGCGCACAAAAAAAAAAAACAAAATTTATTTTGTTATCTATAGCAAACCCTCTCAATTGACTTTCATGTTCACAATTTCCCAAAGATTCTCTATTAGGTTGGCATTTGGAGATTGTGCTGGCCAATGAAATCTTTTACATTCTTTTCGCATTCTTTGCGGCAGTTTCAGCTAGATCATTATCTAGCTGAAACTGCCAAGGCAGTGTCATATTTTAATCTGCATTAGGAAACACCACTTTTTTAAGAACATCCTTGTACATAAACCTGTTCATTATTCTATAAATTACTCCTGTATTATAATTCTAAGCTTTTATCCGAGAAGCAAACACACACCATCACATTTCCGCCACCTTGTTCAACAGTTTCGTTGCAGTATCGGTAATAAAATCTTTTTTTTTTTTTTTTGGTCTGTGAACTCTTCATTTTATTGGAACCTCTTAAATGAAATTATGATTCTTCAAGCTATAGGTAATATAAGGGATTTCAGAATACCTTGTTTAAGAAATCATTTGTTCACTAACATATTCAAATTTTTTATTGCTATTAAACTTTTTTACAAATAATTTTTCAATAATTCATCATAGATAGGCATAGATAGGAACATTTTTAACAAAAAATTCGTCAGCCTTAATAACTTCCATAACATAGTAGAACTAACTGGACTGAACACAATGGAATTCTGCAAACTTAAATTTGCCATCCATGCAATGCCTTCTATACTGACAGTTAAGGGACCTGGGTTAAGAACTAATTTGTTCACTAACGTACTAGAATTCTTATTAACACTCCTTACTATTCTCTATAGCATACGCCCCACGTTTTTAGGAGAGCAAAAGCCCCACTCTAGGAGAAATTATTTCATACTTTTTAGCATGGTTGAATAAATAAGGTGTTCGCATGGGTGAGAGCGAGTTCCCATAAATGTCAAATCGAAGTTGACAACTCATACAAAATCTGAAACCGAAAATTAATAACATGAAAAGCCGTTGAAGTTGTTGTTGTTGCTTTTCATTGATTTTGACAATTATGGGTACTGAGAAGAGAGTACGATCAGCCACGAGACAACCTTATTTATTCAACTATGCTTTTTAGTTCGTTTCAAAAACGTAATATATTTAAATTTTTTTTTACTTCAATTATTTTCTGAAATAAAAGGTTTTGCTGTCCAATAATATTTAAGATTAACAGTACAAGCTCTTCTCTAAACTGTTTTTTAATGCATATTTGTAAACTGATTTACTTACCTATCTGGCGTTTACAACGGTGGATCAGTTTTGGCCTCGTCTAAGAAATTGCGCCAGCTATTTCTGTTCTGCGCCTGCTGGTGCCAGTTGGAAACACCAAGTTCGTCAAGTTGTCCAGCACTTGATCCTTCTAACGAAGCGTTTCTACGAAGAGGCAATGGTTAGTAAAAGACAACAATTGACACCTTCCTAAGACATACTCACGTAAAATTCGCCAGTTGAATTCAAAAAAGTATATTTGAACTGGCAGATGGAAATCGTTGCTTTCTACCGCCTAGTGAAATCGTGAGTTCAGGAACAGAAAATTGCTTGATTTTGGTGCTCATATTTATATTTTAAATGTACAGTTCGTAAAAGGATTGAATTTTTGAAATTTTCTTTACATTTGAAGAAAGCTTATCTTATTCGCAAAGTTACATGATCTTTGTTTTGTGTTTAATAGAAATACTATTATGGGCGTTATTTCTTGGAAACAATTATATTAGACTAAGCTTATATTAAATATATAAACACATAAAGAAAAACAAAAACTTATAAATTTTGGCAGAGCTAAGCAACAGAGTTTCATATCAATTAAAGTATTTAATAAGAAATTCAAGTATTAAGAAAATGTAGCTTATTAATTAATTTTTAAAGTTAAGTTAGTTTTTTAGAAATAAGTTAATTAATAATGAATTGCAATTTTTCAAAACCTTTTACTTTTAACATCATTTAGCACTTAAATAAGGAAGTCGTTTTATTAAAAAGTATAAAACTTTATATTATGTATATTAATTTTAAATGATTTTTTTTTTACTTTTATACTTTTAAGAAAATATATGTATATATAAATAAAAGCAAGATATTTATGTAATTTAAATAATTTTTATATTTTTCCAGCCAATAATTAAACTTTTTAGCTCACGCCAGCGTTCTATTTTCCTGCACCATAAATGCAATTCCATTTAGTGTACTGCTCCAAGTCACTAGTCGAAACACTTGGGCGCACATTTTGCAAGGCTGCGATAAAGTCTTGCATGCAAACAGGACGAACCTAACGAAGAGAAAAAAAAAAATAACTTAATAAAATTCACGCTATTTTAATCAATAAAATAAATGTTTACTTTGTCTACATTAAAGAAAGGAATCTCATCGGTGGGTATAGAGCGTATAGGTTCCATTGAAGCTTCACGACATAAGCTCTCCATATCGGCACCAGAATAACCTTTAGTTAAATGACCAACTTCTTGAATTTCTTGGGAACTTAAGGAGTTACATACGGTCTGCAACAGATTTGTTAGAATTTGCACGCGTGCTTCTAGCTCGGGCAGCGGTATATAGAGACGCCGCACCAAGCGACGCCGTGCAGCTTCATCCAGTTCCTGCGGCCGATTTGTGGCACCCACAATCAATATCCGATCATCATTAGATGTTGCAGCACCATCCAGCTGCACCAAAAATTCGGTCTAAGAAAAAAGAATATAACATTTCCTAGATTATTTGATTGGATTCATTATATAAGAAAAATATAAATTGCGATGTGACCGATAATTTTATGATAGTGTTAGAATATTTTTCAGTTGGTGCGTTTCGCTATAAATGTTTATTCAGAAATTTGAAAATTATGCTGTAATATGCTTGAGTTGCGCTACAATGTGCAACAGACACTTCCTTTATTGACAAATTTTAAAAGTGTAAATTTTTTAAATTTTCGAATTTTTTGCAATATATTGAGCCATGTCTATTTAGACTCAAAAATGTTGTGAAGTGCGGTAACTTTGTAAAGTTTGCTCAAAATATGCTCTAACATCATTACAAGCTCATTTTCTTTGCAAATAAATATTTTTTAAATCCCTCTACGGCATGGCATATTGCTGCAAGAGTCGAGCACATTACAGCACAAATCCCATATTTGAAAAAAACTTGAATGGCGAATGTAACTTCACATTTAAAAAAGCACCAACTCATCAAAATGATATCATAAGCAGAGTTTTGTTTTTCTCATGTGGCAAATAATAGCACAAATAGAGCAAATCCGCCTGTTAATTAAATTTGCCAGCCTGTCCAAAGCCAGGATAAAGGATGATGCTCTCAGACAACGGGTTCGCTTTGTCCGGAATAAATAGAGGGACTTCACAGATTTTGGAGTTGGTCGTACAATCTGGAAAGCAGGTGAGACAGGTTGACAAAGGTATCCTTATGCCTACAAAGCAGTAGCAATGATGCGAGAAAAATTTTGTTAGCACGAGAATGGGGTTTACATCATTTACAACATGTCGATTTGTTGTATAAATTGTTGATTTGAAAATGGGTGAAGCATATTTACTGCAAAAACCGTGGGATTGGTTGAGTGGAGTGTATGGTGAGATACTGGTGAGCTAGCTTAGTATGAATATGGTGGAAATAGTGGCAAATAATATGTCGTCAGTGTCAATAGAGTTGAAGTGTTGTCCTTGTAAAACCCTTTTTCTCAGGATACAATCTAGTCCTTCGGGGAGTAAATTGCTGACTGTGGTAGCTCAACGTCGCGATCAGACCTATATTGCTCGCGTGAAGTTGCGCAGTTCTACAACCGGGTGACATTGTCCATATATTGTCAGAGACTTAAGATGGGTTTCGATTTCTACCAATAAATGAATCTAGATTGTAATCAACTAATTCAATCCAAAAATTGATACTGTTGTGTTCCAATGCTGATTACTATCCATACACTATTTTTATTAAATTAAATATACGAAGTTGTGTGTATCCGGTATTGAAACTACTATAAAAGGGCGTTGATTGCATCTGTTGTCACGGAAGTGACGCCCATGAGATGGTTGTATGGAGGTTAGTATATGACATTGTTTTGACATTAACGTTCAGAAGATATATTTATGTATGGGGCATGTAGTATTAAGCCTATACAGCAGGTGGCTACGGTTAAACAATATGGATTTAAGAATACATAAGGTGCATGACATCAAAAACCTTTTAAATAATAAATAAAAAATTTGCATTATAAAGAAAAGAGTTGGCAAATATTACAGCTAAGCAACCTTTAAGCGTCTGGAGCTTTCATGTTCCGACTCCGAACGTTGTGATAGCAAGGAATCTATTTCATCAATAAACACCACTGATGGTTGATGCACTGCAGCCACTGCAAACAGCGCTCGCACCATCTTTTCGCCATCTCCGATCCACTTGGATGTGAGCGAAGCAGCACTAATGCTAAAAAATGTTGACTGTGACTTGGAGGCTATGCATTTGCCGATAAGCGTTTTGCCAGTACCAGGTGGACCGAACAGTAAAATGCCACGTGGTGGTCGCCGCAAGCCCGTAAAGATGTCGGGACGCAGCAGAGGATAGACAACGGCTTCTTTGATGATTGATTTGGCATAGTCCAAACCGGCTATATCACTCCAATCTGTGGTTAAATTGTAAACATTAAAAAATTTATTTGAAATTTTTAGATTTTTAAAGCACCAACCTACGGACTGGTACTTGTGCATTATTTCATTTGTTATTAATTCGATCATTTTTGGATCAATATTGATGAGCCGTTCATCTATGGGCTCAGCAGGATCTGGTGGTGTGCTTGTAGGTGTACCTGGCAAGCTGCTTTGTGCTGTTCTAACAGCAACAGGACCGCCAGATGTTGTGCTAATAACACCGGAGGGGCTAAAATTTAAAAAAAAAACGCATCTAGCTTGGATCAGAAAATTTTTAACTTTAACTACCTGTCGGCGCGTACGGGTGGTACAAAATTTGAACGCACATTACGCCGTGCTCCGAGCGATTTCTTCGATGAGCCATAATTAAATAAAGGCGTTGAAGCCGAATTGTTGCTACGTGCGCCAGGCTCGCCATATTTCTGTGCATAATAAACAATATTAAAAAGTTCCATTTCTTGGGCAATATTGGATTTTTCTACGCACCTTGATATTTTGCAACATTAGCTCTTCACGCGCTGTTCGAAAATCGCTGGCGAAGAGTTCGGTGTCATCATTTGTGCTCCGGCTTTGTTGATCAATCCATTGTTGCTGCTGCGGTTGTTTCTTGGGTTGCGGTGGCGGCGAAAGGCGTTGCAAGTAAGCGGAAAGCGTATTTCTGTTAACGGCTGGAGCTGCCTTTGGCCTCAAATGCTGCTGTGGCAGTTGTGCGTCAATCCTCGACGTAACATTTTTTTCATCATTCTTTTTTTGTATATGCTGCAGATTGGCGGCAGTGATTTCTTTGTGGCGACAACTCTCAAATAAGCCATGACAAGCACCTTCCAGCAACTCTTCAATACCATTTAATTCATCAAAGTCAACTAAAATCGCTGTGGATTTCTTTGATTTTGTAGAAATATCACCAAGTAGTTCATCCACTTTGCTTGCACGTTGTTGAAGGAAGTCAGACTTCTGCTGGTAACTCTGCTTCTTCTGGTGCTCATTTAGGATCGCTTTTTGTAAAGCACCGGATGAATTTCTGAAATTTTTGGAGTAAGTTAAAATGTGATTTTTCATTGCTTTTAGTAATTTTCTTCACCTGGTCAAGTGCTGCAACATTACGCTCTGCTGACGCCAGGCTGTTTCCTTGGCATTGCAATCCGTAGCGGCAGAGCGTAGTATTTTTTCATTTATGGCGTAGTTTTGTAGAATGTCCTCTTCACTCATTATATCTCAATTTCAGTGATAATGAATGGTGATTATTTTTCTGCTGATTTAAAATTTAATTCAAATACTTGTGTTTTAGCGCGCAGCCAGAATGAAAACATAGCATTCTATGTTTTTAACAATTCAACAAACAGCTGACGGCATAGTGACAGCAATTCACAGAGAAGTCTTCCTTACCACTGTTGCACAGAATTTTTAATTTTTGGTCAAATTATCGATATATTTTTTTAAGCGATAATTTTTCAGTCGAAAATTGCACACTTGATTACTTGTTCGGGGTTGGCGACAAGTTTTATAAAAACATTTTTATTGTACACGATTCAATATAATATAATACTCAATATCTCTTTACGTACACTTCATATTATTTAGTTAAAGAGATAAAGTTTTATAGGAATTAAATGCAACTTTTTAGAAAGTATTGAAAGAGTTTGTACTGAGAGATGTCACATGCTCTTTCTGAATTTTAAACTATTGCAATTGTATCTTGATTCTATTGCAAACTGGTGTTTTCTTAATGACCTTCCACTGAATATTTTCAAATTTCAGGTCCTTTTATTTGCTATATTGTCCTCTTCTATAATCTAGGATTATACCATAAATTCGACTACTCTAGGTAGAAGCACTTTGAAAAAGGATTAAAGAGTTCTCATTGATCATAGATAGAACTTTAGGGATCATGTTGATTTTATTGTAGGCAAAGCGAATTCGATTCCGATCGTAAGGAATTAAATGGAATGTTCAGAAATATTTGAAGAATTCAACATGAGAAAATTGTCTTCGGTACCCTTTTTGATGCCGGAGCATTTTTGCATCAGTTTTTATTGAAGTGCGACCAAGATTGAATTCGGAAAACCAGCCAAACATGCTGACTCGAGATGATGCTTCATCACAAAAAGTCGAGGCTAGTTTATCGGCACACTGCTAATGGATTCATCCACATCGAAAGTCGTAGAAAATCATTGCACGGAAATGTTCACGATTTAATTCCATTTTTTTTACCAATATGAATGTTCCCAGTATCTGTAAATAACAGTCGTATGACAACACGTTCTGAGTACGTTCACCATTAAAATTGTTAAACTTTACGATGACAATGTCAAATTTGATATATTCACATTAGTGTTGTCACATCACGAGAATTAAAAGTCAACCTTCGTTATCAAAAACTTTCAACAAACTGCCTCCATGCAAGTCATGAAGGTATCGAAACGGCTTCGCCTCAATCAATAGAGAAAAAATTATATAGTTTTATAGAATTCGTTTTGATTATTAACAGGAAATATGCATAGTCTGCAATCAATTTTTTGCTAAAATTTTTTTAAACCGTTTATCTAACATTATAGTTTCTCGAATTACGAGATTGATTTCATTTTTGTCCGTATAAGTAAATGCTGCTATGGGCAAAAAATACCGGAATCCCCAAAAAATTTATTTGGCACTAGCCAACTTCGAAATAAAAACATTTGCCCCTATCGGAATTCCGATATTTTTTGCCTATAGTATTTTGAGTTGAATTGGAAGAGATATGAATCACCTTACTAAAAACATATGTGATGAATCTGTCTTATAATTTTCGCTCAAGATGAGAATATTCTAGTCGAATAAAAGTAGATACTATTTTTTTTAACTACGCTCTAACTGGTTATTGAAAAATATGGACTTAAAAGATTATGTTCTTGATGTTGGGTCATGAATATCTCGTGATATTCACAAGGGGAGGAAAAAACCTTTTCTGTATCTTTTTGCGCAAACCCAAGAAACTTATGAGTGATACCGTTAATGAGCAATTGTTAATCGCAGCGGAAATGAACCTCAGATCATTTGGGAAAAGGAGTTCTGCAAAATTACTTAAAGAGTTGCCCATGACTTTCCCAAGAAGAGTCACTGCATTACAGTCAATATATGAAAATTTTGTCATCAGACCCAGCACTTGCGATGAAAGTTGATATCGTCCGACCCGTTTATATGCAGTTTGCGGAAAGCGACTATGACAAAGAGGAGAGCATTAAGTAATGAAGTTTTTGGTTTATTATCCGAACCGGAGTGTGACGAAGATATTGACTTCCACTAACTTTTTTGTTATCTTCGTATAATTTTTTTTGTATAAATATGTATTTAAAATTGGTTTTTAGAAATATATGTTAGTCATCTGAACATACAGCCTATAGTGGGGTAGGCGATAAAGTGGGCGGATCACGACCATTTTTCCTGTCCAATACAATGTCGATCTCTGCATTATTACTGATAAATTGCATTGTCATATCTACTTTTGTTTGGTTATGACTTTTGGCATCCTAAACATGATAAATGTCACACTATGCGCTGCACAGTAGACTGAGCCCGTATACAGAAGTTCAACAAAAATAGAAGAAATGCTTTTATGATAATGAAATTTGGTAAAATTGGTTAGTTTAAGCAACTTAAGAAAAATTTCAAGAATGGTTGAAAGCAGTTAGTGCCCAGAGGTACTTCCCTTGGACGTATATTAACTCGTTGACTGATAGTAACGAAATTCGATCAGAATGCTAAAAAAGATATTGTAATAGATGTGTACTAAAAATGGTAGAAATCGGTTAAGCCCTAGGGGGGAGGTACCCCTGGATCTATATTAATTTTATACATGAATTTGTATTTTGAATATTTATAAGCTCGTTCAGCGATCGGTAAATGTTTATGAATCATTTACCGATCGTTAAATGTGATAGAATCCGCAAATTTTTGGGGCGACAATTTGGATTATCTTATTACAACGATACCCATGTATCGATCCTTGTTGGATTTCGAGACAAAAACTTTTTGATTTTTTGACCACTACACGATCTACTGTGCGCCGTGAAGGAAAGTGTTGAAAACAACTCAAGTACCTCAATTCGTCACCGTGCTCAGGAACACACCACGTCCTCTAATTGGTTTTTGAAAAACATTAATGATAACGGTGATTTTTGCAAAAAAAAATCGTGTTTTCTGACGCAGCTTACTTTTACATTGGCGGCTACGTTTATAAGGAACATTGCCGCGTTTAGGGATCCGAAAACCCGCGATTGATACAGAAGATGCCCATGCATTTGCAATGAGTGAATGTTTGGTGCAGATTGTGGGTCGAAGGCGATATAGGGCCAAACTTTTTTGAAAATGACGACGGAAGAGCCGTTGCAGTCAATGAAATGCGCAACCGAGATATGATAAAAAATTTTCTGTAGTCGGAAATGGAGCATACATGACCTCTAGTTTCAACAGGATGGTGCTACGTGCTTAGCAATCGAATTATTGCGCACGAAGTTCAGTTTGCTGGTATCGTAATTTCGCGTTTTGAAAACACCAATTGGCCACCAATATCTTGGTATTTAACATCGTTAGACCCACCGTTCCTTTGGGGTTATATTGTACACTTACCATTCACAAACAATTTCAAACAATTGCAAACACCGAAGTCGCCATCGCCGAAATAGAGTCCGAATTGTTTGAAAAAGTGATCGAAAATTCGAAAAAAAATAAAGGTTTGTAGCTAAGTCGAGGCAGCCATATTCTAGATATAGATACACAATACATAGAATTATGTACCTAGATACATAAACGCGAATACCTAGATACATAATCTATATATGTCTATATTATAATCCAATAAAAATTCAAGAGACATCTAAACAATTCTTTGTTTTATTCAAAAAACAAATCACATACCTCTTGTTGATACACTCGTTATTAATAAGTCTTAAAGCAATGAAAGGTCACAGTAAAAACATTAGATATTAGATAAGAAGCGACAAGTCGCAAGCTGCTGCAGCTGTAAGTCGCCAGAAATGAATTTATTTTTTTATTAATATGTCTGGCCCTGTATTTTTCATCTGTTTTCAATTGGTTTCAATTGTTTCCCCATTTAATTTAAGTAATTAAAAAAGTCTGGAACCAGTGTGACGCAAATTGTTTGCTTGTCACATTTAATGTCGCCTAGTTATTGTCACACGAAGCATCTCGTCACAACATCTCGTAGACACCAAAAATAATCTTTTCAAGAGATCAACAGAATTTCAAGCATTATTCATCTCAGTGTTTTGCTTGAATCATCATCCCAAGATATTCATCTTTCAAGCGGTCTACTTAATAAAATCTTATCAGGAAAACCTTTGTGGACTCACGTTAACTAAATATAAACAATACCGCCTACGAGTTGTCCCAAGTATTAGCGACACGTACTAGAGACTAGTCGAATTTATCTTGCAACTATGTAAATAGATCGCGAACGAGTTATTTTTTAAGTTACAATTAAAAAAGACAATAAAAAGGTGTTGAAATTGAGTAGCCAACAACAGAAGAGCAACTTAAGCACCCAGAATCGGACGCAAGTGAAGCGAGTGTCCTAAATTAAGTGAATAGCTAAAGAGATAAATAAAGTGGTTACTAAACCGGTTAGTGGTTATTGTAGTGAACTAAACCAAAAAACAAGGAGAAAATAACAGAAACATGTGCTTGCCAGAGAAAGTTGAGGCTGCGACCATTCAAAAAATCGCCACAATAGTTGGTAATTTTAAGAATTTTTTACAAACTTCCATCAAACAAAATTATTCCCGTTCAGTTTTCTTTTTCTTTCCTCTTTCATGTCCAACTCTAACCAACATCATGGTCTTCTTGGTTGTCCATCTATAGGAAATCTACTATGTCTGAATTTTGGTCTGATGTTCGGTATTACACCGGCGCACATGGAGCTCTACCAGACTGCTGAGACGCCGCTGAATCGGCCTATAGGACACAACGATGCCGCCTGGATATCTGGGTATTCGTTTCTTTGTGCTGCAATTGGTTCGCTGCTTTGTGGGCTGATATCCGCCAAAATTGGTCCAAAGTCGGTATTGCTCTTAAGTGGTCTGCTGCAAATCGTAAGTGGTCTGCTTCAATGAAAACATACCCACAATCAAACTTTTTTGTTTTTTCCAGTCCAGCTGGTTCGTCATTCACTTCGCCTTCGACATTGTGCACATTCATGCTTCACGCGCCGCGGCTGGCATCGCTGCAGGTGCTGCATTTGCAGTCCTACCCATTTTCATTACCGAAATCGCAGAGGAACCTAACCGTGCTGCCCTCATTGAATCCATAGATATCTGGCGTACATTTGGCATTCTGGTGGGCTTTGCTCTGGGCTCTTATTTGGACTATAATTATGTCAACATTGTTGGTATCTGCGTCTCGTTTGCTTTTACCATGACGTTCCCGTTCATTCAGGAGAGTCCCTTATACTATAAACGCAAGGGAAATATACCTGCTTTGGAGAAGTCTCTGCGTTGGTTTCGAGGTATTCGTGATATTGATGATCGTGACAAGCCCGAATTTGTGCGTGAATTGAACGACTTCAAAGGTACCATAGTTACTGGAATGAAGAATGGCGTCTGTCAGTGGCAAGAGCCTATTTCAGAATCACCGATGCCTCGAAAATACTTGTTACATTTGCTGGTTACTTGCTTAGTCCTAGTGCTGGGAGCTCAATTTTCTGGTATCTTTGTTATATTGAACTATGCCGAAGAGGTATTCGCTGAATTCCAATTGGAGTGGTCTGTGGAACAGGCTGTTTTGACTCTGGCTGCCATGCAATATATTGGAGCAGTTGTATCATCTTGGATTGGCGAGAAAATTAATAGAAAGGTGAGTTCAAACAAGCATAACATTAGTGATCGATGAGAGGATGTCTGAAAATTATAACCACTTCACATTTGAACATTTGTTAAATTAACGAAAAAACCTGACAATTTTATAGAAGCAAATTGTTGCCAGAGTTTTTGCGACAAGCTTAAAGAAAGGACAACTTTTGTAACAAAGATCGCAGGTCTTTCTAAAGGACAATCATGCAATCATTACAATTTCTAAGATTTTCAATTTCATAAATTTTCTCAAACTGGGCCGAACAGAGTATACCCTCTATTAAAAAGTTGCAGGCCCAAGGGTCTTATCTTAACCTGCTTTAAAGTACAAACAAAAAATATGAAAGTATAAAATTATTCGTTTTCCAACGAAATTGTGGTCTAATGGGGAGTTTTAACTTTGACAAAGCCGAATATAATACATGCTTTACTAGTTTTTAAATTTTGTTGAAAGTCTTAATTTTTAAAGTTGTTATTTTTTCGCAAAATATCAAAACAATGGTTCGATTTGCGACAAATGAGTTTTCAGAGTATTTTAAGAATTTGACAAAAAAAAGTGTCGTATTTAAATTGAAATCTTCTTTCAGATCCTACTCTGTATCACTGCCTTTATCTGTGGACTTTCACTGTGCTCTTTGGCGGTTTTCATATCTTATGGCAGCAACTTGGAGTTGAATCCTCTCTATGTGCCCTGGCTACCACTCGGTTTGCTCTCTCTCCATATGTTAGTGGCTAACATTGGACTCTTTCCATTGGCTTCCATAATAATATCCGAATTATTGCCCTTAGAGGTTTGTGTCACGAATGTGATTTTTAACTAATTAAATTGTTAATTTGATCATATTTTAATAGCTAAGAACGGCTCTGACAAGCGCTACAACTGCGCTCTCCTGGCTGCTGGCATTCTTATTGATAAAGGTAGAGAAAGAAGTTGTCATGTGATTTTGAAAACTGATTTAACTAATTTTTATTTCTTTTTATTTCAGTTTTTCTATCCTCTAACAGCCGTTATTGGCTTAGTTGGCTGCTATTATCTGTTTGCTGGGTTCTCCATCTTTGTTGCTGTATTTGCCTTAATATTCATGCCCGAAACCCGCGGAAGGAGTTTGGATGATATTCAGCTTGCAATGGGCTATGTGGCCAATGGCAGTGTAGCCAAAGCGACGGAAGTGAAGAATGGTCACATAAATAATAGCTACATTTAAAATATATAAATGTAGAAAACTAAATTATATTAGATTAAGAAAACAAACAGAATATAGTTGTAAGAATAAAAGTAAAATGTGCATAATTCGATCATAAACGATAGGTGCTTGAATTTATATTAAAAGTAAATAAAATTATAAAATAAGATAAAGGGTAAAAAATAATTTTTCTGAAAAATGAACATAGATGGTCCTTTTTTATGAACTTTTAAATAGATATTTTATTTTATCCGATTTACTAAAATAAGAAACATAAGATACTCGGAACAGCCTAGGTCCGAATTTTTAAAGCATTCCGTCTTTTATAGAAATTGGATCGTATTTAATGTAAGAGATGTATTTTAGAACGAGAGCAGTTAACATAATCCTTCCAAACCTCAACATAATCAAATTTCTGGCCCCTGTGGTATATTAGGGATTGTGCTAAAAAAATTTGTTTCTATAGTGAATCGACCTTTGCTTAATCTTTTCAACATTTACAGTACAAGAGTATTTCCCACTTGTTTGAAAATCGCAAATAATCAACAGGTATTTTAAAATGGCGATGCCACGAATTTTGAGAACTGCCAACTCACTACAATACATTCTACGCTCTCCGAAGTTATGGAGAGTATAATAAACGTCTACCTAATGAATTATCTAGAGCGCAACGAGGTGCTTAGATACCATCAATATGGCTTTCGTAGAGCCCGCTCTATTGGTGACATTATAGCGTTTTTCACTGAGAAATGGAACCATTGTGTTCTCTTTTCCGGTGAAAGCAAGGTTGTTGCCTAGGATATTTCAAAGATGTGTCATAAAGCTCTCGTGTCACAACTAATTGCTAACTAATTGGATTGGTGGCAACTCTACGCGATGGATAAATTTTTTAAGGAAAGAAAATCAGATTGTGTTTAACGTAGACACCTGCCTTCATGTCTTAACTCAACGGTGCTCCATGCATGGGTCCGAAACACTGCGTCACCCTGCGAACCTTTTAGTATTCAAAGGTACCAAATAAGCTTTATGTTTTGCTGACATGTTGCCACCCTTGATTTGGGTGGAGGTCTATCTAACACCTCTTCCGTATTTTGGTGTACGGCAACCGGTTGAAAATCGCATTTCTACAACGAGCTCGATTGCTCTACCCGTGATATGGGTAATAATCCACAATCACCACGATTCTACTCAAAGGGCCATCCCAATCAGACTTTAGTCAGGGGCCGCCGACTGTCCGTTGTAACAATTTGTAAGTTAGTTTGTAAGTAAGTTTGTAAGTCTTTGGTCTTCTCACATGATCCATAGACTATCCTATAGATGAATGGCTACAGGAATCATTCACTTGTTACGGAGCCTAGTAAACGCCTAACATGCGAACTTGTTCACTTAGCAATTTGACCACTAGATGCAAGCGCATTACTCGTGTCGAAATCTTCATTTGCAACAATTATACCAATGGCTCTCGAATCACGAATGTCTTCATAAAGAGGACATTCGTATAAAACATGTGACCTATCTTCAAAGACTGCTCCGCAATCACATTAGTCGTGCAGAGATTTATTTTATGCAAAAATGCATAAAAAGAATTCTGGCCAGTTAAAGGAAGCCCAGACTTAGAGAGAACATAAAGTCCGGACGACCCTCAAGGAACGACAAGTCAAGTATAAACCGGTAGGTTGTCACCATACCATTCTAGCTTTGACTCCATATAGATTTAATGTGCTATTTTAGCATAGCCTTCTACTCTGTGGTACTCATGTCCCTAACTAACACATCCGAAGTCCAATCAGTCGCTAATGGGCGTAGAGTTCTCCGAAATCGGTATGTAGTGTTGGCTTGCATTACCACCAAGATTTAGTGGATGCGCCGCGGAAGGGACTGTACGGCAAACCGGCATACACCCAATTAACATTACTCTCTGGTAAGAGAGTACACAACCGGTCACACATTCAAAAAATAACCCATCATACATAAGACGCACAGCCCGCCTACTGAGTCCCCAGTCACTCCTAAATAATCTGCGTGCTCGCTCAAACACTTGCTCCCAAACATTTTGGAACCTAGTCTTATTTACGGAGCCCTTGATGTATAGCCAGGCATCCTAAACGCTCTTGCTATTGCGGAAACCGAATTGCTTATCGCAAATTTGTAGGTTCTCACACTCCTGGATCCGTTCCACCATAACCCATTCCGACGCTTTGCCAAGCAAAGAAAGATGACTGATGCCCCGGTAGGACCGAAGATTGCTCTTCAGCCTATCAGGAGACTTCAAGAACCCTGGGTCGTTATGGGGCTCCAGTTATGAAAGTTATGGAAACTGGTAAAGTTATACAAAAAAGTCCATTTTGGGTAGATTTTGGGTCAAACTAAAAAAGAATTTTGAATGGTATTAAAACCCTCTCAAAAGTAGCGTTCAAATGAGTGGTGGACTCGACAAAAAAATTTTTTTTTTCATAGGGAAAAATTTAATTTTTCATCTACCCTAATGAACATGGAATTTGAGAGTAAAGCTTTTTTATTTCTTATAAAAATGCTGTAGTAAAATAAGTGAAAACAATTAAAAAAAAAAACACTAATTTAAGGTTGAACTTATTGCACTGGGTGCAATAAATGTATTTGTCATAAATGGTTATCCTATTATAAAATTTTGATAAACTTGTACTCTTCATTTTTATTTTTTTTTTCTATTTTTATATTTTTTCATAATTATAAATATTTAAGAAATTTCACTAGCTGCATATGCACGTTGTTCCATTGTAACTCATTTTATAAATATGACAACAATAAACACACAAGGATTGCCACTGAATAGCTTATCTTATCTCTTAAATTAATTAAATATTTATATTAATTAGTTTAAAAGATTAAAATTTTTTATACTTTTGCCTATGAGAATGTGTATCACGTTGTGATCTTAACAATATTACGAGGTTTTACTTACAACTATAATGCTCTGTATTCTAATCCCATGTCGCAGAACTATATAAAAAACAATAACAATTCGCTTTATATTTAAAATGATAACAGCGGCCGAGATATTCAACTTGAATTCCGCATATTTTTTAACCCTTTGTCTACTGAAAGATGCACGATTTCCCTGCAATTTTTCGAGGAGAATTTTGCAATTCAAGTACCGGGCGAGAGTAGCTAAGAACAAAGATATACGCATTTAAAGTTCTGAAAAAGACATATATTGTGACTATAGGATGTACAGACGACCGGATCAAATTAATATTTGGGGTTCAGGTTAAACTCCTTTTTGGGTTTCACAAGAAAGAGGACCTTTTAAAATGTCCTGCTATTCGCTGTTGAAACGAAACAAATTGAGAATTTTTTTAAACGTCTGATAACATGTGATAAAAAATGGATCACATGCGATTATGTTGTTCGAAAACAACCTGTTTGAAAAAAGGAGAAGCTCCAAGAACGATATCAAATCCGGGATTGAAGAAAAGGAAGGTGATGCTGTGTGTTTGGTTGAACTACAAGGGTATGAGACACTATCGGCTGGCCAAACTATTGATTCGAACCTCTTCTGCCAGAAATTAATGCATTTGAAGCAAGAAATTAAAAAAAGAGGCCGGGATTTTATCATGACAACGCTACCAACATATTGTTGATTTGGTAAAAACAAAGAGACTTTGACTGGACAGTCCAGACATTGCACCATCAGATTTTTATTTGTTCTGATTTCTCCAACACTAACTTTCTATGAAAGAATTATCATCAAAAGAGGACTGCAAAAAGCACTTGCGTTAGTTTTTCAAAGATAAAATCCCGGAATTCTATAATAAAGGAATGTAGGAAACGGAAAAGAAGTGGTTCTAGTTGAAAATAGCAGATGGTAGTTGAAAGAAATGAGCAAAATTTGAATCAATAATATGTTTTATGGTTAAAAAGTACCGGCATAATATTGTCAGTATTATAGGCATTTTTTATTTCTCACGGGTGTCCAAGAAAGTTCTGTTTTTCTCAGATAACTTCTAAATTCAAAATAACGAACATACAGAAACACATTTTTTCCTTCTTTAACAGGAAACCATCACTTTACAATTTATATAATTTATAGTCTAGAATCCACCTTATACAAAGATCCGAATAGGAACAAGTATTTTGTACTTTCCCAACGTGCAAAAAAACGGATGCGGATAATCCGTTGTATAAACGGATGTATATAATCCCTTATGACTCCATGAGTGCGGAATTTGCTCATATATGTTTTGACGGACCTGTTTCGAACTCGTTACAAATCTATAAATCTCTAAAACAGTGTTACAACGTTAACGTAAAAGGCTGTTTTCAAGTTGTTATAAAATCTTTTATTTTATATTCAATGGATACGAAATACAATTCTGTCTTATGATCAAATTGTGTTGTGTGTGTTATTTAATGTTTATACACAATTGCTCGAGAACTAGACCTTTTAGTCTTATGCCGACTCCATAAGGCTAATGTACATGTTCTTAAGAAGCCTTACATGGCATTATTTACTCTCTAAGGGTTGCCATTGTCTGTAGAGAGAGATGAGTGAAGGCCTATGTAGCCATAGCTCCTATAAATTATATCTTTGGCTTGTAATTTATTTATCTACCAAATAAATTATAATAATAATAATAATGTCCGTAGAGAGGTGACGACCGATCAGAAAAATGAACATCAATTGAAAAAATTTATCTGTATCTGGTGGCGGATTCGGACCTCGTCACTCAAAAAAATATTTTCAATTTAGCATAAGCCTTATTGTTCTTGTTCCGTTTTAAATGCGTATTATTAAAAAAAAAAACGAGACCGTCACGAATTCGCATTATTAAAAAAAGTGCCCGTATTGAATCGAAAAAAAAAATCCGAAACGGATTCGTGTATGAAGTCCGTTCCGAGTTCGAGACGAACTCGAAAAAGGGGAAAAAGATATTCGCATTTTTGAGAGTAATTTCATACGAAAACGGATTAGATTCGGATACGAAACGCAAACCGTTTCGAATAAAATATATGAAGAAGTAAGTCTATCTCGAATTTGAAACTGATCCGTATGGCACACTGGGTTCTTTTAATTTATAAAAAAAAAATGGCCACCTTACTAAGCCAACACTTTGATTTTTGAAATAAATTTTATTGAAAGGCCCTTTGTCCTAGCTTCATATTATGATTATGATCAATTGTATTTTTTTTACCCTTTGAAGCAAAGAATTCTGGTTTTACACCTATTTATACAATTCCTGGTTCGAAATGGGGTGATAGATTAGAGGGAAAGAAGAGGCGATCAATTGAAAGATGTGTAGGATGTTCTAGGCGTAGCGGAAAGCCATAGAAACATTAGAATTTAAATCTGAGGCAAGTGTTATGAATTTACCTCAGTCAATTTCAGTTACTAAGCAATCCTCTCCACAAACTCTTTCGACCAACAACTACAACTTTTGAGTCCTAAGTATTGATGAATTTTTTATTTCAGTTGATTAGAAATGATATAGATTTAAGCTTACGATCATTGCCTGGCCAGGACTCGAACCCGGAACCTCAGGAGTGGCAGTCGAGTTAGCAGCTACTATTCGACTACCTAGGCCGCAAGGACTGTCTATTCCTCAAACAAAGTGAATCTAAATTTTTATTTGTAGAGAAGATGAAAAGAGATATATAATGACGATATAGTTCATTTTGAAGTTAATCGGTAAAAGGCACTCATATCGCTCATACAATTGCACCACACACACACCCCCCCCACACACGTACTCTCGTGCGACAGAAAATACACAGCTTCTGATAGATATCCATTGGCCATTTTGGCTAATTTCAAATTTTGTGCAGGTGAACAAATCAAACCTTGTTGTAAATAGGACAACGGACATCTTACCTACAACACAGGTAAGACAGGAAATTCCTAAGCAATATAATGGCATAATACATAGTATTCATACGTAGATATACAGAAAGAAAGATTTATAAATAATCAATCCTAATAGTATGCAACATATTGGGCTAAAAATATTACATTGCAAACTTGCATTGTAATTCTCATGATCTTTGTCAGAAAATTAAAAACTTTGTTAAGCCATTGCAGAGAAATATACTTACCTCTCTTTCTTCAATCCCGATAAGGCGTAGGAGAACCGAACTTATTTGGTTAATTTCAAAGACAGTTACATTTGCATTTTATGGAGCCACTTTGATTTGAGCTTTCTATTTATGTTATACACATAATTTTTTCTTTAAATCAATAGCAAAATGCTTTGTTTCCATAAAAAGAATGCTATTAAAAATGTAGTATCAAAAATAGTTTACATAAATCGGGTTTCCTCGTACAAATCCTCATTCTAAGACAAAATATTACTATAATGTTTAGAAAGCATCTTATAGGGGCCAGTTTTTCAGTTCTGGTTCTACTCTATTATTTTAAACCAAAAACAAAAAATCAGGTCAAAATGATATTTTCCATTTTAAATGTCTTGAGCACAAGGAAGTTTTTGATATTAAGAGTGTAAAATCAATTAATTCGGTCATTGATTTAAAAGTATTCAGTACCGGATATGTGCTATTCAGGGTATATGATCTGTGCTGTAATTTATAAGAGAGCCATTGATGTGAACGATCTTTTTATAATATTAACCACGTGGTTAATTTGGTGGTGGTGTTTTATATCTGGTGCAGAATATATTCTAGAGTCTACTGACGTATTAAGGACCATTGATGAAGCGTTAACCTAGAGGCCAAAAATATAAACATGGGAGATGTTTCAAAGTTATACAAGTTAATTTGAAGTTATCGAAGGCTGGATGACCACTTTGGGATGATGTCACTTCAGCAACATAGAAAACTCTTTAAAATGTGAGCCCGTTCGGAGGTAGTCATAAAAATACTTTAAAATAGTTTTAAAACGTTTAATAGTTCGAAATCTTTTTAGGTGACAACGTAACGTTTTACCGCGCAGGTTTCCAAAAAAGTTAAAAATAATGCTTTTTTTGAAAAATGCATCGAACTTGAATGAAATTGTTTCTCAATGAATATAGTTGTTATGATAAAATAAATAACACGATAATAAAATTTAATTTTTTGTTAAAAAATTTGGTACTTTAAAAAATTAAAGACGTCATCGGAACGCAGCTCTCATAACAAAAATAGGCAAAAAATTTATGACGTCATGAGGCCGCGGAGAGAGCCGCTACAAGATCGAAGTGCATCAATCAAGCAAACGCGTTGCATAGAATTATTACTCGATGAGTATATGCGGCACGGTAATAACTTGGCCTTACGACAACTTGGCCTTACGACAAAAATTAAAAAAAATATAACGTCATCAGGTCGCATAGGTAGTAGGTTATGCAAGAAGAATGCAATATTGTTGTATTCAATTATTACTTACTAGAAATGCTACGAAAAATGTTATTTTACGACAACAAAAAATGGTTCTTTGACCTTGTAGGAAAATTAAAAAAAAATGTATTTAGACCCACGACACGACGGAGGCAATCGCTTAAAGCAGTAAAAATGCAACAGCAATGAAAAAACGTTGCATAGTATTATAACTTCATGACTATTGGCGCTAAGACAAATTTTATGGAACGGCAGAAAAACTGAGGAAAATATGATTAAATTACAAAAAAAAAAAAAAAAAATTAATGGTGGGGTGTGGCCTACAAGAGAACTCCTTAAAGTAATCTAAATGCAATAAAAAAGTCACAATACAAACAAAATTAAAAAAATCAAATTAAAAAAATTAAATTAAAAAAAATAAATTTAAATAAAAATAAAGACAAGTATTAAGACAAAGCTTTGCACAAGGTTTAGAAAAAGGATGAGGCCAGGGGTTTGGACAAAGGTTGGGAACAGGAATAAGCCTTATTATGTCAAAGACTTGAACAAAAATAAGAGCATGGAATTGAACAAGAATTATGACGAGAATATAGACAAGGATTGGGAAAAGGACTGTGACAAGGATTGGAACAAGGATAAGAGCAAAGATTAAGACACACCTAAAACAATATTTAGAACAAAGTTGAGAAGAATATAAGAACAATAAATGGGACAAGGAGTAAAACAAGGATTTGGACAAATTAAGGACAAGATTTAGGACAAAGATTGGAAAAAAGTGGGGCAAGATTAAGAAGGGATTTGAACAAGAATAAGGTGAGGACATGGATTAAATCAAGTGTTTGGACAAGAGGAAGGACCATAATTAGGACAAATATAAGAATAAGAATAACGACTTTTGAGAACACAGGAAAGGATACAGACAAGAATAAGAACAACGGTAAAGAAACACTGTCTCGTCAAATTCTACGGGTTTGTACATGATACAGCCAACTTACTTTTAATGAAAAAAATGTCTGCTTAAATTTTGTTATTTATAAATATGTTGCAGCTGTTTTGTAGTTAAGATAGGAACACTTTCGATTTGAAGTGGAAAGAGTGTGTATAATGGTTTGTGGATTTGATAACTTTCTTACTTATTTGTAACAATTTTAGGAATATGTGATGTTTCACACAGAAAAGTTTCACATTATCTTCCCACACCAAATTTTTCTGGGGACCTCAAAATAGACTCTTGTGTCGGTTATTGGATTAAGGGTAATAAAACCTTATGTATTTTGTTGCATGCTAGAACTGCAAAATAATATAAGCTAAATAATTTTTAAAATGTTTTGGTGATGGAGATGTCTTTTTGGTAAAAAGAAAAATATGTTTTTTTGGGAAATGTAAATAAAAACGAACTTTGATTCCGGAAAGAAAAGGTCCCTTTTCCTGTGACACATCACATACACATATTGATTTTCAAATATTGAAAAGTTTTTGAAACTATTCTCTTCCTGAAATAATTGTCATAGCCTGAACACAATGACTGCAACTAACGACAAACGCCAATTGTCAAAATGTAGAATACATGTTTTCATATGTACACGAATTTTAAGATGTCAACACGATAAAAATAGGATGCGACGACAATTGTTGCTGTCGCAGACTTAGATCTATTTCTAATTTGACTTACGACAAAACGAAAGCATTACGGTTTGTTTATGTTGTTTTCATTTTGATTACAATAAGCTGTCCTTTCTGTGCGGAGTTTATATTCGTAAATTTTATTATTTTGTGATTTTTTTTGCTTGGAATAATTTAAACTTCGGTAAGTAAAGAAATTATTCAACAATTATTATTGTTGCTGTTGCGTTCATTAAATTCAGGTCGTCGAGAGCAATGCAACATTTCTCTTTGGCGACAAGTTCTTGAATTGTCGTCGGACGCAGGTTGCAGTCATTGTGTTCAGGCTATAACATATTTTATTTTACATACTATACATATATATTTTTTTTAAGTAATTATTTTGAAATTTTTGAACAAGTTTTTGGAATATTTTTAAATATTTTTAATTAGTTTGACAACATTTGTGCACAGATGAGAGTAAAATATTTTAAAATAGCTTTATGAAAGGTTAACAACACGCTCTTTTTATTAAACTCTCTCATTTATGAAAAATTTATAAGGAGGTTTTGTGAATCTCATTTAAAACATTTTTTGACATTTGATCTGTTCGCGTACTGATAATTTGTGATAATTAAATAAATCAGCTGTTTTCTAGCTTGCAAATTCTCGACAGTAAAAATTTTTCCAGCAGGAATTTGCAACTTCACCTCGTTCGTTCTCATCATACGTTACGACTTTGTCATACTACTTTTCATCAGACTTCAGTAAACGTACAGTTTTTACCTCAAAAAAGTCCATAACCTTTGATTACTCTACTTGCATGCTTTACAAAATGCGAATGATGAATGAAAACAAGCGTGAAGTCGTATGACTTGCCCTCACACACTCAGACTTATACTTCCAATTGAGAAAAAATCAAATTATTTTGATTTTCATATGACCTGGGTGTACGACTTGAGTTTCTTATACGACTTGCCCTCACACACTACGACTTGTCAAAGTCGGATGAAAAGTCGTAGCGTCTGAGGCTTCTATCAGGAATTGGCAAGCTAGAAAACAGCTGATTTCAGACGGTTGCAATTTGAACAATCAAACAAATTTAGTAAAATTGTTGTTCACAAGCCGGAAGATTGACTGCTGAAGTCGTCAAAATATGCAAGGTATCTTCAATTTTTGCAGAAAACGTTTGCCACTGGGTATTCATGACTTCTCTTATTTCTTTGTGTTGAACTGCTTCCAAAAAATTTAAAAATTGGATACTTCATGACCAATATCTTTTTGTTTTTCATTCCACTTGAAATGTAATCAGCTGTTATCGAGGCTTGCAAGTTTTTGCAAATTTTGCGTTCGCGTACTTTTTTGGATATTTTTCTATTTGAGAGAGAATTGTGCGTTACTCTTTTGCAAGTTGCTGCTGGATATTTTTCACTGGAGAAGTACGAGAACACACCATTGTCTTTGTTTTTTAAATTATTTTTAATATTTTTTCTGAGAAAAAAAAAATGTTTCCTTTATCAAGGATTTCAACCCTAGAAAGCTTCAACAGTTTTAAAACTTCACTCATTTATGAGGTCATTCAAAGAGGTTTTTATCGTTATTGAACGTGTATGAATAACGTTTTTCCATATTTTCCTGATATTTACCTGGCTTTCTGATATAGTCATAACTTTTTATGAATATAGCCGTAACCATTTAAATTGAAATGAAATTAATAAAAATTGTTCATTCATTTTTGATTTTTGCTTTATCGCTTGCTCAAAATTCGTTTATCCTCTGTTAAAAAAATCAATAAATATCGATGAATACTTGTCGTTTGAAGTTTTTATCAGCTATAATAATTCTAAATTTGTGATCTTTTTAAAACAGACTGAAAAATTGGAACTGCAGTTAGGCTCAGTTCAATTTTAAACTGCGTTTAACTAATCTTGAGCAAAACTAGACTCGAATCAACACTGAAAAACTGGCCTTCAGTGAACAAGTTCAACATATATTAAAATAACAATTTTTTTCTACTCTCCTGGAGAATTTCCCGAAATATGGAGAAATGATTATTGCACACAAGATCAACGTTGTTGATCGGTAATAATTAACACAAAATATTTTTGAGAAGTCTTCTCAATTTACGGAGAAGATATTCTCCAGTTTAGAGCCTGATGCGTGCATTGAGCTTCAAACAATTTTCGTTCGTTGACATGCTTACTTCACAAAAAAAACAAAAAAAAAAAAAACAGTATGACGATTACCTTCATCCCAAACCACCCACTATCAAAGAAACTTAATTTTAGTACAGCGAGGGTTAATTCAGATTTAATTTCATTTTATCAGTTAAACTGTTTTCATCACAGTCGCTTGCATAAAAACACACGCTAAGGAAATCAGTCTTTTTTTTTACAACTAACCGACATGTAGTATTTTTTTCTTTTTTAATGTACGCACTGATATTGTTTTTTAAAAAGATTCACTTATAAATGAAAAATTATTTTTTTTTTGCTTACTTTAAATGCATGTGCAAAGTGTTAATTATTTTTATCAATTGACATAAATTAAGTGAAAGTGCAAAATTTGAAATAAAGAAAACAGAGATAAACCCAAAAAGCAGGCCAGTGGATATAGGACACATAAAATGGCTTTCGATAAAAAAGTGATTTATCAATATTATGCAGGGCTATGTGGTTAGTTTACATATGTCCTCTAAAATTACGGAAATTTTTTATATCCTGTGAAAATGAAATAACAAAATAGATGATTTGAGAAATAGAGTAATATATTATGTAATATTATATAATATTTACATATTATGTTAGTAGACATTAATATAATGTGGTCAGTAAGAGGTTTATCTTATTTGAATCCATCTGTTGTGATAATGGCGCCTAAAACTTTAACTCAGAATTTAATAATATTGAATGTATAGTATGTAACATAAAAATTTTGAGTTTTCCAAAAAATTTAATATAAACATTTATAACCTCAAAGGAATGACTGTTCTCCTAAAAGTATTTTTATTTTAAGTGTTGGAATACTATTTTGGAATATTTTTTTTTCTAATCTCGTGCTATGGTATCTCTTGAACCACAAAAAAGTTTTTTGCATTTTTTGGTTCGAGAGATAGGTGGCTCATAAAAGATCCTTCAGACTTAAGCAAATGAAGTAAATTAAATATCATTCCACATATATACAGCAACCCAACATGGTTATCTACAATAAAATTTTCAGGAATAACTTATGATGTTTATGACTGTTAGCAACTTTTTTGAAATTTAGATGAATAGATTTTAAAGGAATTTTTAAGTAAATAAACGGATTGAAGTCGGTAGTTATACGAGTATATATGTTATCTTAAACAATTGAAGATAATCAAACGTGCTTATCTTTATTTTATTAAAAATTGTAAAAACCTGAAAGTAGTAAAACGCCCCTTTTATACACCATAACGCTCTAAATAAATATAATAAAAAAAATAAAAATCATAATGGAAAACACTGACAATTTCCCATTTTCGTTTAAGGGGGTTCATCCTCGAAACAGCGAAATTTAAGTCAAACCTTAAAATATTTTAATTTCCTCCATTTCGTATCGTAATAATTTTTTTATGTATTAAATTATACAACCGAAGTTTATTTTACCGTCTTATCATTGCCACCTTCCTCACTTTTTTGTATCCCCTACTGGAACAAATTAAAACAAAAAATTAGAGTGTCTTTCCCACAGAGTGAACTGTATAAATCTCGTGTACCCGTTATGTACGAGGGTTGCTACATATATTTCGGAAATTAATATAAAGAACGAATTTTTTTTCATTGCTTCCATAGCATTATTGTTTTTCGAAATATTCTTTTTTTTTGATTAATATATTTTTGCATGCGTTCCAACCATTTTTCCATCAACCATTTATTCCATCCCGTTTGTGACATCTCCAAAATATAGTTTTTGAACGCATCAACTGCTTCTTCTGGCGTCAAAAATCGTTGTTCACGAAGTTTGCCCTGTATGCGCGGTAACAAAAAAAAAAAAAAAAAAAAATCAAAATCAAATCAGGGGCCAAATCGCCGCATCCGTGACGTAACGGCTTTCGTATGAGATAAAATTAATCGTATGAGAATCTCATGAGATTAATATCGTATCTCATGAGATTCTCATACGATTAATTTTTTCTCATACGAAAGCTGTTACGTTCACGGATGCGGCGATTCGGCCCCAGGACTGTATGACGGATGACTCATTAATTTGATGTTTTGCGTGCTCAAAAACGCCTTTGTTTGACCTAATGTGTTGGATTGTCTTGGGATTGTCTTGATGAAGAATAATTCTTCGGTGCTTGTTTGTTTTCCTTATTTCACGGAACATTTCTGGCAAACAAATGGCTGTGTACCATTCTGAATTCAACGGCTCAAAAACACTTAATTTGATTTGACTCTTATTTTTGTAATTCAAGTCGTGGAATTTGATATCTGGTAAGTGCTAGAACGGAATCCTTGACTCCAATGACCTTTAGAGAAAAAAAGTTGGACTCTCGAAACAAAAACATTAATACATCATTCTTTCAGATCGGACCGTAAATGCCAAAGATATAAAGAAAACCCCTACGCTCGGTCAAAAAAAAAAGTTTCTTCTAAAAATGATTGAGATTAGATGGTGTGCTTTTATTCGATACGGTCTAGTATACATAAAAGAAAATTATGAATATACTACCGAGTATACTCGAATCAAAAATCGTTGCAACCGACGATGATGGGCCGAGAGCCCGAACAGCATCAAAAATCGTTGCAACTGACGCACAGTGGCTCAGAATAGTTTTTCTTTGTCCCAAAACTCTGTAATTTTTGAATCGACTTAGATTTTTTTTGTTATTTTTATTTTTAATGGGCGGATAACTTCTTGTTTGAATTTTACTTTAATTTTCATCAAAATATATTGAGTATTTATTGAGAAATTCAAGATCAAAGTAGAACTTTTGAATTTTTTTAAACCTTAAGTATGAAAATGTTTTTGCTTTTTTAAACTTCTGTTTTTATTGAAAAAAGTCACATGTGGATAAATAAATATTTACATTAATGGAAAATTAAAATAAAATTTTTTTATTTTTTTTTTATTTCATTTTGTGAACTGTTGCAGACATATTTCTCCATGGGTTGTTGGTTGTATATTTGCAGTTTCCTTAGCATAATCACCAATTTTCTAGCGTCCATTGGATCATTGCATGCAAGTACTTCGATGATTATTTTAAATCTTGAAATAAGGTTTGAGTCCATTTCTGTTTTTCTGGATCTAAAAAGAATCTTCGTGCTGCTTTGACATCATTTGTCTGACCCTTGATTTCTCTGATCTATAATCAATCCAAAGTTGCGATATTCATCTTGAACATGTTTCTTTTTTAAACTTCTGCATTCCTTGTTGGTGTCATTGCTTTTTTTTGATCCTGTATAAATCCGAAATCCAAGCCGTAACAGATTTTCAGTAAGTGTTACATAAATTGTATTCTTGCAGGCATTGGTGATAATTCAAATTCATATATAGTACATATGTAAGTATTATCTAATGATTTTGCCGGGACTTAGTTTAATTGACTTGATTTTGCTTGGCATATGATATAGTTGGATGAAGCCTTTGTGTCAGTCAACTTTTCCATCTATCATTCTTAGCATTATAGCCTAAACACAATGACTGCAACCTGCGTACGATGACAATTCAACAACTTGTCGTCAGAGAGAAATGTTGCAGTGCTCTCGACGACCTGAAATTAATGAACACAACAGCAACAATAATAATTGTTGAATAATTTCTTTACTTACCGAAGTTTAAATTATTCCAAGCAAAAAATCACAATATAATAAAATTTACGAATATAAACCCCGAACAGAAAGAACAGATCACTGCGATTAAAATGAAAACAACATAAATGCATGAAAACATGCATTCTATATTTTAAAAATTGGTCTTTGTCGTTGGTTGCAGTCATTGTGTTCATCAATTGGTAGCCTATCCAATTTTCTGGCCGTCAATTTCTAATTGTAATGGCTGCAGTGATGCAATTTGGGCTCTGATATCACTAACTTCTTTCTTAATGGTATCATACATTTTATTTTTGAATTAAAATTTGATTGGCTTGCAGTATTTTGTGGAAGATGGTGTTAATTTTTTTTTTTTTTTTTTTTTGAAAAAAAAGCCTACCCACTTTTTTATGTAGTAGTATATGAACCTGTACACTTTTTATTTGAGCGTGTTTTCTAAATGTTGAATAACACAGGCTAAAACATATAATAAAATGTCTAGGTAATGTTTCAAGTATCAGTATATGATCAATATCCTTTTTATCCGTACCCATTTTATAATAATGCAATAAAAAAAGCCAAAAGAAAACCTTGAAAATACTGTTAATTATATACAATGAAATATAAAAATACTTGCATACTTATAGGGCTGGGTGCGTCATTTGAATAATTTTTTGGTGAGTTTGATTTCATTCAAATGAAAAAAGTGTAAAGTGTTCGGGCGGTTTTAAAAGTATATATTTGATTGAAGAGGCCACTTTCAGTTTTATCTGGATGGTTTATTTTTCTTGATCCCTTTCGCCCTTTAGAAATTCTATTCCACTAAAATTAAAATTTGTTGAAAATATAGCAATTTAAAAAATATTTCTTGATGTAATGGTACATCTGTTACCTTATGCAATTATTTAAAGGTAATAATCTTACCAACTTAACAAAAAAAACAAAAATCACAATCCTTTATTGATAATAGCTTGCGAGCAATGACAATTATTTTCCGGTGAAAAAAATCACCTTTTTCTGAAATAAAAAAAAACAGTTGTTTAAAACAGCATGTCACGCCCACAATAACTAATATTTTGACCTAAGTTTTTGACTACCTTTTTTTTGATATTTTTTTAACTACCAAATGGCGTTAAAATTTTACAAATTGGTTACAAGATACAATTATACAAGGTAGGAGTTACAGTTTTTCCATCTTGCACCAACTGTCAAAAATAGTATAAATTAGAGAACGAAAAAAGTGAAAAAGAAAATAGAAAGTAAAATATACGGACAAAAGACATTTTATTGTCGCAACTAGTGAGAAAATAGTCAGCTGTCACTCCTACCTTGCATAATTGTATCATGGGTTACAACAAAAAATTGAGGTTTTGGCCAACGGATTAAATTCTTGAGTAACTGTGCGACATTTCTCTTTGGTCATTAATCGTGGAGAACACGTTCAGAATGAAGCGATGAATGAACCTCATATGATTTATCCCTTCATTCTATATCACGAAAAAGCACATCAACGATAAGCAAGACACGAAAAGCTATAGATTTTTAATGCAAGAAAGTATTGCTGATCGTTTCCTTTTCTCGTTCGTGCCTCGTTTCGTTACAGTGAATGATCGGGATAATTCAAATTGATGAGGTTTGTTGGAATGATAGTAGCATAATTTTAAAATTTCAGAGCATACTTTTTGGGCTGCACTATTATCCAAGTACAAGCTTGTTTCTTATGAAAAGGTTGTTACATTTGCTATTGCTCGCTTGTATCAACCTATGCCTGAAAATATGCTAAAAAAAATTTTTAGAGAACAGAGCCTTTTATTTCTGAAAACGCCCGAAACTATTTAAGTAGATTTAAAAAGCTTACTATTAAATTAAATTATTTAAGTTAAAAGTTAAAAAAAAAAACAATTTGACCAATTTTTCACATAGAATGTCAACTCTTATGGCTCCATTGAATAATATTGTTTCAATATGAAATGTAGCCTTAACATTTTTTAACAAATCAAGCACATTTATATTTTTTGGGATCTTAATTTATTTTTGATATGGATCCTATACTTGTTGTGGGGCGTTATTTTCTGGGGCCTATTCCATTGAGAAAAAACTTGAACATTATAATCCTGACTTAAATATTCAAACAACTCGTATTGAATATTTAGAAAATGGACATATGCATGTGCAATACAAAGGATAAATTTATCAAATTACTGTCACATAACAATATCACATAAAAAATCTTATCAGAAAAGTCTTTTAGTTACTTAAAACATTTTTTTTCTCTTTTTCACTTACAAAACCATAGCAAACATCATATCGATATCTTATGGTGCTTTTTGCGGTTGGCCCTCGGCAAGTTTTCTTGAACTACAAGCCGATGACAGTACACTGGATACCGGACCAATGACCAACGCGCAAGCCGGTTATGTAGGATCGATGCTTTGTGTGGGAGGCTTATTGGGAACATTCTTTTTTGCTTGGTGTGCAGATAGAGTTGGTAGAAAACGTTGCCTACTACTAACAGCAATACCGTCATTGGTAAGATACAAACACCACACATCTACATAATACATCATGATGCTGAAATTTATATATATATATTACATATTTATATATCTATACTACAAACTTATATATTATTAAATATTATAATTAATTATTTATAGCTGGCATGGGGCACTATAGCTTTAGCGCGAAATCCTTTTCACCTGTGCATTGCAAGAATTGTGGGTGGTTTTTCGGGTGGTGGAGTATTTTCTGTAATTCCTTTGTATGTTACAGAGTTTTCGGACACGAGGTAAGCTTAACTTTAAAAAGGCAAACAAAAAAAAAAAAAAAAAGATCAACTTAACGAAAGTCTTTCAGAGTACGCGGTACACTTGGCTCTTTTATCATCTTGTCATGTAATTTGGGAATATTGAGTGCCTTTATATTGGGCAATTTTTTCACATATTCAACGGTGGCATTAATACTATCTCTTCTGACGGTATTATTTTTGGTACTTTTTTCGTTTCTACCAGAATCGCCACAGTATTTGATGAGACAAAATAAAATGGAGGCAAGGCCTTAACTATCTAAATTCAACAGAGTATAATCCTTATAATTCTTACTATTTTGCAGGAAGCTGAGAAAGCTTTGCGCTATTTTCGTAATATTGGAGATGTGATATCGCAGTCGTCAGAAGAATTAAAAGGCGAATTGGAACGCATGCAAGTGGATGAAAAACAGCCCAATGTTGAGAATAACAACATCACTTGGAGTGATATAAGTTAGTATTTTTTTTCTAATTAAACAATATGCTGTTTACTCTTCTTTATTCACACTCAATATTACATGATCTCTTTCTGCAGACAACCGAATTGCTCGTAAAGCTTTAATGATTGGAGTCGCTCTCATGTTACTCAATCAGCTATGTGGCTGTTTCGCCATGATTAATTATACTGCTACAATTTTCCAACAGGCTGGTTCTAATCTCTCACCCAAAATGGCAGCCATTGTAGTGGGTGTTATACAATTCTTCGGCTCATATTCATCCACAATGTTGGTAGAACGCGCCGGCAGAAAGGTAATGAATAAAAAGAACTAAAAACATAGAGCAATTTAACAAGCAGTCTAGTCTAAAAGTACTAAGATCCTGATTTAATAAAATTATTATTTTTTAAGATACTACTTGTCAGCTCAGCAATTGGCACTGGTATTGGTCTTATTTGCTTAGGTGGCTACAGTTATCTCACTGCTCTAGGTTATGACACCAAATCCTTCAACTGGGTGCCCGTGACCAGCTTCTCCTTTATCATCTATATTGCCAGTCTTGGCATTTTGACGTTGCCTTTTTTGGTAGTATGCGAAATAATGCCACCGAAAATTCGTAATGTTGGTAGCATGTTTTGTATGTCGGTTCTTTGGAGTATAGCCTTCCTCATACTCATGGTAAGTGGGTCTATGCAACATTCAGTCGTCTCAACATTAATTTTGGAATTTTTGTGTTTCTTAATTTTCACAGTATTTTCCAGTTCTGAGCGAAGTTCTGGGCATGCATGGCATGATGTTCATCTTTGCTGCCAACTGTTTTGCTGGTGCAGCTTTTCTTATAATATTTCTACCGGAGACAAAGGGAAAGAGCATTGAAAAGATTTTAACAATGCTATAAAGGGTAGAATATGGGCTTAACTTGAAAATGTCTTTATATTTAATTGTTTTTCATAGAGCATTTAAGTTTTATTGTTGTTAATAAAGTAATGTGGGTTGTACCACAATAACGAGAAATTTTGTGTCAATAAACAATAATAGCTTAAGTCGGAATTCAATGTTTTAAGAAATCTTAGTTCAAAGTTTTTAATCGCCATATAGAATTTATGAAAACTTCATTGGTTTTTGTATCATAACTTGGGTTTGGCTCACGCTAGAAGCTACATATTTTGTGTGTATATGAGGATATATTCAATGAATATAGAAATATAAATTACTCAGTTCTGACATAAGTCGTCTTAAGCGATTATGACTTCTAGACACAGAATTAATAATTTTGTTCTAATTTTGTTCAAAAAATGCATGCGAGTATTTGTAGCTTGGACCACTTAAGGGCACTTTCTCATGATCTTTGAAAAAAAATAAAACACTTTTTAAGATTCTTTTGGTTTATTAAAGTCGGTCAAGTAAATTCGGGTAAAAATGTCCTGCCAGTTTGAAAATGGTAATTCCGAAAAAAAATACGTTTAGTTTTTTTACTATAATCTATTGATGCGAGGACGTCGCACAGTGGTTGAGCCCCTTACAAAAAATGTCAAAAAATAGAAGTAGTCTTTGTAAATCAATTAAATAAGGCACATGAGTTCAATTTGACTGTATCAAGATAAAAACAAAAATTTTAACAATTAAAAACGCTATATTTTTTTTCTATGACTTATCCTATGATGAAACCACATTGTCAGAAATCTTTAATTAAAGTGTTTAATAAAACAAACATTTTTTTTGCCATGCCCACCTCCCCAAAAAAATTTTTCACTCCACTTGTTTTCCAAATTTTAGACTTTAACGTAATATAGCATCTAAACCGTTAAATAAGATGTTCATGTTAATGTACGATATTAGCCATATTTTTTCCAACATCCAAATCCGATTTGCAAACAAATCAAAATCCGACTATCAAGCAAGATTTGCATTTATTTAAAGTTCCACAAATCACACCTAGATGATGCTGTGATCGCCTTATGTTTAGTTTGCAGCATGTTCAGTGGAAAGAAACTTTCAAATATTATAAAAAAAAATGGAACGTATACACAGCACAGCTTAATATTAAATATGGAAACAAAAGGAAAGTAAGTAAAAGTAAAGAAATTTTATTAAAATTTTTGTTTATTAACATAAAACATTAGTTTTACTACAGAAAGCGGATCTGGCACGAAGCCGAAACCAGGGCATTTATAGAGGCAAGAGCTGAGGAATTCAATCATGAAAAAAACGGAAAACTGTAATGGCTCAGTTTCAGACTCATCCAACATGCGAGGAGATGTTGATTAACTTCATCTGAACTTCCTGTGTCAAACACAGATAACCTCATCGATGACGCTGTACTTGAAAAGCTGGATGTATTTGACGAATTTAGCAATTCAATTCAACCTTCCATTTGCTTGTCACAATTTATTCTATACAAAGGTTGAAGTTTATTTTTAGTTTAATTCAAGATAATACATCTTACATTATATTTTATGCGCTGAGCAAAAGCTTCGATTTATTGTTCGTTTTTTATTAGAGTAAACATCTAAAAATACAATATATTTAATTTAATTTAATTTTGGATTGAATTATAACGATCATAAGTTTCTTGTTTATATTTTTCGTGTTGACAACTCCATCTAATTCTCAGGTAGTTAATGAGCTGCAAATCCAAATTCAAATCCGATTTGGATGTTGGAAAAAATGCGCCTATTATTTTAAAATTATTTTGTAAGCAAATGAAAATAAATTTTTCGAAATAAAGCCCGTTCGCTATTATTTAAAAAAATTCTAATGAACCTTTTGCATTCTGCAACATATTAATAATTAATGCATAAGCGATGATAGCAACTTTCAAAATTTACTTGAGTATACATTTAGGGATAATGTAAAACCTGCTTTCAATCTTCATATCCGTAGTTCATGTTGTAGCTTTTTATGCGTTTAAACGCATGCTAATCTTTCAGAAAGATTTTCATATTTTTTTATAGTTTTTTGTTGTAAAAAAGAAAAATATAAAAATTCGTTTGTGAGCTTTAAATGGTTAATAAGACAGTGCTGGTACCATAATAAACAAGATAAAGTATGTCACACTTTTGAACGAAGAGTTTGGCTTAACAAGCCAAGCCTGAAAGTATACTAAGGATGATTGCTAAAGAACTAAGCCTCGAGACTGAGCAACTCTATATTTTTCTCAAAACAGTTTTAGTTATTGTCATATCTTGTGAAAAAAGCTCAAAAGAGCTCACTTTTATTATTTGAAACATTTACGTAAAAGATCAATAAATACATTCCATTGAACGATTTTTTGACGCAACTTGGAGCTCACAAAGTAACATTCTGGTTAAAAAATAAATTTACGTTTTTTTTTTTCATATCCACGTTAAATTTGAATTTTTTAAAAATAGAGGTAAACAATATATTTCAAATACACATACCTATTTTTGAACATTTTCTTAGATAAATAAAAAAAAAAAAACAGGAGGGGAATATCTGTTCCCTTTTTTTTTTTTTTTGTAGTAAATCTGTAAAAATATCAACTTTTTACATAATTTTTCCAGTTTTTTTGCATTATTCGAGGTTGAGGGTCTCTACATAAATAACCAATGAATATTATTCAACAATATTTTCTATTTATGCTAATTGAACAATTCTCAAACGATATAAATTAAAAAAATGTTAAAAAGAGAACATGCATTTTGGTATTTATTTCCACCTTTCAACCACTGTGCGGCGCGCACAATAGATATGTTCAGAAGTAACATCGACAGCAGCATGGGAATAATTGCTATATTTTTGGACATAGTCAAGGATAGTTTAGAACTGTTGAAATATCCGAGGTAAGCATGTTCCTTATGTGATCATTTCCCAAATATTGGTATTGTATACTTTTATAATAAAAATAACAATTTCATCTAAATAATTTAAATAATACAAAATGTTTTGTTTAATCGTTTAAAAAACTTGAGATAAAATTAAATTACAATAAAGTTTTGCAGATTCAATTTACTTTGATCGTGGCTGCTGCAATTCTACTTTGCTGGTTCTTGAACAATCGTTATCAAATTGGTTATATTCGCATAGGCTAGCTATAAAGCTTCTTCTTGTTTGGATTATTTTTTTACTTACTTGGAATGCAATAGGGAATAACTAAAATTGTATTATTTTAGTTGAAATATGAATGTGTTTCTTCTCATTCTAGAAACTAGACATTGATGAAATAATTGAATATTTAACAGAGGATACCAATCAGCCAAGCGAACCAAACTGGTATTCGCGAATGATATTTTGGAAAAGTAATGAAAATGTGCAAGTCAAACAACTGAAGTTAGTGAGAGGCTGTTTATATGTAAAATCGATATATAAAAATTCTTATTCATTTTTATTACAGAAAAGCTAGAAATTTAAAAATGGATTTGTCGACCAGATCATGTGCTAATAATGTACCTCAATGACTTGTTAAAAAAGCAATTCGGATTCCTTATTAAAAAGTTTACAGCTACAACGTCTTCGTTTTAAAGTAAATAATGATCAACCTAAATGCATTCTAAAATTTGGTACACCTAAACATTTTATTTAAAAGGCAATATCTCCTTTCCATACAAAAAAAATGGGTGTAGCAACCAATATCAAGCGATTCAGTGCATGCTGAATAATTCAGCTGAATAATTCAAACTCAACTCAAGATGGAACCCAAACTGGGTGAGTTTCTCAACCAAATGTACGACCACAACTATAATATTGTGTTTCCAAAAACTTTTTTAATTTATCCAAAAAGCGAGTCAAATTTGCACCAATAACGCTTTTGAATAAATCGACTACGTAAATATTTAAAATTTATTTGAATAATTTTTTGATTAAATGAAATATTTAAATATTTAAACATAATATAAAAAATACATTAAAATTATGCACGAATTTTTTTAAAATATCTTTCAAATATTTACTATTTGAAAATAAAACTCTCGCATTTAAAAAAAATGTATATAAAAATATTGAATTTAAAAAACAATATATTTGAATTGAATATTGGCGTCCACCAATTCTCTGTTGCACTTTTTTCGTTCTATAATTTATACTATTTTTGATAGTTGGTGCAATCAGTGTTGCCAGAAAACTGTGGTTCAAAATCGTAATTTGCAGATTTAAAATACGTCATTTCAATAAAAAAAAGTCAGTTAAATATTGAAGTTGAAAATAGCGCTCCATTTGTTTTATTTGGCTGCATGCTGCATGCTCGTTGAATACATTAAAAAATATCGCACCGCTAACAGACACTTGCGATGACAATAAAGTTGATAATGCCTACTTATGTAGGCAGTGTTGCATGTATACTATGCAAGGAGTGTTCCTTATCATATATCAATGTTCACACGTTCACATTCTACCTTTAAACCACTACTACTACTTCTAGTCTACTTTTTGCTATATTAAAACTATTGTGTCCATTAAATACGTCAAATATGCCCCAAAATACGTCAATCGTCATTAGAGCTTAAAATACGTCAAAATGACGTATTTAACGTCACAATGGCAACGCTGGATGCAATATTAGGGCACCAAGTGTAAAAAATAGAATAAATTAGAGGAAGAAAAAGTGTTATAAAAAATTAGAAGAAAAATTTGTAGGTAAATGACAACCGGTGCAAGATATTTGTCAGAAAATATCAAGTTGTCACTCCATGAACCAACAAGACAAGATCAAGCAATCAGCAGTGCAGGAAAAAAGTATTTTTTTCGTGCTACGTCATCGGTCACAATAAAAGCTATATTGCATACGTTTTTCATGCAAAAAATGTGAAAACTTAGATAAAAGTGGAAAATTGTAAAATTAACAAGTTTAATTCGGGAAAAAAGTGTTTGAATACTTTGTTTGTTCATATTTTCATGCAGTAACGAAATTTAAAGTAATTTTCTTTGCTGTTGCAATTATTGCACGTCGCTACAGCACACTTCATTTTTATAAAGAACACAAAAAATTACTGAATTATAAACACTAATAATTCTTTAAAACTTCAAGAAATCATTTTTCACATCCAATCGCTACACGTAAACAAAATAATTTGTGACTGATGACGTCAGACCCATCAGCTTTGTTTTGTTTACAATATGGCGGCTCTTTTGTTTGCATGATCTTTATTTCTTGGTTCATGTTGTCACTCCACCCTACATCATTTCATTTCTTCGCCAAACTTGCAAGCTATATTACTCTTGCACCAATAACTAAATGAGAACTATAAGAAACCTGCAACTGCAAGAAATAAACTGCAGGAACAGAGTGCGATGCTGTTGCTGCTTGTCGGAGTATGTGTGTACGTATGCGATGCTGTTGCTGCTTCCTTGTATGGAATATGTGTGTACGTGTGAGGTATAAATAAAATTCAAATACGGGAAAAAAACGAGTTGTAAGGAAAACATTTGATTTATCCACGTAAATATTTAAATAAAATTTATACTGAGGCGTGGATAATGCTAATATGCGTTATTTCCCTTAGTGTAGTGCTATCCCTTTCACATCGAAGTTTCTCATCTTGTTATCTCTGGTTGCTATCTCCGTCCGCGTATTAAGCAAATTTCCAATTTGCTTATATAGCACAGCTTGTTCATAAAGTAACTATGAATTATGAGCGTTGTGTGTATACAACGAGGGGACAAACAAAGGAAATTTTTCAATTGCTAAATTGCTAAATTGCTAAAAATCATTCGCGTATATGACAAACGAAATTAATTACCTGCAATTAAATGACGCGTTTCTCGCAATTGACTTTTATTATGACAACTATTGAAACGTTTGCAAATAACGATCCCAAACGCGACAAACGAAGTTCGTTTGCGGCAAACTGGCAATAAACGTTTTTTTCTTTGCGTGTAGGAAATGTACAATCCGCTATTGTTGTTTTGCCATTGGAAGGATTGTAGATTCCTTTTCTTTCCTAGAACGGCATATGCTAGGCTTAGAGAATACCCCTATTATTTTGTCTTCAAAATTTCACCTGCAAGCAAGAAAATGACAGGTCAGTCTTCCGTTACGTTGATGCATAGAACAGTATAACTTTTAATTCTATCATGTCGTAATCTCATTTTCTATTATTGTCGCTTCCTATAAACTTCGTTAGTTGAAATGCTAGATAACACAAACAACAAAGAAAAAAAAAAAAAACAAAAAAAAAATTGATCACCTTCATCCCAAATATTCTACTAACTATCAGAAAAGCAGTATAGCGAGGATTAATTCAATTTCATTTTGTCAGTTCAACCGTTTCATCTAAGACGGACACATTAAAGCGCACGCTTAATAAATCAGTTTTATTTTGACAATTAAGTGACATGTAGTGTTTGTTTTTAATGTGCGACTGTTTTGTTTTTCCAAGATAACTCATCAATTTAATTGTTTTGCTTTTTTTAAATGTGCGTTTAAATTTTAAAGTGTTAATTATTTTAATCAATTGACATAAGTTATGGGAAAGTGTTAAATTAAGAAAAAAAAACCAAACAAACCACAAAGTGGGCCAGTGGATATAAGCGGCAAATAATGTTTTTCGATAAAAAAGTGATTTATCAATATTATGCCGGATTATGTGGTTAGTTCATTTTCTTTTGTAAGAAGAAAACCTTATTTTTGCATAAAAAGACTTTCAAGAGAACAGAAACCACTCTGGTGGGCTTACTAAGTTGAAAAATGAAAAAAAAAAAAATGAAGAAAAAGTAAAGAAAGTGATGCAGGAATCTTTTTAAGAGTTGCTCTAACTTTGAGACGTTCACTTAGTCATTTTCGATTTTACATGGAACTCTATAGCCTGAAATAACAATTCTAATATAATATTCATATTTTAAATAAAAAACATGTTAATGTATCAGCTATTTTTGTTCCTCGTTGTTGGCTTGGCCTCGTTGTTGAACGAAAAAAAAATGTCCCCATGTTGGCTTTCGACTGGCACCTACTGACTTAAACTAAGCACTACACTGTGTAACAAAATGAAAAAAATCTAAAAACTTCACACAAGACCTAGTGTATGGTATAGGTATACTTGAATTTTCGAAATTAACCCTCAAAATCAAGAGTTTGATTTAACCCACATATTAATTTATATTCTCTCCTATTATTCATTAAATTTTAAAAATCAAAATTTTGTATTATGTGGTATACAAAGAATTGACTTTTGCAACGATGCAAAGTGCTTTGAGATCATACAAATTTTGAATATAAATGAAGGAATGCTCCTATGCTTATAAAATTTTTTTTGCTTAGTTACTTTAAGTTACTAAAGAAAAATTTAAAAAACGATTGATAAGTTCTGACCGAGTCTGTCCCAAAACTCGGTCAGAAGGTAAGACAAATAGAATAATTGACGTGTACTAAAAATTGTTGAAATCGGTCAATCCGTAGGGGTACCTGCCTTGAACGTATATTTATTTTTCACATGATTTTGTATGCGAGTTATATTCTATACAAAAGTTCACCGATCTTTACGAAACTCGGTCAGAAGAATATGTAAATAGAATAATAGATGTGGTGTACTAAAATTAGCCGAAATCCATTAGACCCTAGTGTACCTTACACCTACAGTGTGTCAATAATGAGTTTACACATTAAAATAAAAATGAATTTTTCGAACTTACCAAGCAAAAAATGATACTCTTTATTTTTATACATACACGCCTTTGCGTTTATTAAAAAAAAAACGTTTATTTCCAGTTTGCCGCAAACGAACTTCGTTTGTCGTGCTTGGGATCGTTATTTGCAAAAGTTTCAACAGTTGTCATAATAATAATTCAATTGCGAGAAACGCGTCATTTAGTTGCAGGTAATTAATTTCGTTTGTCATATACGCGAATGATTTTGAAATTGCAGCAATAGAAAAATTGTTTTTCCCAACAGCAAACTTCCTTTGTTTTTCCCTTCGTTGTATACACACAACGCTTATAATTCAGAGTAACTTTATGGACAAACTGTTCTATCCCAGCGGGAAAATAAAAAGCGCTCCGAGAAACAACGCATCTTATGCGCATTTTTGATGCGCTTGAGGATGCGCTTTTCAGAGTTCCGAGTTGTGGAGCTCATATTTTTATATACATTTTGTTCACAAGTAATCAAGCAAGGAAATATCAGAGCGTTAAGACATTTGATTGTAATGCCAGCAGTCCGAGTTCAATCCCCACATGTGACAAAAAATAATATTTTGTCGCTTTGTTTTTAGTCCAAGTGCTCGGTTCTCGCTACGTTTTGTTATTTACTACAATGAGAGCAAAGCGCCTACATCTGATGACATGCCAATGTTAAAAAAGGCTCTATCCACAAGGAGAACAAAGCGCTCTTCTGCTTTTCAGGAACGCTTCAAATACACTAATGAAGCGCTCGGTTTCCTGCTGGGATATAAGCAAATTGGTAATTTGCTTAATACGCGGACGGAGAAAGCAACAGAGGTACGATGAGTACAATCCATAAGAAGACGGGCGGACATAGGGGGAAATACAATTAATATAATAAATAATAATGACGGAAATAGCTTGGGGTATATATATATATATAAGATATATTTTTGAGTTGACAACTCAATATTCGTTTGTGACAAATATAACTCTTGAACGAAGTGTAGTTGGCTAATTTTTCAGTTGCGGTGAACGAAAAATTTCTATGCGTGCACATTTTTTTTTTTAAATTATAATAATTTACAGTATTGAAGATAGGTTTCATAAAAGAAAGTACAAGTTCAACGCCAAAAAACATAATATACAACAAATAAAAATAATTAATTATATATTGTATGGCCACCTTTAGCATATATAACGCATTGTTCTCGTCTTTCATGGAATGAACCAACTTTTCAAGGTCATAATTGCTTGGTATATTTTGCCACTCCTCCGATATTGCAGTTTTAAGTGCTGTTCTGTTTTTTGGTTGCATTTTAGCGACTTTTTTCTTCAAGTGGTACCACAAATTTTCGATCGGATTAAGATAAGGACTGGTGTATCCATCACCACAGTTATACAGAAGCCACATCCGCGCCATATTCGCCTTATGCTTTGGGTCGTTATCCTGATAAAAATATTGTGGAGCGTCCATGGTTGTTTCTATGAAAGCTAAGTAAGTTTCCTTCTCCTCTGCTTGAGATGCACCCCCAAATCATTATGGATATTTTCCCAAATTTAACAGTCGGAATGATGTTGCGGTTTTCTTACAATGTCAACGTCTTACACCACACTCTAGTCGGCCCATCGCTGTAATACAAAATCATTTTGGTTTCATCACAGAATATGGCGTCGTCCCAATAGTCATAAGGTTGAACAACGTCCTTCGTAGCGAAAGAGTAACGCTTTTTAACATTTATTGTAGAAAGCAGCGGTTTCTTACGCGCTTTTTTTTTCGTTCGGTATCTCAAGAAATTCTTGATTGAAAGGTTTTCTCAAAAAGTCGGAAAGAAATGGAATGGTCCAGCGACACGGGCACTGAAGGCAATTCCGCAAAATGAGCTACAGTAGGCATTTCAGTCACTATTGAAACGCTGTAACAAGTGTATTGAATCGGGAGGAGAATAGTCTTAATAAACAACAGAGAAATAAACAGAAATCGTGTTTTAATTATGTTTTCTAGAGCCTGTCTGTGATATTATCTGACACGTCGTGTACACTGTACAAAATATTCAAGTACTGTGAATAGAAGGTTTTGTACAGCTCTTAAATATTTACATAACTGATAGTATTGCTGTGACAATATTTGTGGGAGAGTGGATTAAAATATGTTGGACTGCTTATGGATAAATAAACTATTTGTAAATATTATATAGGTATTAAATAAGAAATGAAAACAAAAATTAAGCAATAAATCCGTTAATTTTATGTGCATAAAATTTTGCTTAGAATTTAAAGATGGTTTTGTAGGATATGTCTGCGGTTTAAGTAGGATATGTCTGCGTGTGTCTGCACTAAAGCCTTTCTTGCGAATGTAAGATTCAAATATAATCCTTGTCTTGATTCATGTCCTAATCTTTTTCGTTATGTTTGCCCTAATTCCTATTCTTATCCATGTCTCAATCTTTGCCGAAATCCTTGTCCCAATCTTTGTTTAAGTCCTTGTCCTAACCCTAGTTCTAATGTTTGTACTAATCCTTGTGTCATAAATTTGTGTCATAATCCTTAATTTTAAATGTATCTTTAACCTTTAATTATCCTTTCTTCAAGCCTTGAACCAATCTTTGTCCTAATCCTTATCCAAGTACAAGTCCGTGCAAATCTTTTCCCCAATCTTTTCATAATTATTGTCAAAATCCTTATTCTAGTCCTTGTTAGTCGTTGCCCAATGCCTTGTTCAAATCTTTGTCCTAATCCTATCCTTATTGTTTTTTTAAAAAAATTTAGTTTCAACTATATTTCTTTTTTTTTTTGTCTTTCTTTTGTTTTCTTGCTTTTGTTATTACTTCTGCTTTATCTTTTAGTGTTGTATTTGCTTTGGCTTTTGGTTTAATTTCTGATAAATCTTTTACTGTTGCTTTTGGTTTTGCTTTTTACTTTTGCTTTTGCTTTTACTTTTATTTTTACTTTTGCTCTAAATGTGCTTTTGCTTTTGCCTTTGCCTTTGCCTTTGCCTTTGCTTTTACCTTTACCTTTACCTTTGCTTTTGCTTTTGCTTTTGTTTTTGCTTTTGCTTTTTGTTTTCCTTCTTCTTTTGCTTTTGGAACATTCCACGGTGACGGGTGTTACATTTGCACGCCTTAAAATATCAATATTTTAGCAAACATAAAAGTATTTAAATTTTTTGCAGTCATAAAAAATTGCTTTTATGCTTGTCTATCCATACGTGAAAAAAATTTTTCAAAATCATGGTCAATGTTTGTGTAATTTTTATAAAAGTACCTGTGACGGGTGTTACGAGTACTCATTGAAAAATCAGACTTCACTTTGAATGTTTGTGAAATTCAGCCAAACTAGAATTGTTAAAAAAATAATTTTAATTTCTGTCAATTAAATAATCTTTGACAATTAACCCTGTATTAACAAAAAAAAATTAAAAATACGTTTTGGAGGTTTTTATTACAATTTTAATGTGTGACGGGTGTTACACAGATTGTGACGGGTGTTACAGTAGAAAAATAAAGACAAATTTAAAACTAATCAAATTAAAGGAGACAATTGCAGGATATGGTATCGTCAAATATTGCAATATTATGTTGTTTGGAATATGCTGCTGTTCCGTATGCAATATTATTTCCACACAAGTGCATAAACTAATGACTTTTAGTATTTACGGAATAGGTTTTAAAATTCCCCACCTTTTTAGAAGAACTTCCCTTATTATATTGACGTCTGCGCCGTCTAATGTCTTTTAGGTCCTTGGCGAGTTAATCGAAGCAATCGAATACATTATTTAAATTCACTTTTCGAGTTTTCGTGACACACCATAATCTGCGCTTCGCTGTTGCGCAGACACCATTGATAGGGCCTTTTCCAGTGCCCGTTCCGAAGAATGTCTAATCAGTATCGACGCCCCAATCTTTACTGAAACTCGTTAAATAAAGTGAATTTATTTTTGAATTGAGCTACACATCCATCACTAAATATTGATATTTTAGTCATATCGAGATAACCAAATATTGAAAATCATAGTTTTAAGGAATAGCCAGACGGAAAACTTGTCATGAGGGAGTTCTGAGCTTATTATATATACATTTAGTACCACATTGCAACCAAAAGCAACCTGTGAAAAAGGTAGCTTCCGGATGGCGCCAGTAAGCACTCTGAATTTCATCTTGCGATGTTATAGAGTAGTTCTCGGTAAAATCAACTTGGAATAGAGCATTAATGTCTGTAGTTGTTTCTTTTTTGTGTTGCAAAAACTTTGCTTGTTGAGAATTAACGAAACAGTGAAACTTAAACGTTTTGTGTCACAACAGACTATTTTGGATTACTTCACGAAATTCGTCCTGTAGCGAAGTGCGACCACTATTACATTTAGAAAACCATCAAAACATCTTGTCTCGAGATGGTGCTTCATCACCAAAATCGAATTCTATCGGCACACTGCTATTGGTTTAATCCACATCGAAAGTCGTAGAAAATCATCGCACAAAAATGTTCACGATTTCATTCCTTTTTTTTACCAATATGCATTTTCCAAGTATCTGTAAACAACACAAATAGCACTCGTATGACAAGACTTTCTAAGTACGTTCAACATTAAAGATATTAAACTTTACTATGACAATGTCAAATTTGATATATTCGCATTAGTGTTGGCATATCTCAAGACTTAAAAGTCAACCTACGTAACATTAATATGTATAGGGTATGAAAGAAAATCAGACCTATTCAAATATACACAAATCTTACCTAACTATCGAGGTGTAATAGTTTAGAAAAAGAAATTTGTGACGGGTGTTACACAATTTTATCGAGTTAAATTGGCGGTCTACAAAAACAATGAGAAAAAATAACGTTGGAAATTAATAAGCTGCAAGCATAACCTTACTTTTGTAAAGTTACACCTAAATTGGATTACAACTTTTGTATTGAAATGACTATTTCTTGTTTTTTGTGACGGGTGTTACAAATAACTTAGCAAGTTTAAAGAATCTAAAATATCGCTTCCGCTAACTTACTTAATTTGAATTACAACAACTAGCTCATACCTTCATCAATTTTTTGTTTCATATTCCACTTCGATATTTTTACTGACAACTAATTGACGCATAAAACGGTGCTTACAGTGTTGCTCTATTTAAAAAGTGAAAAATATTTTTCGTAGGATACTTAACTTTAAAGTGAAAAATATCTTAGATTACCATTTATATTTAATTTTTTAAAATATGACACTTAAGTAAGACTAAATCTCTCCCATAAACAATAGGATTTAATCCGATATCTTAAAATATAAAATTTTTGCCTTGGTAACGATTATCTTGGAATGCTCCTTTTGCTTTAACTTTTACTTTTTATTTAAATTTTACTTTTGATTTTGATATTGGTTTGATTTTGATTTCAATTTTGATTTCGATTTTAATTTTAATTTTAATTTTGATTTTGATTTTGATTTTGATTTTGTTTTTGATTTTGATTTTGATTTTGATTTTGATTTTGATTTTGATTTTGATTTTGATTTTGATTTTGATTTTGATTTTGATTTTGATTTTGATTTTGATTTTGATTTTGATTTTGATTTTGATTTTGATTTTGATTTTGATTTTGATTTTGATTTTGATTTTGATTTTGATTTTGGTTTGGTTTTGCTTTTCCTTTTGCTTTGCTTTTGCGTTTGTGTTGTATTTACATTTTCTGAACAACGTTGCGTCATCAATCTTCAAAGTTAAGCTTCATAAGGTTGGTACTTTCTACCATAGCCATTCTCTTCAAACAACCGCCATTTTCACGTCAGAACGGGTACTTCTGGGACTATCTTCGTATGTTAATAGTCCCAGCTACTCCCAAGAATTTGCATTCAACTCAAGGTTTAAGATGGACCATTTTTCTTTTTGCATAGGTATATGGTAAGCAATCCACCCTTTATCTGCAACCATCCTTTTTTATCCTAGCTTTGGACATGTTGTTTGTTTCCATGCGGAGTTCGTGACGATGAACAAACAAACTTCACCAAATCAACTCAGGTGGTGAATTTTTTGAAGAATATAAACACTTTTGTATACCTACCATGCCTCTTTAGGGACGTTACAGAGTGACATACTTAATATACTTGCACACAGTAACCTTGGGGTTGATTAAATTATGGTTGTTAAACTGATTAAATTCTGCAAATTTAATAACTCTAAGCTTTAAGACAAGCTAAGTTCTTTCTTTGTTTGCTATTAATTGCTTTCTTATTTAAAATAAACAATTATATCTTTTATTATATCTAAACATCATATCTCATTTATTAAATGGTATAAAATTAAGCTGTTAAGTCCCAAATTACCTTGCTGATAAAAAGGCTGGCAAATTACTTATCTAACTTTTTCACAGAATTTCTCTCTAAGGTCTGCCATTATCTGCAGAAATAACGGCTACTTAAAAAGAGAGATAGTTTTCTATTGAAAAAATTATCAGTGTCAGCTGGAATTTGAATGCAGGATCTTCTGATTTGTAGACACCAAACAATCCTCTCAAACTCTGGCTGAAAATATTTCTTACATCTGTATTTGGCCCAAAATTAATGAATATCCAACATGTAATGTAATATTTTTGTATTTAAAGAATTTAAGTAAATAAATAAATTGCATTTAAAAATTACCTTTAAAATAAAATGGAATTTCTGATAAAATTTTGTTTTTTTTAATTTTTATAGTATTTTTTAGATAATATGCTGTTCTCCGAAGACTAGGACAATCATAAAAGAAATCTTTTTGATCTTTGGTCATGTCAAGAAAATTAAAATATAATTCCTGTTTTAAGGACAAGCCCAACAATTATATATCTCAAATTGAATATTCATGAACAATTTACATATCATGTCTCCAAGAAGATTTTTTATAATGTATCTAGCCCAAACAATTTTTTCCGAATACTTAATGAGTAATGAACATTACATAAACTTTTCCCAGTGCTGAGAAATCATCAATTTTTCAAAAAAAATCAAATTAATTTTTGTTATTTTTTTTTTTTTTTTTTTGTAATTGTAAATTGCAAAACTGCGATTTTTTGTAAATATTTGATGTGAAGTTTTTTCCTTTTTTACTAAAAATAAATAAAAAAATAGCTTAGTTGACTGTATCATGGACACACCTGAAGGTATTTTGAGGTGACAACTAATATATACCCTTGTTAATATTCTTCTAAAAAAACAAAATAAATAAATAACTGGCCATTTCAGCCCTTGTAAGGACTTTGACCTAGCTTCTTATCATCAATTGTGTTGTGCGTGTTATTTAGTTTGTACACAATTGACCGAGAACCGGACCTACAGGCTTAACGCCGACTTCGAACGGCGATGAAAGGAATGTTCTCGTTCTCAAGAAGCTTTACATGGCATTTTGATTACTCTCTGAGGTTTGCCATTGTCTGCAGAGAGGTGGCGGACGTACAGAAAAATTAATTTAATTCAAATAATTTTCTGTCGCTGCTGGGGTTCGAACCTGGGTCTCCAAAGTTCGTTGACATAGCGGCCACGCACTTTAACAAACTACGCCACGGTCGCCAACACCGTTAATATTCTTCTGCTTGTCCCAATACTTGTTCCTCTCCTAGTTCAAATTCTTATTTTAATCTGGTTTAGATCCCTATCATCACCCTTTATATCTTTTTATCCTTTTTGTTTCTAAATCTTGCCAAAGTACTGATTTTTTGACGTGACGAAGTTACGTTATACTGCTCTAGTTTCCAAAAAAGTTGAAAAATGAATTTTTTAAAAATTCATCTGCGTTTCATTGAAATGTTATTCGCTGGGTATACGAGCTATGATTAAAAAAATAGTATGACCGTAAAGGTTAATTCTTTGGCTATATTAAAAAAATAAAAAAAAAATTTAATACGGCATAAGGACGTAGTGGGATCTGCGTAAGCAACGCAACTGAAAATTTGTTACATGGAATTATTACTCGCTGAGTATTAGCGCTAGGATTAAAAATACGATACGCCAATAAAGGCCTACTGGAAGCCCTCACAACAAAATTAGACAAAAAATTTCTGACATCATAAGGACGCTGAGAGAGCCGCTCAAAGATCGATAACGCAACATTCATGCAGCGGCGTTGCATTGAATTTTTAATCAATGAGTATATAACCTACGATAAAAGTTTAAAAAGGAAAATAAAGTTTTTATACATGGTTTTACGACAAAAATAAAAAAAAAATTCCGGCGTCGTCAGGTCGTGAATATAGCAGCTTATGTAACAGAAATGTAATATCGTTGCATGGAATTATTACTCACTCAGGAGGAGTGCTACAGTAAATTTTGTTTAACGACAGCAGGGATGTGTTATTACGCTTCACAACTAAATTACAAACAAAATTTTGTTGTCATGATTTCAGGGATGCAATCACATATTGCAGTAAAAATGCTAAAGCCATGAAAAAACGTTGCATGGATTTTTAACTCTGTGACTACTGTTGCAACGGTAAATTTTAAGGAACGAAAACAAAGGTGAGGTCTTCGGGCATATGACAAAAATAAAAAAAAAATTTGACGGCGTGTCA